>CM076578.1:218635839-219235839 GCA_034641835.2 Pinus albicaulis | reverse complement strand
GCCAGAGTATCAGCTGCTGCATTGTGCATTCTAAGAACAGATTTAATTCCAAAAGCATCAAAACCAGAAATAAGGCACCATACCTCTTGCTGATAAGCCTTCAAATGCGGAGATAAACAATGAATGGTATTGCGTACCTGCCAAGCGATAATCTCAGAATCTCCAATAACTTGTAAGCACCTTACCTTTAAATCCAATGCCTTCTTGAGTCCGAGGATTAGAGCTTCATATTCCGCAGTATTGTTTGTGCATTGGAACTCGAGCCGGCATGATATCAAGAATTTTTTCTTTTGAGGGTCTAGCAAGATGCAGCCCGCACCAGCTCCATCAAGAGTTTTGGAACTGTCATAGTATAGGGTCCATACATTGTTTTCTGGCTCCTTTGGGATTGCAGGTTGGGGCGGGACCTTAGTTTCATCTTGGTGTGAGACGGGAGTGAATTGATCTTCCGCGACAAGGGTCAGTTCAGACTGAATCTGGGGATCTACTAGAGATTGAGGGGGGTTATAACATCCAAAAATTGCTTCCAAGAAGCACATGCCGAGCTCCTCCTGAGCAAAACTGATGGGTTCATTAGTAGCATCCAAATCAGTCACAGTATGTTTCATATAAGGCTCGCTTTCGACCTGGATTTGGTTATTCCGGCCCTTGTAAGGAAGCCAAAGGTGGGACCAGTCAGTAGCGAAATATCCTTGCAGTTTGCTGGACCAGTCCCTACTAATTAGTAAGCCGTAGGCTTCCGGAATGTCAACGACTACAATGTCGATGCATTGGTGGACTTTAGAATTAGACGAGAGGCGGATGATGACATTGTTCAGTTCTCCTACGACTGGCACTTGAGTTTTGTCAAGTTGAATGATTCTTGCATCGGTTTTCTCTGGGCGGATGTTCAGTTTTTTGCAAACAGATAGTGGCATGACGTTTGTTGAGGCGCCGGAGTCAACCGGACAATTATGGACGTTGAAGTTGAAGATCTCAAAAGACAGGAGAAAAGGAGGAGTAGACCCCTTGGAATTTGTATTGATGGCGTTTACGATGGACTGAACACTTGGACTAGGTTGCGCGGAAGTGTTGCTCACATGCTTAGTAATTGAGGTATTGGTGAAGGCTTTGAGAATGAGTTCCCGTTGATTTGTGATGCGAGAAAGCTCATAGAGGGATATGTTAGCTCTGGTTTTCTTCATATCCTCTACGATGTTGTATGTGGAATCAGATTAGGGACTTGGTTCGGTGGTGGTTGTAGTGGGACTCATGGGGAGCTTGTTTTTTGGAACCGCTCGGGTACTGTCATTTGTAGGCTTCTTAGAGGCAGCTCGTTGTTCATTTCCTGGCAGCAGAAGTTTCCATAAGAAAGCCCTTTTCTTCTCCTCAAGGGAAGGTTCAGGGACTGGTCCCCTACTCCTAAGGCTGTATTTTCTTACAGGTGTGGTCTTAGGATTGTCTGCCATGTTGATATCAGTGATTGTAAGGTGATTGTCCCCTCGGATAACATCGAATGCAAGGACTGAGGATGCTGGTTCTTCATCCGGGGGCAACTCTTCGTCGTGGTCTAAAACATCATCCTCCCCCGCGTCCCCTGGGGTTTGATCATCCAAAAGCTGGTTTAACACTGCAGTCATGCTGCCAATCCACTGGGGGCATGTTTTTTCAGAATGGGCAGCCTGGTGGAAAGAGCAGAAGTTATCTTTTCCTATGTCTTCAACGTTCAGAACAGTGTTTGGGTTGGCCGGAGGTTGGCTAGTGTTGGGGTTGCTCTTTCTGAAGAAGGGCTTAGGTGCCTTGGCACTAGATGTAGATTCTATACCTTTCCTCTTCAGATCGGAGACTTCATTTGTTAATAGCATGAGAGTCTTCGCTATACCCTCAAAGTCAAAAGCATCCTTATCCCTATCTGTGGTTTTTTTTGTGGCGGGCTGACCTCTTTTCACGATTGGTTTGTGGTCATGTCTCCCCTCATGATCTATGGCTCCTATAGAAAGCATGTCTCTTTCTACAGTGAGGGCGGCTGCATAGTTGGATGCTAGTGTGGGCCGAGCTTCGCATTTCACGAAGACAACAATATCCCTAGGGAGAGCTTTGGTATAATAGTCAATGGTAATAGAGTCATCCAAAGCCAGGTTTGGGGGAAACTTTTGCAATATGGTAGCAAAGCGTTGATTGAAGTCTCTTACCTTCTCTTTCTTGTGGCCTTTATTAGTGCTTAGCTCCGTGAGAAGCATGGAAGGGGTTTTATCCTCTACAAATTTTTACAGGAATACACGTCGAAACTGGTCCCACGATGTGATGGAGGCACTTGGGAGGGAGCGGTACCAAGTGGCTGCTTTGTTTTCAAGTGTATCCGGAAACAGACGGCAAGCAACATTATCTGACTGAACCCTCATGATTTGCAGGGAAAGATAGAAACTGCTTATATGATCTTCAGCCAAGGTGCCTTTCTCGGGGTCAAACTTGGGGAGGTGTTTCTCTGGGTACCTAGGCAGGTCTTGGATTGGGCCCAAAAGATTTAACGGTGACTGGGCCATCCAGGCTAATGGTTGCACCCTCCTAGCCTGCTGGTGATGTCTAAACTCATGCTCAGATTCACTTCCCAAACCTGACACCGAGGCTCCTCCCTCATGACGGGAATGTTCATCTTGATGTCTCTCACGGTAGAGAAAGTCTCTAAGATACCCCCAATTGTGGAAAGGAGGCCGATTTGGGTTCGGGTGACGGTTGTTAGCACGGTTTCCTTGGCCTCGGCCTCTATCTCCTCTACCTCTGGTCTGGCGGGCTCTATTTCCCTCGCCCTCGTTTCTGCGGGCCCTATTCCCCTCTCCTTCATTTATGCGGGCTCTATTTCTGTCACTTTCATTCCCCTGGCCTCTGTCTCCCTCACCTTCCCCAGGTGGAGGGCGCGCTTGGTTGTTGGTAGGCTGGGCTTGGTTGGACTGAAAGTCAGGAAAAGGTTCGGTATGACCAAAATCTCCCTCATCAATGTCTTGGAGTTCAGGAATTGGTTCGTCACATTGAGCAGCGGTGGTGAGATCTTCAAGCATGAGATTCACCAACTCGGGCACAGTACTCACCAAGGCACCATTACGAGTGGTGTTTTTCGTCGGGGTTCTATTATGGGACAAGAACTGCATGATCGGGGCATATCTCAAATCCCTGAGGAGATTGTGGGCGGCTGGGCGCAAGGCTCTCAACTGGGCGTGGGTGATTTCATAATATGGCATCTTCACCCTTGGATTATCTTCCAATGGAGGGATAGTTTCGTTGTTTATGACCTCCCAGTGGGGAGTTTGTGATGGAATGTTGGTTGTGTGCTGGGGGGCTGCCATTCAGGCCCTCCTTCTAGCGCCATTCTGTTGACGGGAAAATCTGTCCGGTCAACAGCAGGGGATCTCCCCGGTAGAAAGTCCCAATCAGACCTTGAACCATTTGGAATAGGGATCCCGTCCGGGGTGTGGGTCTGGCTACCACTTTAGTCGCCTTCCCTTTGGTCTCAAAAGAACTTTCTCAAACCCGCGGACACACACTTATTCACATGATACAAAAGACAAGGTTGATGTATTAAACATGTATATCACACTACGCGTAGCAAGATAGATAATAAAGCATACACGCCGAAGGAGATGTTGTCAACAACACATCTTTGGGGTTATGCTTGTAGGCGATTCTGACCACAACAGAAAAAGTTCTTTATGGCGAGATTCCCCTTTACTTTCTGAAAGATAAAATGAAATGCTAATAAACAAAGTCACTAACATCCATTCAGTAATCAATTAATCCATACATCATCAACACACATATGGGTAACCATGATGCATAAATGATGCCGTTAAAGAGTGCAGTCTAATTAATCAAAAGATATTCTGAAACTGTAAAGAAATACTCGTAGTGTTCATCAAGAAAGACACATCAGATCCAAAAGGAGTTTCAACAGGTATTTGTATTCATATGCCAAAAGAGTGTTCCCTTTAAGTACAATGCTCTGTAGCTTTTTAAGTCCCAAAAAGAAGCCCCTTTACATTTTCCCCGGAGGGGTTTTTATAGATCAAAAATTCCCTTTGGGCTCCCTGACTCTTCGCCTGCCTACCGGTTGAGTTGCCCTGCGACCTGGGAGAAAAATACGACCTGCGAACTGGCCAATGAGTGCGACTTGCGACCTGTTTGGCAGTACGACTTGCGACCTAGGGAGGAGTGCAACCTGCGACCTATTGAACAATGCAACCTGCGACCTAGTGATACTGAGTCATGGGGGTGGGCGTGCAATAGAGAGATCAGGAGCATCAATCTGCTTTCCTTTGAGGAAGTCTCGCCAGGTTTGGTATTTTGCTGCTATGGGAGAGACTAGAGGGACCTCCTCTTTCAACCGATGCATACACTCCAGAGAGTTCAGGATTAGAGTTTCTTTCTTTTGGGAGATCTGGTTTGAAAGGGAGGCGAGCTTGGTGTAAATCCGTACTGGTGCGACAAGCAACTAACCCAGATTTTCTTGTGATGCTGCGACTTCCGGGGCGGTAGCAGCTTGCTTGATAGGCTGGAGGAATGACTAGATTTCTTGATCTACTTGTTCCCAGGTCTTACTTTTGTCCAATGCCCCTAGCGAAGGAATGTGGTGAAGAGTGTGCATTGAGTCTATGCCACTGATCGGGTGGTCGTATGAAGACATTACTTTGTCCAAATCTTTGGATAGCTTGTCCTTGGATTGCATCTTCATCCGGATTTGGACTTTGGCATCTTGTATATGAATCCAATCCTTCTTAGGCAAATGATCGGGAACTTGAGGGTATTGCACTGTCCATTTCATCATTTTATCTAAAGCAACAAAGGCTTCCTTGGGCTGCTCATGCTTCTGCTTAGTTTCTGCTCGTGCTCTTACCAATGGGGTGACTGTTTGCTTTATGGTGAGTATTTCTCCATACACCTGCCTCATGGTCGTCTCTAATACATCGCATTCTTTCATAATGGCGAGTGGAACTTCATTGACTAGGGGAGCCTTGTTTTGGAGTTGTTGCATCTCTTTTTCCAACACCGACCTCTCCTGTTCTGCCTTCTTCTCCCGCTGCTCCGCTGCTCTTAGTCTGTTTTGTAGAGAAATGATTTCTCTACTCATTCTGGTGACATTCTCTTCCGTGGCCACGGCAAAAGCAGTGCCTGCCGATGCTATCATCACGGGGTTAGTCCTGGTATCAAGGACTATGTCTTTTTCAGTTGCGACCGTGGATGCGACGGAAGGACTTTGTGCCATGGACCTTCTCTTCTCTTGCCGAATTTTGAAAGAGAATTGGTCGAATGTGAGCTTGGTTAAGTCGAAGACCTCCTCTTCCTACCCCTGGGGGGGAATCAACATCGGAGAGAATGTTTCCTGTACCTCCTAGAGGAACCTCTAGGGGAGATATGTCGATATCTTCTATTAATTCATCCTCTTCATCTTTCTTCTTCTTTTCCTCCTCTTCTCTCTTCTTCCTTTCTTCTTCTTCCCTTTGTTGGCACTCGGTTTCTGCCTTGTCATGCTCTTCCCTCCTCCTGCATTCTGTTTTTGTCGCTGCTTCTATTTCGGCTTTCCTCTTTCGTTCGGCTGCAACAGCTTGGTCTGCTTTCTTTTGGCGTTCAGCTCTAGCTTTGTCAAGTTCTTCCTTGAGTGCCCGTTCTGCTGCAGCCTGCGCTTCCTTTTGCTGCTTTTCCTTTTTGGCCTCCTCGGCCTACTTCTTCTTCTGATCTACTTTTGAATTCTTCTTGCGTTTCTCCTCGTCCTCCTTTATCTTCTTTTCTTTCTCCTGCTAGGCTTTGGCCTCTGCTTCTCTCTGTTGGGAAGAGGTGTCAGGCCCTGTGCTGGTCCGGGGATTTTTAGCTAGAGAGGAAGAAGCGCCTCCTAAATTACGGCTCCTGTCCTCTAAGCTTTGGTCATCCTGACCCTCCTGGCCAGAGTCAGCCCCCGGAGCTAGTTTTCTATCGGCATTGTACCAGTTCCTTCTCTCATCTTCTTCCGGGCGTTCTACATGTTGGTAGTTCCATTTGAATTTGGCCTTCTTGCAGTGTTCGGGAACTATCCTTACTGGGTCGTATGTTCGATACTCCAAAGTCCTTAGGTGATAAATTTTAATCTCTTCTCCTTCAACCCCTACCTCTTTGAAGTATTTAACCGTATAGGCACCGATAGTAAGGGGTAGAGCGGGCCAAGGCTTCTTCTTCCCTTTGGATAGGACACTAGAGAAACCCGAGGTCATTTGGAAGCATACCTCTTGCATGAGCACATTGTCTGTAACAAAGCGAGGAAAAGCATGTGGTGGCTTGAACGTGTCGAAGACTCGGATGATAGTATATTCAGCGAACGAAAACCAATGCGCCACTTGACCTAGAGTCTCCCTAGCTCGCCAAGACATGCAAGGGGCGTCCTGGCCAAATAATTTTCGGAAAAGAGCGGGGATGAATATCTGAGAAATTGGCTCTATGTCCTGTTTGTACCTGGATTCCCAGAACACCTTGGTTTGCAGATGAATTGCACGAGTCTACGTGGAATCCTAGTTATGTGCCCATCCCTCAAAATGCAACCGCGCATAGACGACATCCAACAGATAAGAGGCCATATAGAACTCGGAAGGCATTCCTTCCTCTGGGGCCAATGCCGAAGACAAGTTTGTCTGTATTGAGGTCATCAATATATTAGCCCAGTTGAAACGAGTGCCATGCACCATTACATGTTCCATGATAGTAGCCCATGTGCCATTGAAGGTAGTGGCGTTCGGGCGCCCGTACAATATGCAGAGCATGGCGGCTACTAATTTAAATACTTTTCTTAGGCCGGCCACTGGATATTCTTGGTCCTTCTTGACTTTGAATTTGTCAGGTTCCGCCCACCATTGCCTGATAATATCAACTACAGGGACTGCATTGGCAAGAGCCCATCCTGGGGTAAAGTTTTCTTCCGGTTGAGGCAACGAGTAATACACATGGGCGTCTGAGCCTACGAGCGTTGAGAAAGCCTTTCCTTCGCTGTCTCGGATCACGAACCTTTTGGGATCTGTTTTCTGTATGATCCAGTCTATCATTTCGGGACACGGGAATATGGCCGGATGCGCCCCTGCGAGATGCAGTTTGGACCTTTTAACTTTTATGTATATTTCCCGGTCCGGGAGATCTTCTGGAAATTCCACTTCCGGTATGGCGAACTCATGATATACTTGGTACCATCGCATGCTGTCCCCTTTTGCAAAGGTGCAAAGGGTATCTCTGTATATCGGCGGTGGGGACATTTGCATGTCTGTGTCTATATCTTCTTCCACAACTTGCTTGTCCTTCTTCCGGGACACTGGGGGTGCCATGCCGCTAGAATCCGAGAGAACAGGTATACACTCCGCGTCTCCTTCAAGTTCACCTGTCAAATTCATGAAGGAATCCCACGATAAGAACGACATGATGATAAAAACGAATTACAGTTTGTCAAAGCTGGGGCACAAACAAAATTTGAAATAATGGCCTACTGGGTCGCGAGGTCGCAGTTTGAGAGGAAATAGCCAACATGCGACCTTGCGACTTTGCGAATAGGTCGCAGGGTTGCGAATCGAGAGAAAGTATGAAAATGCGACCTCGCGACCTTGTGACTAGGTCGCTGGGTCGCTAGGTCGCAACTTTAAAAAACCAGAGGAAAATTCGACCTTGCGACCTTGCGACTAGGTCACTGGGTCGCTAGGTCGCAAATCTCGAAAACCAGGGGAAAATGCGACCTTGCGACCTTGCGACTAGGTCGCTGGGTCGCAAATCTCGAAAATAATGGAAACTGTGACCTTGCGACCTTGCGAATAGGTCGCGGGTCGCAAGTCGTGCTAGGGCTTCCCCGAGGGTTTGAGCGCACGTGGTGTGGAGTGTTTTTTTCCTTTAACTGGGAGATTTCAAAACAAACAGGGTCCAGGCAAGGTTAAGGAGTAATTCTTGGTGTAGGGGAGTAGCCATGGAAGTCTGAAACAGAACAACTAATAATTTTGGTCACTTGGGGGGAGAAAACAGGAATCGGAAAACCCTAAGCAAGAAAAACAGACAAGGGGTTGAGGTAAATTAACAATTTAAAGACTGAGGATGTCTGGGATTAGTAAGAAAAACAAAATGGGAAAGAGCAGGAGGAAAATGGCAACTTACCCGGGAAAAACGCGCGCCAGTCGACCTGTCAGAGCCGTTTCTTTCTATTCGCTGAATCGGAAAAGTGCGACCTAGCGACCTAGCTTATATAAAGGGTTTGCACGTGCGGGCATTTAATGAGGTCGCAAGGTCGCAATTTGAGTGGTTTAGAGGATTCGCGACCCTGCGACCTTGCGACCTGGGGGTCGCGGGGTCGCAAAGTCGCGGGGTCAGAGTTTTCATTAAAAGTTGAGCTTTGCGACTTCGTGACCTTGCGACCTTGCGACCCTTAGGTCGCGGGGTCACAATTTTCTAAAAAAGGAGTTTTTCGACTTTGCGACTTAGCCTTATGGATTCTTTACTTGGTTTTTCTCTAAGTTCAAGGGGCTCCAAAAAATTTTGAAGTGGGGTTGTTTGGAGGGTGTTGTAGAGGCTACAACAGGAGGTCATTGTACAATGCTGAGAGTCTTGGGTAGACTCAAGGAGGAGAGAGGCATTCTCTCAACATCATCTTTACCCACTATCAATTTAGAATATGCGCTATGGCAGAAGCAGTAGGGGAAGGATAACACCCTTCCAACTTGCATCTTTGGCATAGGAGATGTCAAAGTGGAGGATGACCATATGATAGATGTTCTTCATGAGAGATCATCAACGCTGTCACTATGGAGGATAGATCCATATTGGAACTCCTAACTGTTGGTGGAGTATTCCAAGGATCTTTTCACTTGCATTATATTGGATGACCAGTTGCATGAGGAGGGATATTCAGTCAGAGATGGGGTCATCTAGTATCATGGTAGGATCTTCTTATCTGGAGCTTCCAAGCTCAAGGAGAAGTTGCTACAAGAAGCTCATGAGGATTTTCTTTTCAGCCACATTTGTTCTATGAGAGCATACCACACCATCATGGAGGGGTATTTTTGGAAGGGTTTTAATGAGGAGATATATCAGCATATGAGGAGATGCATGGATCATATGGAGATGGAGGAGATACATAAGTCTTTGGAGGAGTTAGCATAGCCACCTCTTTTCTCTTTGAGGATGAGAGGAGACTCATCTATGAGCCACTCCATTTGTATGAGCAAGACATATGGTAAGAGTATTGTTGATTTGCATAATAATTTGTATATATGTATGCATCTCTTAACCATATATGTGTAGGAATTTTCTCAAAGGAGGAATATTCTTCCTTCTATATTTCATGGTCTACTTAAGGCCACTATAGATTATCACTCCCTAGGGGGATTTGGGGAGGAAATTTCTTGTGGAGAATATACTCACATTTCACAATACATCATTCACTTTCTCCAAACACATGAGGAGAATGGGGTAGTAAGCAAGTGGTTGAGAAACCACACTCTTTGTCATTCTCTATTGCAGTTGCGGGTCAAGCTGTGCCGGTTGCATTTGAGGGACCATTGTCCTTCTCCATTACTACATATGGCAACAAGCATGATTCTCATTATGGTTCCCTTTATTGCTATTGTTATTGCTTTTCTTGGGAGCAATATTGGGGAAGAGACACATTGGGTGGATGTGTCCTTTGAGGGAGAAACTCCCCACACTTTTTGCACTACATGTTCTAAGGGGAGCATGGGGGATGGTATGGCCACCATAGCAAAAAATTTGATTCCTTATGGGGTGAGCCATATGATTGATGTGATGCCATATGATGATGATTTCCAACTCATCATATATGGGGATATTTGGGCCAACATGATTCATAACGTTGGAGAGGAGATATTTGAGGATCCAATCTTCTTCTTGCCACTTGAGGGAAACATTATTATAGCCTAGGATCAACAGACACTCTACACTTATCTTAAGTGGAGAGGAGGAAAACGAGGGGTAGACTATTTTTTCTACCAAAATCATATTTTCAACCTACCTACATTGCAGGAGCTCAAGGTGGAGGATGATTTGTATGAGTTGCCATGTTGGGAGGCAACTCATTTTGTATGGATGATTGCTTGGGGATGGGAGCTTCATATGGGGATGGTAGATCCCAATTCCTATCAGACCTCATGCCTCAAGAAGGCCCCTTAGTTTTATCTTTGCAGTTGCTTGAGGACAAGCAACATTTGGGAGGGGAGGACTATAATATTCCCACTTTAGCACACAGCTAAAGGGAATATTAAATTTTTGCTGTTTACACATAGGAGGTAAATAAATGGGTAAGGAGGCCCATACATTGCAGAAGAATGAATAAAATCACTCATAATATGAAAAGGGATATTCATAAGAGCTAGATTTCATACCCTCAGGTGTGAAAGAGGACATTTGCATGAGGACAAGGTCATGTTTGACCAAGTCAACAGCGCTGGGATAAGAGGTGGAGATCACTTGGAGAGACAACGCAGTGTGAATGGGAGGAAGTTTCCTTGGTGGAGGAAACCATAAGGAGTGGGACCCATGGGGAGAAAGCTTTCACTTGTTTAAAACTAGGGCAAGGCAACCATTGTGAGGGATGTTATGTATTATTGTATTTTTGGTCTGTTTAGACTCTTCTGCAGTCTCTTCCTATTTATCAGAGTTGCAGTGCTATTTAGCACAAGGTATTCCTGTTTAGAAATTCATTATCCTTTAAAGAGATGCCTCTTGAGGGATCCCGTGCCTCATTTCTCCAAACTTAGGCTCAAGGCCAAGCCACCTCCTCCAGCTACAACATTATTTATGCTGAAGTATAACGTTGTGTTGCAGGGTGTTGTAGTGGAGGTTCCACAACACCATTTTCGGAGCTATTTTTCAGAGGAGGGAGCTTCCATTGCTTTGGGAGGTTAGTGAGGAAGGTTTCTAAGCTTATTTCAGATCTTGGCATTGGGCCAACCCATTACCTTGCACCTACAGTGTAGTATGCCTCAGTGACTGCGTTATTTCCAGTGAGCATTTGCAGTGGGGGTTTTGCAGATTGTTTGGAGGGTGAGATCTTCAGTGTGAGGATCAGAATTTCAATTGGAAGATCCATTGGAGGAGATATATTTATCTGATGCAGCATCTTCAACCATCTCCATCCATTTCCAGTTCTTGAGTTGCAGCTGCTACTGCAACTCTGACATTTTTGCAGTTTTTCATATTTCAGCCAATCCTTCCAGGATTGCCTAGAAATAGTGACTGGGAGCTTAGATATTCTATCCCAATGTTGTATGAGTCATATTTATGCAAATATATGATATTTTACACTTCCTGTAGTAGTGCTCCATCTATGACTGCGCAGTTCTTGTTCATAAAAACTCTGCCATGTAGCATTATTTTACTTTTAGCATGTGTATTGATGGGAGGCTTGTTTGCCTTGATCCTTTGAGTTGTACTGCTATTATTTGCTGCTGATTCATAATAAAATGGCCCTATGGTTTCCATACATTTTGGTATGATTATTATTCACTATTATTTCCAGTTGCGTTTGCATATTTCTAGATCTCGAACTTTAGAATATCTTAAGATATTCTCATTGTTGTAGAATTTCCCTATTTTGGGATATTACAGTTTCTATTGGTTACGGTCACCTTACTCATTTTAACAAAAAAATGTTGGAAAAACCATCAAATTTGACCTCCGCCTTTCCTCCTTGAAATCCCTATAGCCGTACTTCGCTCATCGCAGATTGCAGTTTTTATTCGGTTCCGTTAACACTTACCGCTCCCATCTGCCGATTGCAATATTGTGATTGCGCTTCACTGCCGGTTCCACTTCCACGTCACCCATTGCAATCGCATGCCACACCATTTTCCTCTTCCCTTAAAGACTTATCATTCACGGTTTCCTTAATCCTTCCAACACAAAGCGCTTGAAAACCATTAGAATCCGACCTTCCACCCTTACTCCTCGAACTTCCCGCTAACGTACATTGTAAATTGCAATGTTTAGTTCCTTTCGTTAATACTTACCACTCTTTTACTGCCGATTGTGATATTGTTATCGCACTCCACTGCCGTTCCTCCCGCCACATCACACATCGAAATCGCAAAACTACAATTCTTTCCCTTTTCTATTAAACACTTACCGCTCGCTTTCACCGATTGCGATATTTCAAAATCACAACGTCGCAACTTTTACCTCATCACATTTCGCACTTCGCTCCCGCTCCCATACAATAGTTCTACTATCCCTTTAATTTCATGATATTGCGATTGTGATATCACATATCGTAGCTTTTGCGCCCATCGCATCTCCGCCATCGCACTTTTCAATTCATTCCGCTCCGAAGCCATTTTTGCGCTATAATAAATTTAAAACCCCCTCTTTCCACTTCTAAGCCCCATTTCATGTGTTAATCCCTCCATTAGCACCTTTTACCCCTTTTATTCTCCAAACTGCAAATCCACATTTTCTCAATAAAAATTAAGTCATGGATAATTTAGTTGCATGGATAGAAGCATGGTAGATAGAGCATAATATAAGTAGGGTGTGTTTAGCCGATTGACCAAGTTAAGTGTAGTTGAAATTAGTTTCCTTTCTAGAACTTCGTTTAGTTTCTTTCCAGTCATTTCCCTTCAGCAATTTAATTTAATTTCTTTTTTCATTTTCTTTCTGCATATTAAATTAGTTTCATTTTAGTGATTTCCTTTCTGCAAATTGAGTTAGTTTCCTTTCTTTCATTTCCTTTCAGTAATTTACTTCTTAGTATTTATCATAGTTTAAGAGATAGCACCCTTTCACAAAGCAGAAGAGGATCTAGATGACATGAACAAAATGCATTTGCTATGTATATAACACTGTCACCTCTAAGTTTGTACAAACCCCGGGTTGATAAAGTAAATTAGGGCAGCCCCTAGGAGTTGCAACACTCTTGGTGCAATACCAGGGCTCGCCATAGACCAAGGTGAGGGATCAAGATATCCCCAAGACTGCATTTAGATGCCATTATGGCCACTTTGAGTTCTTGCTGATGCCCTTTAGGTTAACCAATGCTCCGGCTACTTTTCATTCTTGCTTGAACCACATCTTCCATGGCCAACTGAGGAAGTTTTTGTTGGTTTTCTTTGATGAAATTCTTATTTACAGCCACACATGGGAGGAGAATTTGTAGCATATTGAGATAGTATTACGCATTATTGAGGAACAAAAATTCTATGCTAAGCTCTCCAAGTGTGAGTTTGGGCTCACAAAGATTCTCTATTTGGGCCGCATCATTGGAGTAGATGGAGTGAGAGTTCATGAGGAGAAGATCCGTGCTATTCGAGATTGGCCTGAACCAAATAATGTAACTAAAATTCAGAGGTTTGTAGGCATCTGTACATACTACTAGAATTTTGTCAAAGGGTTCTCTCAACTAGCAGCACCACTTACAGATTTAACCAAGAAGGGAGCCTTTAATTGGAAAACCACAACACAAAGGGCCTTTGATAAGCTCAAGGAGCTGATGAGCATCTGCCTGGTGTTGGTATTACATGATTTTACTCAGCCCTTTGTGCTGGAATGTGATGCTTCAGGGGAGGGCATTAGAGATTTCTTGATGCAGGGGGGTCACCCCATAGCTTTTGAGAGTCAGAAGTTGCTGCCTCAAGAGAGGTTATACTCTATATATGATAAGGAAATGTCAGCTATCATGCATGCATTAGTAAAATTCCGACAGTATTTGGTGGGAAACATATTCTGAGTGAAGGCTGAACACAATAATCTTTGGTTTTTCCTTGAGCATAAGTAGCTGCAAGAGAGGCAGCATAAATGGGTTAGTAAGATCCAAGCATATGACTTTGAAATTGAATATGTCAAGGGGAAGAGAAATGTGGTAGCATATGCCCTATCATGGAGACCAACAACGATGTCATTGATGAGCGTGGATACATATTGGAAGGCCCAAATGTTGGTGGAGTATCCCAAAGACCAATTTGCATGTGAGATCCTAGATGGACAGGTGACCGATGAGAGGTTTAGAGTGATGGATGAGATCATCTATTACCGAGACTGGATCTTCTTGACTCAAGGAAAATATTTTGCATGCAACACATGATTCACCACTTTCCGGCCATCAAGGATTCACTAAGACATATCGGACCATTCGGGAGAGATTCTCATGGAAGGGTCTCATGGAGGATGTGCTCCAACACATCAGGGAGTGTGTAGTTTTCTAGCAGAACAAAGGAGAGAACAACCATCCTACAAGATTTTTGCAGCCACTCCCTATTTCAGAAGGAAAATGGGAAAGTATCTCAATGGATTTCATCACCGGTCTACCTACTGTACAGGGTAAGGATTGTATCTTTGTAGTTGTTGATTGACTAACAAAGTATTCACATTTCTTTGCTATTTCTGCACGATATACTGATTCAAAAGTGGTTGAGCTCTTCTTTAGAGATATCTCTAGACTCCATGGTCTTCCAAAGACCATAGTTAGTGATCGAGATAGCCGCTTGATGGGTGGAATTTGGCAGGAGATTTTTCAATTAGTGGGTATCGAGTTGACACTGAGTACCGGTTATCACCCTTATACTGATGGACAGACAAAGATAGTAAGAAAGTGGCTGGAAGGCTACTTGCGAAACTATGTTTTGGGGTAGCAAAGTGCATGGCTAGGCTGGCTCCACTTGGGAGAGTATTGCTACAACAAAACTTTTCATATGTCCATTGGCATGTCTCAATTTCAGGCTCTTAATCGGTATGATGCTCTATCATTTGTTGATTTGATGTTTGGAGCAAGCAAGGCTCCTAGAGCTAAGGAGTGGATCCAAGAGAGTGAGGATATACTCCGTGTTCTCAAGGACAACATTATTATAGCCTATAATTAGCAGAAGTTCTATCCAGACTGTGGTTGGATAGAGAGGAAGTTTGAGGTTGATGATTTAGTATATCTCCGTCTTCAACCTTACAAATAGTTTAAATTGAAGGAGAAGGGGGTTGAGAAGCTTAAGCCCTGGTTCTATGGGCCATACAAGGTGATCCGTCGTGTTGGGGAGGTAGAATATGAGTTGGAGCTCCCCATTGGGAGTAAGATCCATACATTTTTCATGTCTCATGCCTCAAGAAGGCCATTGGACAACATGTGGTAGCCACCATGGATCTCCCACCTATTGATGATGAGGGCCATCTAGTTTTACAATTGGAATCTATCTTGGACACTCGGGAGAGGTAACTCAGGGACAAGGTGATTAAAGAATATCTGATTTGCTGGAGGAATCTACCAGATGAGGATGCCACTTGGGAAGGAGAGAATATTTTGCAGCATCCATATTTTCAGTTGCTTGAGGACAAGAAACATTTGGGAGGGGAGGACTGTAATATTCCTAATTAGCTTTTAGCTAGTTGGAATATTAATTTTTTCTTTCATTCATAACTTAGATGAATAACTGGGTAGAGAGACCCTTAAATCTCTTTAGTAGGAATAAAACCACTTCTAGTGTGAAGTTGGATCAATGTAGCTAGCTGGAATAAAGAAATGCTTAGCGTGAATGGGGTCAATGCATGAGGATGGGGTCAAGGTTGACCAAATCAACAACACTGCCATGGAGAGAGTGGAGATAGTGGAGGACAACGCAGTTATGGTGGAGGATTGTATGCATGGGAGTAGCATATTTAATGAGTGGAACCAAGGGTGAGGAAGCTCACCAAGCATATAAGAAGGGGATGGAAGCCATAGAAGGCATTCTGATTATTGTTTATGTCTTGGTATTTTATGAGTTTTTTCACGCTTCGGTTGTTTAGCGGAGTCTGCTGTGCTGTTTAGCACAAGGGTGTTTCTGGGCAGAAATCCCATCCTCATCCTCGGGGGACTTCGAGTGCCCACTCAGGAGAGGTACATTGAGCTTCATTCCACCATCTGGCATCAGACCAAGCTTCACCCATCTACCATGTTAGCCACCTATAAAATTTGTTATACCAAAAGGTGGCTAAATCATTTTTTGGAGTCTTCAAGGAACAAATTTTACTGCTAAAAAGTGTTACCTCTTCAAGACTCTTGAAGGCCTCATGCCTCTATCCAAATCTCCACTGCTGTGCCCATTTTACACTCAGAAATCCTGCTGATTCCCAAGAGAGAATACTGCTGCAAACACCATTTTCCCTTTCCTCACTTCAAAACTAACCTCATTTTCTACCCCTTTCATTCTCATAAAAATCCTTCATTTTCATATTTTTCCCCTTTCCCCTCTGTCAGGACCCCTTTGATAAGGTTTAAGACTCTTTATTTTCCTTATCAAAACCCTCAACACCCTTTGAAAAACATTGAAAATCCATAAAAAATGCCTTTTTGTATTGCAGGATTAAGCCCCCTTGGGCTAAATCCTTAACCACTTCCCCACATGCGCCCATGCCCTAAGAACCAAGCACTAGTCCCATCAGCGCTTATCGCATCAGAATAAATCAGTGAGCGCAAGTCTTTATATTTCACGAAAGTTCCGATGCGATTAAGCCTGTGGATAAAGCCCCCAAAGCCAAAACCTTTGTATCATATTAAACCTTGGGTTTTATAAAGTTTTAAAGGGTTTCCTCCAGTGCATAATTTAAAAATAAAATCCACCGTTGATCATTAAGCCGATAGAACGACCCGCGCAACATCGCATCGGAGTTTTCCTTTGGGTGCATTTTAATGTTTTTCCCCCATCTCCAATTACCATGGCCCGATCGCACAATCACATCAGCCTTACCCGATCGCACAATCGCATTGGCCTTCCCCGATCGCTGATTTCGGTCTCCCGACGCATCTCCCACCGTCGATCTGATTTGCAGATCGACGGTCTACATTCAATCGCATTGGATTTTTCTTTTGTTGCGTTCGTAATTTTTTTTTTTTCCCTGCCGATTGCGATCCTCTGATTGGATCTGGATCATCCATGTGTCCAGATCAGACGGTCCCAGATCTTTCCTCATAGTTTCATTGCCCTTCGCCTTTCACTAAGAAGATTTTAACACGTAATCCGCACCGTTGATCTTTGCACGATCAACGGTTATAACTTTTTCTCCCTCTACTCTTCTTTTTACCTCCACGAACGAATCCCCATTATTGGATGATGCCATCCAACGGCCATGCTCTCTGCCCATGCCCTCTGAAGTAGTTTACCAATAATCGCAGGATTTCTTAATTAGTTTCGTGTTTTGCAGGTGATTAATGGTTTTTTCCATTATAATGAAGAAATGCTGAAGGCAGAGAGTGACGATTCTCACACCTTCGATTCATTAAAGGGAAACCATTCGCAGGGCTCAAATTCCACGTCTCGTCAATGTTTCATGTGACATTGATTCCATATGAGCCCTGCGTGGCCTGCACATCAACAAGACACAGAGTTATTAAATCACAATAAAAAATATTAGTGTTGAATACAGATCTGCGGGGATCACGGCTAAGATTGATTATCAAAAGCCTAATCCCCCAAATTAAAACACAGTTAAAGGAAAATTGTAAGTGTTCAATAGGTAGAAAAGCCTCCACCGCCACATCAGAGGCAAATTGATTCCTCTCAACTACCAAAAATCCATCTGTGCCTCGAAGCATTCAAACAGAGGCCGAAGTTATTGTTCAAAATTAGGTATTTGCCTCAATGCAGCCAGAGAGTTGATTCTGCCAAAGAACTTAATGCAAAAATATCTGCAGAGTTACTTCAACATGACACAGAGCCTCAAAAGTCAAAAAAATCTCTCACCGAGCTTAATCTTAAATGTAAATCAATTAATACAGTAAGAATACATGTACGCTTCTCCATTGAGCCCCTCAAAGGCCGAGAAGTCATTAATCTGTATTAATTGCCATGGGAGATATTTTATTCGATCTCGCCTCCTCATTCTTCTATAAATAACTCTGTAGAAGATGAGATATTGTTGGTTGGTTGGTGGGTTGATCACTTGCTGTAATATTGAAACTCTCTGAACTAATACATAGTCTGTTGAAGTTGAAGAAGAAATTGAAGTCTTGGAAGCCCTGATGATGCTGTTGCATGCTTGTTTTTGAGAAGGCTCTATCATTGGATCCATGAGCTTGGCTGTTGGTGAAGTATTCTGAACTGTTTAATGTTTTCTCCTGTTTTCATTTTGTTCCATAATTTCTTACTACATTAGGTTGAAAGTTTTAGGCTAAGAAATGACTCCTGGAAGCACCTTAGACCTGTTCATCCTTCACTGTTTCATGTTTTCTTCTGCTGAGGTATTTTAGAGTCTTTAATCTCTCTCTTTAGTCCTCATGCTTGTTTGTTTCTATGATAGTTCGAATAAGTTGGTTTCAACATGATTTATGGTTCTTCCTGCTTGTCTGCTGCCACTTAAAGGCTATTATTGAAGTCTCCCTTTGAAGTATTTTTGTTTTTAAGTGAGCCAAGGAGGTCTATTCTGATCTTTCCCTTTGTCCTTGCTTAAACAATTATCTTAAAGGTCTTTATAGTTGTAATCGTAGATGTGTTAGGTGTTCCCTCTTCTATGACTGCAATTATCAGTGAATCTTTTATGTTTTCTAAGTCATTTGAAATAAAATATTTGAGGAAATAGGGTGTTCCCCGAATCTTAGATGTCATTATAAAAGTTGTTTTGAAGTCATATTTTCTTGAAGTGTGATTTGTAGAATTCATGGTTAGCCCTGTCTATCAAATAGCTCTTTATTGTTCAAGTAGTGTTTTCAAATTCCCTTAGTTGAGAATTAATATTTCTCTTTCCAAATCATTTATGTCCATCTCATTCCAAAACCAAAGGATCCTGCGGCCAAGTTGGATTTTCCCTCTGATATCCCATATCCATTGATGAGTACGTTATGACCTCTTCTTGACTCCATTGCCCAATGAACCAGATGTTTCTCCATTCTATATATCTTTCCTAGAACTTTCATGTTCTGTTGTATCAATTCAACCAAACAAACAATCAAACACCTGCACTTAATAACTAGTCTAAAACCAATAATATAAGCACACAAGATAAACCTTTGCAAAAAAACATTTGAGAGATCCATCTATGAGAACAGGAGGACTAGATCCTGTAACTCTAAAGATTGGTTATGATGTTGCCTTGTCTTTTGATTTGCCAAACTATCAAAACATGGGACACCAACATAATGGTGATCACATCGGGACAACTGAGTTCATAGGTACCTAGCAAGCTCTTATAAACTCATTAGTATTTCAAACAACCATAGAAACTCAGAAAAACCCAAAATATTTAGTTTGGCTTCATGATAAACATGGTGGTGGAACCATAAAACATTTTACCTTGACAAAAGCTAAAAATTTTCTACCTGGTGACTCCACTGGCCTCCAAAAGGCCTATTACCCTTCCAGTCCTTGTAGACTCCCTTGGGAATGCATTTAGCAAACCCAATCATCTGTTGGTGGAAAACAAATTTCAAAATCTTCCACCTGGAGACTCCACAATCCCAAAATACCTAATAACTCCACTGGTAAAGGACTCTGAACTGGTTAGAAAGATACAGTGACCTCTTATTATAAACATGGATCCAAGTATGGAAAGAGAAGCTCAATTAAACACATTATTGGACATAATTGGGAAAATAGTGTACATACTTGATAAAAGATTGAGAAAGCATGAGGATGATATAGATGTTGATTATTTAGAGAAACCTATGTTTTTCCCAGATCAAACACAAACTCAACCATTACAAGACCTAGACAATGAGCAATATATAGATGATGATCAGGACTTTATAGAAGAATGTGAGCAAGAGTATAGAGAAAACAATAAAGAGAAACTACTGAGCATGATGGAAAAAATGGTGTACATGCTTGGGAAGAGAATTGAAGGGTATGAGGATGATATAAATGGTGATGATCTAGAGCAACCCATGCTTCTTTCAAATCAAGAACAAACCCAACCATTACAAGATATGTTTGATCAACAAGAAAGAAATGAAGAAGGTTGTCAGGAAACTCCTGATTGCCTACCTATTTCTTGTACTATGCTATTAAGAAAACTTCATGATCAAATTGCAAATACTTATAGTGAGCAGTGCCCTGAGGAAAACATAAGCCATCTTGAACTCACAGAATCTGAAATAGGAGAAGAGACAACACAACTAGAGTCTCTGCCTTTATGTCATGACTCATTTCAGATTATTAAAAAAGAATGGCATCCTGACAATATACTTGAAACAATTCATGAACCTTATGGTCAAAGTGACTGCCATGAAAATCATGAGGAGTTGTTTGAAATTGAGGAAGATCAGGAAAAGGAAGAGAATCCTCACATTTCTCCTACAAGCACAAGTAATGATTCCCTAGAAGAGGCTCAAGAAGACATCCAGCCTAAAAACCAGTTAACACAAGAGGGAGAGGACTGTTGCTCTTCTGCCCAAAGTAAAGAGAAAATTCCTTCTCTTTTTACAGAGGAAGAAATTGATTAGATATTAAATAAAAAGCCAGCCCTCAAAACTTTATTTGAACAAAGCACTTCTGCTCATTTACTTACTGAACCTTGTTGTCTTGAATCAAAAAATAAAATAGTAGAAAAGCTCAAAGAAAAACCAACTGATAACCCAATATGTTTGATTGGTGAAATTGTGTATACTAATGATTTTTCAACTTCTGATCAATCTGATGATGATGATGAGCTCCAAACAGAAACTAATCATGCAGGGCAACCAACAGGTGATTGGTGTCATGAAATTCATTATCATCAGCTTGAAAGCAGCAATCAACCCATCCAATCCATCAGAAATAGCTTTCACATAATTGGGAATCAACAATATATAAATTGTAAGGTTGAGATTAAAAAGGAAGAGGAATTTCTTGAGCAGGATGAAGATAAGGGGCCTTCTCCTGAGAGGATTGAGGTAATAAAATATACCCCTGCTAAAAAACATGATGATCTCTTCACAGAGCATAGTCCACTGAATCAGAACATATCAGGACTACAAGAGAGCAACACTGCAATATATGATGAGTCTTCTAGTTAGGATGATGATGAAGATGAGGAAGTTTTTCTTTCTCATAAGAATATTTGTCTTAATCCAGTGGAGAAAGAAGAGATGATCCTGGTTGAAACATATCTTCCAAACACTCGCAACCAGGTATTATTTCCATATCCCTATGCTCACTTCTTAAAGCCATTTGAAGAAGGGATCAAGGTCATTAGGATCAATGTATTACCAAAAGTAAGAAGATTATTTAGCGCTGCTGCTAAGAAACAAAAAGAATGGGAGTGGCCCTGTTTGTCCAACCTGCCCAAGAAGATGAAGAAGGACCAATCATGGAATCATTTACTGGATTGGTTATACTGGAAAAGAGAGTTCATTAGATAAAACATGTAAATATTCCAAGTTAGATTAGGGTAGGTAGGAATCTCAATAAGCTCAATCTTTGAGCATTTCAGTTAGTTGTTGATTTTTTGTCTTGAAGAAAAAAGAAAAATACAAAAAAAATAGAAAATAAAAGAGGGCAGATTTTAAAACAAGAAAGGTACAGCCCCATACCGAAAAAGAGAAATAAATTCTGAAAGTGTGCAAGCCTAAATGCCACTCCTGAAAAACACACTTCTAGTTAGTCAAACAGTCTAATCTTGACTAATTATCTTTAAATTTTTTGCTGATAGGATAGTGAATTCGATTTGCCAAACTGTTTAATCTTGGCTTATCAGTAGATAGTTTAGGGTAGAAATGAAAGATTCAAACATACTCAAAATATGAACCTAAGTTTCCAAAGAGAATGACTCAAATCTGTTTCAAATTCTGAGTCAAAAAGATGTAAAAATCTGGTTCTAATCAGCTCAAAATCTGAACCAGTTAAGCAAAGGAAGGACAGCTCAAGCAAGAGTCAAAACACAGCTATAAAAAGGGGGAAGGAAATGCTTTGAAATTTCAGATCTCAAGCCTTCCATTTTGTTTTAAATTTTGTGCAAAATAATGTCTATGTGCAGCTTGTTTTTATGCCATAGACCAACATCAGGTTAGACTGTTCAATCCTAACTTGATTTCTTTTTAAATTTCTGTTGTAGAATTTAGAGAATAAAGTCTGTTGGATAGTTTAATCCCAACAGATGGTAGATTAGGTAGAGAATCATATGGGCTCAACTGTTCAATCTGAGTCCATGGAGAAATAAGGAGTAGGAATAGATTAGATTTCCTGCTTTCAAAAGAATAAAATGTTGTAAAAGAGTTTGCCAATCCAAGTGCACTCTAAAGAAGAAAAAATGTTAGATTTGTAGGATTGGGTAGGTAGACAACTTGTTGATGAAAGATCCATTGTTTTTATGGCTGCTAATATTTTTTCAGAGAAAAAGAATATCATACAAGGAAGGAAAGGCAGCCCAATGGATGAGGCAACTGATCAGCCTCCCAGAGAATGCAAGTCTGAAGTTCTTGATGCCTTCAAGAAGGCACCATCCCCAAGTGGAGTCACTGTTAGCCACCTATAAAATTTTTTATACCAAAAGGTGGCTAAATCATTTTTTGGAGTCTTCAGGGAACAAATTTTACTGCTAAAAAGTGTTACCTCTTGAAGACTCTTGAAGGCCTCATGCCTCTGTCTAAATCTTCACTGCTGTACCCATTTTACACTCAGAACCCAGGACAGAATACTACTGCAAACACCATTTTCCCTTTCCTCACTTCAAAACTAACCTCATTTTCTACCCCTTTCATTCTCATAAAAATCCTTCATTTTCATATTTTTCCCCTTTCCCCTCCGTCAGGACCCCTTTGATAAGGTTTAAGACTCTTTATTTGCCTTATTGAAACCCTCAAAACCCTTTGAAAAACATTGAAAATCCATAAAAAATGCCTTTTTATATTGCAGGCTTAAGCCCTAAGAACCAAGCGCTAGTCCGATCAGCGCTTATCGCATCAGAATAAATCAACGAGCGCAAGTCTTTATATTTCATGAAAGTTCCGATGCAATTAAGCCTGTGGATAAAGCCCCCGAAGCCAAAAACTTTGTATCATATTAAACTTTGGGTTTTATAAAGTTTTAAAGGGTTTCTACCAGTGCATAATTTAAAAACAAAATTCATCATTGATCATTAAGCCGATCGAACGGTCCGCGCAACATCGCATCGGAGTTTTCCTTTGGGTGCATTTTAATGTTTTCCCCCCACCTCCGATTACCATGGCCTGATCGCACAATCACATCAGCCTTCCTCGATCGCACAATCACATCGGCCTTCCCCGATCGCCGATTGCGGTCTCCCGACACATCTCCCACCGTCGATCTGATCTGCAGATCGACGGTCTACATTCAATCGCATCGGATTTTTCTTTTGGTGCGTTTGTAAACATTTGTTTTTCCCCACCGATTGCGATCCTCCGATTGGATCTGGACCATCCACGTGTCCAGATTGGACGGTCCTAGATCTTTCCTCATAGTTTCATCGCCCTCCGCCTTTCACCAAGAAGATTTTAACACGTAATCCCCACCGTTGATCTCTGCGTGATCAACGATTCTGAATTTTTCTCCCTCTACTCTTATTTTTACTTCCGCGAACGAATCCCCACCATTGGATGATGCCATCCAATGGCCATGCTCTCTCCCCACAACCTCTGAAGCAGTTTACCCAATAATCGCAGGATTTCTTAATTAGTTTCGTGTTTTGTAGGTGATTAATGGTTTTGTCCATTATAATGAAGAAAGGCTGAAGGCTGAGAGTGACGATTCTCACGCCTTCGATTCATTAAAGGGAAACCATTCGCAGGGCTCAAATTCCACGTCTCGTCAATGTTTCATGCGGCATTGATGCCATATGAGCATTGCGCGGCCTTCACATCAACAAGACACAAAGTTATTAAATCACAATAAAAAATATCAGTGTTGAAGAAAAAACACACAAGAATGGAAGATTGAAGACAGATTTGCGGGGATCACAGCTAAGATTGATTATCAAAATCCTAATCCCCCAAATTAAAACACAGTTAAAGGAAAATCATAAGTGTTCAACAGGCAGAAAAGCCTCCACCGCCACATCAGAGGCAAATTGATTCCTCTCGACTACCACAAATCCACCTGTGCCTCGAAGCATTCAAACAGAGGCCGAAGTTATTGTTCAAAATCAGATATTTTCCTCAATGCAGCCAGAGAGTTGATTCTGCCAAAGAACTTAATGCAAAAATATCGGCAGAGTTACTCCAACATGACATAGAGCCTGAAAAGTCAAAAAAAGCTCCCACCGAGCTTAATCTTAAATGTAAATCAATTAATACAGTAAGAATACTTGTACGCTTCTCCATTGAGCCCCTCAAAGGCCGAGAAGTCATTAATATGTATTAATTTCCATGGTAGATATTTTATTCGATCTCGCCTCGTCATTCTTCTATAAATACCTCTATAGAAGATGAGATATTGTTGGTTGGTTGGTGGGTTGATCACTTGTTGTAATATTGAAACTCTTTGAACTAATAAATACTCTGTTGAAGTTGAAGAAATTGAAGTCTTGGAAGCCCTGATGATGTTGTTGCATGCTTGTTTTTGAGAAGGCTCTATCATTGGATCCATGAGCTTGGTTGTTGGTGAAGTATTCTGAACTGTTTGATGTTTTCTCCTGTTTTCATTTTGTTCCATAATTTCTTACTACAGTAGGTTGAAAGTTTTAGGCTAAGAAATGACTCCTGGAAGCACCTTAGACCTGTTCATCCTTTACTATTTCATGTTTTCTTTTGCTGAGGTATTTTAGAGTCTTTAATCTCTCTCTTTAGTCCTCATGCTTGTTTATTTATATGATTGTTCGAATAAGTTGGTTTCAACATGATTTATGGTTCTCCTTGCTTGTCTGCTGCCACTTAAAGGCTGTTATTGAAGTCTCCCTTTGAAGTATTTCTGTTTTTAAGTGAGCCAAGGAGGTCTGTTCTGATATTTCCATTTGTCCTTGCTTAAATAGTTGTCTTAAAGGTATTTATAGTTGTAATCATAGATGTGTTAGGTGTTCCCTCTTCTATGACTGCAATTATCAGTGAATCTTTTATGTTTTCTAAGTCATTTGAAATAAAATATTTGAGGAAATAGGGTGTTCCCCGAATCTTAGATTTCATTTTAAAAGTTTTTTTGAAGTCATATTTGCTTGAAGTGTGATTTGTAGAATTCATGGTTAGCCCTGTCTATCAAATAACTCTTTATTGTTCAAGTAGTGTTTTCAAATTCCCTTAGTTGAGAATTAATCTTTCTCTTTCCAAATTATTGATGTCCATCTCATTCCAAAACCAAAGGATCCTGCGGCCAAGTTAGATTTGCCCTCTGATATCCCATATCCATTGATGAGTATGTTATGACCTCTTCTTGACTCCATTGCCCATTGAACCATATGTTTCTCCATTCTATATATCTTTCCTAGACCTTTCATGTTCTACTGTATCAATTCAACCAAACAAACAATCAAACACCTGCACTTAATAACTAGTCTAAAACCAATACTCTAAGCACACAAGATAAACCTTTGCAAAAAAACATTTGAGAGATCCCTCTCTGAGAACAGGAGGACTAGATCCTGTAACTCTAAAGATTGGTTCTGATGTTGCCTTGTATTTTGATTTTCCAAACTATCAAAACATGGGACACCAACATACCACAGCACAATCTCCTTCAGAAACTGTGTTATTTTGCAGGGCAGTTGTAGTGGAGGGTTGAGAGACCAATTTTGTGAGCTAGTTTCCTAGTGGAGGGAGCAACCTTTCATTGGGAGGATCTATTGGGAGGAGTTTTAGATATTTTCTTGTCATATTAGCCACCTCCATGCATTCATGGAGTTGCAGAGTGTTATTTAGCCCTAGGGCCGCATTTTTCATATAGTGTATTTCTGGAAACTCTTTCTCGGTTGTCTTGGAATGGTGCTTGAGAGCATAGAACTCTGATCTCGGAATTTTCTGAGCACTCTATCATCAAATCTTTGTATTTCTATTTTCCAGCTGCAGTTATTCCCTCTTGGACTGTGTAGTCATAGCCTTCCAACATTTTATGTATTAGAAATATCTCATATTTTATTGTATTGGATCATGGGAGGCTTATTTGCCTAGCTTAAGTGACCTTTTCCTCAATACATTGTACTTATTTTATGCTATTAAACATAATGGAATGGCTCTATGATTGTCTCATGTTTTTATGTATTGATATTCACTACAATTTCCAGTTTTATGTTCAATATTGATGCTTTTACTGTTTTGGAATATTAAAATATGATACTTTTATATTTATGTTGATGTTCTATTTCAAATGAGGAATAGTTAAATTTCCTTATAATGTCCTGTTATACGTATATTTTTAACACAATCCAACATTAATTCATTTCTGAACATGTTTGATTGCCATTTTTTTATACATATACAATACATGCAATAATAGATGCGATATATACTTAATCAATTGATTTGATTAACTATTTAATCAAATAAATTATCTTAAATCGTTTTGCATTTCTATAAATGTTTGATAAGTCTTTATTTGCATTCACTTAAAGATCATATTTTTAAATCACATATAACAGAAAATAATTCATCCCAGGATAGAGATAGGTATATACATATTTTCTTTAAACTTGTTGTCACTCTTATTCACCAAGTCATAGTCAGTTAAAATACCAACCATCCATTTAATTATATTTCATTGGGAAACTGGTCCCATAAATCTAGTAGGAGCCACTATCTTAAACAGATAAGGGACGGTTCTTAAGTCCTCGACTGGGTGGTTTTACCCAATGTTGTTGCAGCGAATTTCGAGGCATCAATAGTACGACATGAGAAATTTTTTTGTCAAGAAATATCAAGCATATTGTAGGCCTAGGGATTCAAAAGATGACATTTTTAGAATGACTCAACAAGAATATGAAAGTCTAGAGGAATAATTGGAAAGATTTCTCTACAACTTACAAAAATCTAAACATCATTCTTTAAGTCCAGATACTATTCGAACAATATTTTTAAAGGGAATCCAATATGAATACCTTGATATCCTTAATGTTATGGGTAAAGGATATATTTCACATCTACCATTTGATGAGATTGCTGAGTTATTTCAAAAATATTCAAGAGGAAGAGAAAAAACTGGGAAGAGAGATGCAAATTCCAAAGTTACTAAATTAGAAACATGAAGTATTACAAGAGATGAGCTAGGAAACTTGTTTGAACATTTCAAAACCAATATCTTAAACACATTAGGGATAGACATTGATGTAATTAAAAACGAAAGAAACAAGAAGAACAAGATCAAATATTATCAATTTTTTATCCTAAATGTAGGAAGAAGCATCCATTAAGAGAATGTCCTTTAGAAAATATTTATGTTTGTGGACCTTGCACTGAAAATCATGTAAATGATAATTGTCCAAGGATAAATGAATTGCAGGAAAATAAAATAGAGGAAAGCCAAGGGATAGAATCTCTTTATTATTTAGCACCAAGAAGACCTTGGCAGGCTCGATTTGCAAATATGTCTCAAAATCCTCAACACTTTAATCAAAAATTTCCTCAAGGCTATCAATATCCTGTTCAAAACCCATGGAATGATCCTATGCCTTGGCAGGCTTGGCCTCCTCAGCAAACTCAAAATCATCCTTCTCAAGGTTGGAGAGGGTATTCCTATGGAGCCTAACCTCCTCAACAATACTATCCCCAATCATTTCAATCCTATCCTCAACATGCATATCAATCATTTCCTCAATAATACTTTCCATATCAACAATTTCAACAACGACAACAACCAAATCCATCATCATCGCCTGCACTGCAATTAACCCAACACAACAAATTCAATTTCCATCTAACCAAACCTCCCTCAGACTAACTCAATTACCAACCCAAACAGTGGCAAATACAAGTAATAAGTTAATATATAATACGGAAGAAGGAAAATCATTTCCTACATATTCAATTCTTCCTGTTCAAAATGTTTATTTAAGGTCTGGGAAAGTAATGTAGAAAGAATTCTCCTTCATCATGGAAGAACAAATAGAAGAAAAAGGGAGTCCTGAAAAATAAAAAAATAAACATGCAATATAAGAGAATCAAATTAAAAAAGGTAAGGAAATAATGACGCAAACACCTCTCTTTCCTAAAATATTTGTTGAGCATAAATTTTTTATTAATCTTCTTGAATTTGATATCTTAGATGAATTAAAGAATGTTTATCTAAAAAATCATTTATTGCAAGAAATAAAAGATATCCCATTCTATACGAAGGAAGTTATGGAATTATGCATAAAAAAATTGAAAAAAGAAAGAAGACCCACCAACAATCCATGTAATTGGAAGATTAGCTAGCCTCATGTTAACAAGTAGTGTAATTGAAAAAGATGTTGATCCGGGAATCCCAATGGTTACAATTTAAATTAACAATTTTTCAGTTTCTAAAACCTTGATTGACTTGGGGACTGCTATTAATGTGATTACGATAGAAACGATGAAGTACCTCAACTTGCCAAACATTCGACCAACCACTACAATTTTAGAACTAGCTGATAGATCTAAATTAGTGCCAGAGGGTGTACTTGAAGATATCATAGTTTCATTAGACTCTTGGGAATATCCAATAGACATTTTAGTTCTATAACCAAAGAAAAATCTTGGAGGGAACCCATTAATTCTTGGCAGACCTTGGTTAGCCAAAACTGATGCCTTCATTGGTTGTAGATCGAGAAGTATGATTATCTCTCACAGGAATGAAAGAAAACACATCACACTCTATCCTCCTGCTCAATCTCCTTCTTTGTTATCATGGACTGATGGAATAGAATAAGAAAAGGAAGAGATTCAATATATTCTAAGTATTAATAAAGCTTTTAATTTTAGAGAAGAGGATAACGAAGATGTAATACTTTTCTTCATTTTAGAGCCAAATATTTCAGAACAGTTGAGAAATATACAATATCAAGCTGCAAGTCAAATATTGGAGCAAAAATTTCAAGAAAATTGCACAATCAATTCCTTACAAATGTCATTTGATGCTATTTTTCATGCTAATTCAATTACACATTCACAAAGCAAAACAATTAAACTTAGCCCAGAAAAATCTCTTAACATAGGGAATAACTTGCAACCAACTCAAGAAAAAAACTGGTTGAATTACTAAGGAAATATTCAAAATAATTTGCTTGGAATTACGCTGATATGCAGGGAATTCATCCTGAGAAATGTATTCATCACATTTACAAAGATGACAATATTAAGCCTATAAGGCAACCAAAATGAAGAATGAACCCAATGATGAAAGAGGTAGTCAAGGAAGAATTGCAGAAATTACTACAGGTAGGATTTATCTACCCTATCTCAGATAGTCAATGGGTTTCTCCTCTAGTGATTTTTCCAAAGAAAATTGCAAATGGAGAGTTTGTGTGGATTATAGGGAATTAAAGAAAGCAACACTCAAATATAATTTTCCCTTACCATTCATTGATAAAGTCCTAGATTCACTAACTGAGATTTTTTTTTCTCCTTTTTAGATGGATTTAGTGGCTATAATCAAATTAAAATAGCACTAGAGGATCAGGACAAAACTACCTTTACATGTCCTTGGGGTACATATGCTTACTGTTAACGCTCAGATTGATCCTAAGGCTGAAGTAGGCAATCCCGAGGTAACCTCAAACCAAAATTTGGACTCGGTATCTAGCCCTACTAAGTCAGAGAGGGATCTCTCGATAGAATCATAGCCAAGAGAGCTGGATTGAAAGGATTTTAGGCTAGCTAAGGAAAACAAGGAGTTTTGATTTTGATTTTAGTGTTGGGCTCACTGAACTGGAATTAGGTCAAGGGAATAGACCAGGGCTAGAAGGATGAAATTATAGTCTTCTTGATGGGGCAAGAAAGAAAAGAGGTTTAAACATTCAAAGAGTATTAAATGATATGGAAATACTGGTGAAGAGCTAAGGAAAACATATGAAATGTATTTTCCTTAAACTGAAGAAATTGAACACATTATACTTAATTTCCCAAAACAAAGCATAAATAAATATGAATTATGTTTTTAAAACTTGAAATCAAGTATATAATAGATGTGAAATGGCTTATGAATCAACAAAAAATTCTAAAAAATCAATTATAGAGAAGAAACAATGTTTAAAACTCGTACCACAGGGATCCCAAGAAAAAAGCTGTAAATTTCCATTAATGTCCAAGCTAGAATGTTACTTGAGCAATACAATCTCTTCAACTGATGCCAACCATTACAAAGACTGAAAAAGTACAAATTATAGACTCAAAATCACTTCCTCTCATCCTCAGGGGTCGAATCCATGAGGTGAGGGAGTTTTTGCACCAAAAACTGAACTAACTGGTAAAGCCTAGGATGAGGAGAGTGACTCATTCCTAACTTTTAGAACATATACATTTGACTTCAAAATAATGATTTACCTAATGTATATACCTTAGGTAAAAGGTAAAACATGATAATTACAATGGTAACTTCTCATTTACCCAAGTGAAAATTACATCAGAGGTAAATTTCAAAATTTACTAAAACTAATCAAATTGTGAATTCCTTGGTAAACGCGCAGTGCCAAGACAGAAAAATTGACCTGTTTTGTGAGCCAAATTTGGAGGCCTTCCCCTTGTCCAAATTGAGCTCATGATAGCTCATTGGAAAGCCTGTCTAGTTTACTTTCCAGATATGCTTTTAATTTCCAAAATTATGTCCTTATTCCCTATAAAAATCCTATTTTTCGAAGATTTCTAAATGCGCAGTGCCAAGGCCAAAAAGAGGGTAGAAACATGAATTTTTTTTATAGTTTTGGCCATTTTGAGGTACCAGTTTTGCTCCAAATATCTTGAAACTTTCTGAGGTTGATGTAATTGTCATTATGAACATGAATATGTTGACCTTTTTGAATTTAGATGGCCCAAAAAAGAGCGCAACGCTAGTGGCGTTGCCTATTTAACACATTTTTAGCAGGCTAAACTGTCCCAAAAAATCAAAATTTGCACAAAAGTGCCAAAAATGGAATTCACTTTGCTGATCAGGGTTTGGATGCCTCGAGGGACACCTCAGCAAGAATATTCAGCTTTTCCTTCTCCTTTGAATCAATCAAAGCCCGAATCTTTGCATGGGCACTTTTGAGCTTGGCCCTTGCAATCCTGTTTCTCATAGCATAATGCTTCACCATCTTCCTCTGAATATTAGTGTCTCTCTTTGACTTCTATAGTAGGCTCTCCAAATGCAAATTGGCTCTCTCAAGCCAAGACTCTATGTCTCCATAAATCTCTATGGCAAGCATCTCTCTTGGAGTAAGTTGCTATGCCAATTCTGCCTCTTTTTTCCTTTCTCAGGCTAAGGCCCTCTTCAGTCCGATGGTATTTGATCTCTGTCTAGGAAGATGATCTTCCTCATAATCACTATCATAAAATCTTCCCGAAGTCTCATCCAGCAAGGCCTTGGCCTTTCCGGCCTCTCTCTGAGCTCTGATTGCCCCGACCTCACTGATGGTCTGCTTTGTCTTCAACTGTTGTTTCTCTAGCTCAAGAAAGTTAATCACATTCTTTTCTCTACCAAGATTACCTTGAAACTCACTAATATTGGCATCCTTTCCTCTGATCAATGCATTTTTGATTCTAACCTCATCCTCATCATCAAGGTCAATCAATTGAAACTGCTGCTCAGTTTTATGTTTGTCCTTCTCCTCAACAATGATAGGCTCTGTAGCCTTTTCCTTGCCCTTGTCTACCATTTTTGCTGATGAAGAAGGCATGGCCCCTTTCACATTAAGTGAAGCAAACAAATGCCTGTGGCCTCTCTGATATGTCAATGGAAATGGCCCAATGTCAATCATTTTAGACGTACCAGCTACCACAATATCTCTTTCACTGCTTGATGCTCTAGTATCATGATGTAATGGTGAAGGGTGGTGGAAAGGTGATGAGGAAGGATCAACATAAGGTGAGTGGATGTGAATGGATGGAGATGTATGAGTAGTGGGATGTGATGGAGAAGGGGATATGGGAGGATGAGATGATGAAGGTATATCTTGCTCATGATGAATATGTGCGGTAGTGAAAACCTCATTGACAATGAAGGTATCCCATGGAATTTTTTTCTGCTGGAGCTGATGCATGACCACCATCTTGATGAGTGAATGATGAAATAGGCTCTGCATTTGCTGATTTTAATTCCCCTTTTTCACAATGTAGGCCATTTTTTCAATGCTGCAGAAAAGATAATAAGGCAAATGCAACATCCTAACTCTAGTGAAATGCATAAGAAGACGAATATGGTATGAGAAATGGCGGGAAAAATTCCATCACAAGTGAAATACTTCATTATTATCCTCATCATGGGTGCATACTGGTTAAGGAGATGAGAAAAAGGGAAAATGGACTTGCTGTGATCTTTATACCTAGGTTTGAGGTATGGTTCAAAATAACTCATGTCCAAGTTTTCTTGTTTAAAACACCTTTCTCCCACACTAGGTATCCCTGTAGCAGCTGCAATGGCATTGGTGGACATCTCAAAAGTAACCCCAGCATGATTGACTTGCTTGTCATGTAGATTGATGATGAATAATCTTTTTAACTCCGGGTGATTTTGGACTTGCTGCATTCTCTCACAAAAGTCAAAACAACTCACACGTTTAAAGAAAGAAATGAGAGGGAAGGCCATGAGTTCCCTTGTGGTGATAGGTTAAAATATGTTTATTTTTCCTCCCTTGTGTTCATTTCTCCTTCGCATTTGTGCCTCACCAGCAATGTCACTGTTTTCTTCCTCTGACATTTTCAAATTTTGATTTGGAGACCCTAGGGTGCAAATGAAATGAGATGAGGGGAAGGGGATGAGACGACTAGCTTGAAAGATGAAATGAATGAGTGATTAGTGAAGGGAATGAGTGTGAGTGAAGGGAAATGGGTGAAAGGAAAAACTAGATGAATGAAAACCCCAAATTAATGTAATTACCCCGTTTATGACTGATTTTCTTTTTGGAGGATGAAACAAGGGTTAAAACAATGATCTCAAGCTAAAATTTAGGGTTTCCTTTCCATTCAATTAAGAGTGACCAAATGATTTAGAAATAAGGCTCGTGTCATGTACTTACCACTTAAGAATTATTGGAGGACTTTGGCAAGAATTTGGAGAAGATTTGAAGTGATTTGGGTTGATAGAAGACTCAGGAGGCTTTCCTGTCTAAGCGCGCAACGCCAGTGTTGAGCGCGCAGCGCCAAGCTACAGGTGCACAAAGCCTTCAAAAAACGCTTTGAAAATCTCAGGCAAGGGCGCAACGCCAATCTCCAGGTGCACAACGCAGGTGCAAACGCGTAGCGCCAAGTGCTGAACGCGCAACACCAAGGAATTTGGCCCAAATTCTACTCAAAAACTCACAAATTTTTCCTTTGCTGAATGCTTCTGATATTTTGAAAGGCAACAATGATTCTCTTGAAGTGTTAAATTACCTTTATAGTGAAGTGGAATTTAATTTAACTTGAAAAAAAGCCCACTTTCTTATGTTTTGAAGTCTTCTTCCTTTTATCACTGATACTCTTTGACACTCTTTCATTTGCAGGTTGGATCAATCTGGAGTTGGCTTTTATTTTGCTCACTGAGGCTTGACATGTTCAATTTGACAACTTTGGGATGAAATTATTACATATAGTAGCATAAAATTACATTTGAAAAAATAAAATAAATTACATAAATGACTTTTTTTTTATGAAAATGACAATTTTGATAAAAAGTCCTGAAATTGAAAATACAATCCTTAAAACATAATGAAATCATGATGATGATCTTGTTTCAATCCCTCTCATACGTGTGTGTTGACCTCATTGGAATAAAGGGAAGACCTTGAAAAATGCAAAACCCTAATGACCTAATGAAACTATTTTTTGACCTAATTTTGAATGAAATTTTGATTTAAAGAAATTCAAGTAAAACATAGAATTTTCATAGGTTTCTTATGCTCAAAGGGACATGGGAATGAGTCAGAAATATGATCTTCTAAGGGAGAAAAATTTTATTTGACAATGACAACCACTAGCACAACAAATTTATTTCATGACCTAATGGAATGATAAAAAAATTATTCAGTATGAGACACCAAAGATGCACATGCAAATGTGTTTTTGATCCCTGGTGGAAGTATACCAATACTGATACTAACACTTACAATGTGTAACCATTTGGATTATTTAATGCACCGACTAATTTTCAAATGGTAGTTTTGGCCATCTTTGCTGATTTAATACATGAGTGTGTAGAAGTTTACATGGATAATTTCAATGTATATGGGAATACTTTTGACAATTGTTTGAAAAAATTAGAAAAGGTTCTACAAATATGCATTGAAACAAATTTATCTCTTATTAATGAAAAATGTGTTATGATGCTAATTGAATGAATAGTATTGGGACAACATATTCTTCTTCGGGAATAAAAGTATAACCAACAAAAAATCAAAAAATTGTGAATTTTTTACCACTAACGAATCAAAAAGAGGTAAGAAGTTTTCTAGGATATGCAAGCTATTATCAAAATTTTATTGAAAACTTTAGTAAAATGGCCTTGCCCTTGTTTAAAATTCTCACAAAGAACATAGAGTTTCAATGTAATACTGATTGCCAAACTGTATTTGAGAAACTAAAACAAAAATTGTCCACAACACCAATTCTTAGAGGACCAAATTGGTCATTTCCATTTCACATATCCACAGATGCATCAGATATTGTAGTAGGAGCATCATTAGTCCAAAAAGAGAATCAACTATACTATACCATCTATTTCATTAGCAATAAGTTAACTCCAGCTGAGTTGAATTATATAGTTACTAAAAAATAAATTCTTGCTATAGTACATGCAGTAAATGAATTCAGACAGTACATAACAGGATATGAATTTTTCATTCATACTGATCATTCAACCATTAAGTATTTAATGAATAAACCCATAACTAATGGAAAAATTACTAGATGGTTGTTATTAATGCAAGAATTTTACATTACTGCATTGAATCGACCAGGAAAGTGGAATATTTCCTTTTAAGGCTTCATCTTCCTGGTGAGATTGTTCCAGTTTCTGATAACTTTCCATATGAAAATTTATTTGAAATAATAGTTAGAACTCCATGGTTTGCTGACATAGCTAATGATTTGTCATCTACAAAGTTTCCTTCACATTTTGCTAACAAGCAGAAAAAGAAAATAATTAAATATAGTGTTAGATATTGTTGGGTTAATGGATACCTCTTCTATACTGGACTTGATATGTTAATTAGAAAATGTGTAAGATAAGATGAAATTTTTGATATTTTGAAGACATGTCATGATGAACCATGTGGTGGCCATTTTGCAGACAAAAGAACAACATACAAGGTCTTGAATTTATGCTATTATTGGCCATCCATATTCAAAGACTCAAAGACATATGTAAAAAAATGTGATAGCTCCCAAAGAATAAAAAGACCTATGCATTCTAATGAAATGCCTTTGAAGACACAAGTACTTGTAGATCCATTTGAACAATCAACTCTTGACTTTGTGGTTCAAATTAACCCACCATCCAATGAAAAAAGGTACATGTTAGTGTGTACTAATTATGTGACAAAATGGGTGGAGGCAAAGGAAATGACAAAAGAAACAAAAAATGTAGTGAAATATTTTCTTTTTGAAGAGATATTTGTCATAATTGGAGTACAAATACAGATCATCACTGACTAAGGAGCACAGTTCACTTCCAAGGTGATCAGAGATCTTACAGAAAATATAAAATCAAGCACAGAAATTCAAATCCATACCACCCACAAGCAAATGGACAAGTGGAATCAACAAACAAAGTGCTTGAAAACATCATAACAAAGACTGTAAAGATGCATAGGAAGGATTGGCTAGAGAAATTGAATGGAGCATTATGGGCTTATAGAATAACATGGAAAACTAGTACTAGATTCAACCCTTATCAACTAGCCTATGGAAAATAAGCTTTGTTTCCAATTGAATTTCAAATCCACACCTATAGACTTGCAGCTGAACTTGGACTGGACCTATAAAAGGCAAAACAACAAAGGATCATGCAGCTGAATCAATTGGATTAAATCAGAAAAGAAGATGTAGAACATACATCATTGGTACAACAACAAAGAACAAAATGGCATGAGAGATTCTTTAAAAAGAAAATATTTCATATAGGAGACCAGGCACTTCTATTTGATTCAAAATACAAGGATTTCAAAGCAAATTTCACCACTCACTCGTTAGGACCTTATGAGATTGAAGAATTCTATGATAATGGATCAATGAAAATCAAGGCAATGGATGATGCAACAACATCATTTCTAGTCAATGGGCATAGATTGAAAATCTACAAAAAACCTGTGAATAAATAAGATTTCCTCAAGAAAATATTAGGAGAAGATGACATGCAAGTTTTGGAAAAGCATAGTCATACGCCTTCCTTACTTGCAGAATAAAAATGAATGAAGATAAAAAAAATAAAAAATAAAAAGAGAGAAGGATAAAAAATAATAAAGAGATTTAGCTGTGAAAGTCACTTGGCTAATATGAATTCCTTTTAAAAAAAATTATTTTTCTAATTTACTTTATGTTTCAAGTGGGAAGAAAGAATAAAACAAGTGCATTTGTTTTTAAAAAAAGTTGAGCAACTCAACATACTCGGAGCATCAAGGGACCTAAAAATGAGCAGTATCACATCAAAAAGGGACCTGAATATGAGAAACATCATACAGGGACCTGAACATATATGAGTTAAAGACTATTTCTTAAGGGGACCTGAGGATCAACATGTAAATTTTGTCACAAGGGATCTGCATATAAAGAACTATTTGAAGATTAGTGGACCTGCATACAAAGATCTATTTAGATATAAATGGACCTACATACAAAAGGTAATCAATTAGAAGAGCTATTCATTAGAAGTACACCTCTTTTCAAGCTTCAATAAAGGGAAGTGATGAAATATTATAAGTTAAATTTTTTTTTAATACTTTTAATATTGAAAAACTCATAAATTAGAAGACTAATTAAACCTTGGTGCATAAGTGTCAATTTTCATTTCCTATACATCCCTAAGACCTTTCTATTTTATTTAAACTTTCTCCCCACTACCTATTCAAATCATGAAACTTTCTACCCCATTGTATATTCAAGTCATGCCTCTTTGCCTAAAAATATTCTTTGCAAAACAAGCAAGCATGGGTTAGTGTCATAAAAAGAAGAACAAAGGTGGAATGATGCATTCACATGATCTAAAGTAAAATTTTTTACTCTATTATAGGTCTTGAAATGACCTTAAAATGGTAATTTCAAAAAGCCACTGTAAAGAATAATAATGATGAGAAACACATCATGAAAAGGAAGACATTCAACCCTGAAGTACAAAGAAGAAAAACGAATCATGACAAAAAGGACTTTGCAAATATAAAAGTAATCACTAAATGGAATGTGGTTTTGATGGATATTAATATGAAATGGAAGGTTCATGAATATGAATGAAATGGAATCCATTAAAAAGGAAATGTATGTAATAGTGAAATGGTGGGCACATATAAATCAAACACCTATGAAAAACACCTTTGAAAAAGGCACATGTATAAAGGACGCATAAAATTGCAAAAAAACCATAACAAATATCGTACATAGGAAAATCGATTTTTGAAATCAATGAGGATGCAAAGGGTGGCTATAAAAATGACAAAAAAAAGGGAATAGGACAGGTGTTGAAGGCGACAAGCAAAAATTCAAAACGCTGCACAAATAAAAAACCTGGTCAAAATTTCAAACGCTACTAAGAAGATAGGCAACGTTCAACACCTATGCAAAATTAAAGAAACGAATGTTCAAAACCTATGCAAAAATAGAGATACGAAGGAGTAGACAACCCAGTAGATAACAGAAAGGGAAATGAAAACTCAACAAGCATAGTGCTATGACTCAGTTCAGAAGCATAGAAAAAACCAAAATCAAATATAAGCACAGTCAGGGATGGAATTGATTTAATGAAGCCAATTAAAATTACGATTTGATTAAATTCTAGGGTAAACAAGGATTCCAATGTTGAGGAAATCCTATACTAGTCGTGAAAAATGTAGAGTTGGAATTAAACTAAACTCTGCAACCAAACATTGAAGCCTTCAAATCAAATCCTGAAAATTGCATGGAGTGTTTGAGTTCAGTTAGGAATCAAGGTCAGAGATTTTTTTTAAATTGGCTGTCAATGTAAACCCCAAGTCCAAGTTATAGTCACATGGTTTACAAATCTAAAGACTCCAGTTATCTATTTGACAATGTGGGTGAACTCGAGTTGACAACGTAATTTAACTCCGAGCTATCAAATGTTTTGCTGGCAATCTGAGTTTATAACTGTGTGGTGGCACCATAGGCTCCAGGTGTGTGGCTTCCAAAACCAAGACTCAAGTCGCATTAATTAAACTAAGAAACAAGCCTGAGGTGTGTGGTGACTCTTGGACAACACCCAAAAAATATATTTCTTTCCAGGATTCAATTTCTGAAGAGGCAATGTATGATAATGTTAATTAAAGTTGAAAGCAGAGATGAGTACATGCATTTAAAGGTAGCTGATTAGAATTGTGATTTCCTAAAGACAAAATAACTGTAGGTTGATTTACATTTCCATAATTCGATTTCTGAAGAGGGTAATGACTAGAAGATCGTTTTCTGAGGTATTTAAGACACAAGGTATTTCCAGAAAAGCCTTTTCAAGGCATCGAAACAAAGCCTTCTCTCCACAAGCAACAAAGACAGAGGTGAAATCTCATAGTTTTCTTTTTCTCATCATAGAAGGTGTCCAATGGTTTAAAACATCCAGATCAGGTGCTGGTAAGTAACACTTCTGTGTTATTTAAAAGAAAATTTTGTTTTTCAATACATCCACCAAGAAATACCTTTCTCCTCTGGTCACAAATACAATTTCTCTGTTCTATTAAATTGAAAACAAATATCTTTTATTAAGACACAGAGTTATTATTCTCCCAAGAGATTATTTATAGTTTAAGGTTATTTAACTTGGTATAGAGACCAAAAATAACAAAAGCATCTAGACTTCAATATGGGGAGTACGATTGAACCCACTAGATTTCAATTTGAAAATTGGAATAAAGAAACCATAGAAAAAATCTATGAGGAAGGCCTATTAGAGTTTCTAAAAAAGTTTAATGGAAATAATGGAAAATTCACAAAGGATTTTGTAGCTAACTTTGATAATGAAAAAACCAGAGTAGGAGACATTCTTGTTCCCATTACTTCATAATATATTTCTCAAGACACAAATCTATCAATGACAAGAGAAGAATACCATAAGAGGCAACATTTTAAATAGAAGGGGTCGAATTACTTCTTATAAAAACAAAGGAAGGGAACATTTGATTAAAATAAAGGAATTCCTAGGGACTAGATAAGAGAACCTTGGGCAGAATTAGCTCTTATTACTAAGAAATAATTTACCTGTGACAAGAGGTATAATATTGTACACCTATATCACATAAAATTGCTCCAACACATTAAAGGTGAATGTAAAGTAAACCTCCCCTATTTATTTTCCAAGATTTTGATGAAGATGATTGAAGGGTTGAAAGGAAAAACATAAAATTAAGAAGCTAGCTACTATCACCAAGGGTTAATTAAGATGTTGATTGCATTTCAATTGAAAAATAGGGGAGATACATGGGAGAATTTCTTGGGAAAAATCACTTTGTATAAGTCCAAAAGGAATAACAACCAACTGGAAATGAGGAAACAATTAGATGATTACATCTTTCAAGAAATCTTATGCAATCACCATTGTATCCAAGAACCAAATCCAAGAAGAAACAAGAGGACATAACCATTGAGAATGAGAGATCCTTCATATCTATCCCAAGGAAGCCAAGAAGGAATGGAATAAAAGAACCATGTGAAAAAGGCCAAAATATTGATTTGGATATCCTAGAAGAAATGCCTCTTAGTACACATCAACAATCACCTCATGAAGTCATTGAAAAACTAGAAAAGGAGGCACAAGAAAATCTTAGAGAGCTAGAGAAGGATTCTTGATATGAAGACACATGGATTGGAGGATCATCATCCCATTCATATGCAAACGAGATCAAAGAAGTTTCCAAAGAGGGTCATAATGAAGAATATGGAAAGAAGGTTGAAGACTTAACCACTCAGCTTCAATTTAATTAAATTATGGAAAGAAATCTCAAAAAGGAAAATGAGATGTATAAAGAGAAAAACAACAAGGTGGAGAAAGAAACCAAGAGATTGAAGAAGAGAATGGAGAAGTTAGAAACACATAATATCCTAATTTTAAAACAAGCATACAAGTGGTTAAAATAGAATAAACTTTGGAAGTATAAATATGAGAAACAAAAAGTGAAGAATGTAATCTAAAAGGAAGAGGAAAAAGAACAGGAGGGAATCGATATCCTTTTGTAGGAAAATTAATAGGAAGCTTCAACATCAAGGGGCAGATCTGATAGTTATAATAGTAGGAAAGTCAACATAGAGATGCAGAAGATCAAAGAGACATAGGCAAGCATGAGGACATGCTTGAGACTCAACAAGGGGGAGATGTTGGCCCTCAGTTTTGACCTTTTTTCACCATGCATAATCCACCTATCTAACATCCCTTACCATCATATCATGGTCATATTTGTCATATTTTTGCCTCTTTTTTCACTTTAAGTTAAAATAATTATGTTTTTTAATTTTTGGAATTTTTAGTAAAAATTGGGTATTAAAAATTAATTTTGATTGAAACAGAAATCCTCGTAATGGCTCCACTAAAGTCGTATGTGTAGGACACCTGGGCACAAAGTGAATATAGATTCGAGAAGTATGGGAAGCATGCATGGACACACTCTTATTGACACAGTCTAAATGAGTCAGAACATGCTCGATCAAAGCTGGTCAAACTTGACCAACCACCCAGAAAATCCCCTGATTTAAGGGGAAGTTTTATGATTTTGTGGGATCATACCACATTTTGTGCAAAAAAAAAGGGATGATTTCGACCTTATTAGGTGGATTAGGACTCTTATAGGTTGTTAGAACTATTTTAGTTGAGTTTGTTATACTTTTGGCTTATTTAAGCACAAATATTCATCAACTATGAACAAATATTATGATTATTGAGACTTCTCTATTTCTGAATATAATTTGAAGAAATTTCCTTCTACTCCTTGTTGTTCTTGATGTGGGATGTGATTATTGATCTACTATAGTTGATAGTCCTCAAGTGTACAAATAAAAGGTGGAGGCCCCCCATTCTAAGCTAAGTACACTACAATGTATTTTTGTGCATAATTGTGAATATCTTGGATTGTTGAAAATTTCCTTTACAATTTCTTGTGAATATTTTTTTGAGTAGATTCATTGTATGCCATGTTCATTTATGATTTTGAAATTATTTCCTTTCAGTAATTAGTTTAATTAGGGAAGGTCAACCAAGGCATCTAAGTTAGATCCTCTTCCTTATGGATTAAGAATTGAACTAGAAATTGCGTTTATGCATTTGATCTTTACTACTTTCTTAATTTAATTGTGTTATGTTTTATGGTGGAATTGATCTTGTTGGAATAGGGATAATTAGGAAGTAAAACCAAGGCATCTAATCTAGAGCCTCTTTCTTGTTGGTTATGCTCCACAAAGACTCATTGCACTCTTTCTTCTAGACCATAATTTTAATGTTTTATTTTCAAAAATTTATATTTGTAATATGCATTTCCATTATCTTCACCTAAAAAACTACTTCCTACATTAGCTTAATCTAAGATCCATATACATTTGTGTGCTTCTAAGTTTACCATCCTGGATTGGTAAGTAAAACATATGCTCTAATTCAACTCAATAAATTATACTGTCAATGGTCAAGAGTGCATATATGGTATATTGTTGTTCAAATTTTTAGCATATATGTTGTTGAGTAGCATTCTTAGATTTCAATTTCAATTGAAGCCTTTAAGTTCCAGCTAACTTGTATTTAGGTTAGTCTTTCTAAGCGAAAAATATGCCTACCATTGTTTGAGAATTAACAAAGGACAACAAAGGCCCTTGGTCCTCACATTAAATAATCACAGTTGGTTAATGCTACAACCTTTGACATTTCTATGCAAAGAAATAGATGCTAAAAACTAGCTTTCCTTGAGGTTTATGAGTGTGGTTGTCTAGAAGCCAATGTAATAACCACGTTACACAAAATAAAGGAAGCACAACCATAGTTGTAATCACAAGAAATGAGTAAATGTTTTGAAAATTGTGTTAGTGGAAAATGATGACATATGTTCTATTTTCTTGCAGGCATGTTTAGAATTTTGATCTCTCAAGTAAGGAAGATGAATAATTATCCCACTAGTATTATTATGTGACTTGACTTGTGTTTATAGTGTTGTTGTTGGTTTTGTGTGTGTTTTTTTTTTTTACCTATAGGTACCTTTTTAGTAGATTTGTTTATTGGATTATTTGAGCTGCGCTTTTTGTTACTCTATTTTAGGTGAGGAAAATTTGTTATGTACCAACATGTATTACATTATGTCTTATGGATTTGGGAAGTGGTTTTTTGTTTTTGTTTTTTTATTGTCCTTGTTTATCACAGGCTAGTCTTTCTTTTTGTACATTTGTTTGATTGTGGATGTGTGTCTTACAAAACAATTTGCCAATGTTTTGTCATACTCCTTGGGTTTATACTTTTTCTTAGATATTTGATATTTTGTGGTCATGTAAATATTATGTACTTGATCTTGTCTCATTTGTTGTTAGTTGTGGAATGAATATTCCTGATAATATGGAGTGTCAAGTTCAATTATTTTTCAAAAAATTTCATATTTCTTGCAGCGTATTAACATATTGAAATTTCATATGTTAAGTGTAATCTGAGGGAAACATAAAGATAATAAAATATTGATATGATCCAAAAGAAGTTATAAAATGGTGTATATTCATGAAAATAAATTACATGGAAGTGCTTTGTGAATACATAAGTATATCAGAAAGGGATCACAAGGCTCAGATTCTCTAAGTGAGTGCTCAAATCTTGTGGGAGAATATAGCAAGTAAAATTTATCTCAATAATAGGAAGTATGATAAATTATTGTCAATTGTTTGCTCCTGTATTAGTTTCCTTTCACACTATGCATCCTTTATTAAGTGGTCAGTTGCAGTTCTCGCCCTGCTTCAAAAAAATTCATTGTGCATTGGTTCTAATATGCACTTTTTATTGGTCTCAATTAGACAATGCCCTACTTACTTGAGAGTCTCTTTTAAACATGAAGTTTAACTATGTTCCAATAAGAGATGTAGTTGCGAAGCCATGCTACATGGGTCAAGTTGTTGGGAGAAAATTTGTTGATTTTAGCATGCCACCAAATTCAAGCAAATTATAAGATTTGAATTTTTATCTTTTCCTTTCTGTTAATATTTTGGCCATGGTACTCTTGAATATTTTTTTTTTTTATTGCTTGTAAAATGCTTATAAGGTTCTTTACTTGATTGTCTTGCTCAATTTTGCAATGGTTGCCTTTTGTTTTTGGGGCAACTCTGTAGCCCATTTAGGAGCCTTGTCTTGGTTTGTATTTGGTTGTCTATGAACATTTTTATTTTGCTTCATTTTTAATGTTTAGTTCTTGCCCTTAATTTCCTGGGCCAGACAATGTGGTTTTGCCTTTGTTACCTCCCAAACATGTACTTCAAATTTTACAATGCGTCTTAACCAAGTGAAACCTTGTTGGCTCGAGGGGTCTTGACCCAAGTTGGAAGGTTAAGGTTTGCCAACAAACCCCTATAATACTGGCCCTTTAGGCAGTGACCTGATTGTGCAGGCCAAAGTCTCACCTGAAGTAGTATGGGAGGGTGCTGGAACTAGGTTTCCACACTCTAGGAGAGAGCAGGTAAGTCAAGCCGGTCCGCAATTATCAGATCTATACGGCCCGAGGTCGTTCGCAGGAGTTCCAATAAATAACCAAAATATAGTTATCAGATCTAATTAACAGGCTCGCATCCACGTGCGTACTATCAGCTATAATCACAAAAAATTATATTAGCAGTAGATTAACAAATCAAAGATGTTAATCAAAGATGCATTTACCGTAAACATAGACAGTTTGCAGCTTACAACCAGATCATATAAATCAAGTCCGCATCAGCCATAACAAATCAGGTCCAGATAGCATCAGATATCTGCAATAATTTTGCACATCAATATTATTACCCAAAAATCCTCTTACATTCCAAAATTACCATCGGCGCACAGAGCCAGTAGGGTCCGCACACAACAGGACAGAGGATCTCCGCGCACACAGCCAGCAGGAGTCCTAACCCAAACAACCCTACCACAGATCTAACAGTTTGTACTTCGCATCAATATCTATTCATTCCTTACCTATGACTCAAAAAAGGTTCATCTATTTATAACGATTTAGCCTATGCATATTGTTGTACCTTAAGAGACAATCCCTTAGCTTTGATAGGAATCAGTGCTTAAGACATTTATATGATTATGTCACAAATATATATGTCTATGTTTTATTAACCCTCAAGTATTTGTGATTAAACCCTTAAATGTCCAATATGATGAATGCTTCACAATGCTACCATCTGTTAATGTTGAATGAAGTGAATATAAGAATATGAAAAAAGAAGTCAAAACTGATATGCTGTTTTATACAGAAAATATCGTTTCCAACCCCAGAAGAAATATATGATAGAAATAGTTAAAACAAAGGAGCGCCAATCAAGGTTTTTAACTCTCATATACAAAAATAAAAAGAGACCTGCTGCTCATAACTTTTTTTTATTCATAGATAGAAAACACATAATGTAAACTTTAATACATTTCAACATAAACATAATGATAGAAACTTGCTTACTCATTCATTAATCTTTGAATATCTGAGTACAAAAATAAGTGTCTGAAGGTACAAAACTCGGAATCTTTCCTTCCCTTGAAAATTACATTAAATACAGTAAAAAGCAGTTTGAAACTGCTGTAACCAATCCTAACTACCAAAACTACTTTAAGACTTCGAAGGCTGTCTATTACATGCCTTGAAAATGTCTTGTTACAATTACATTGTCTTCAAAAAATAACATAAAATAACTATCCTAATCTATAGGAATTGCTGATGATGTGGCTTATTTTCCTTGGTCAACTGATTTGTCTTTCTTTGCTGCTGATCCTTTTGGCAGGTCTATTGTCCAAGCTCTGTACTTTTTCCATATTTCTACCTTTGTCCTAGATGAATGCGTCAGATTGTGATATTCCAATCTGAATGTAGTAATTCGATCATAAGAAGGCCTTTCTGTGAAGAGAGTCTTTACCATCCACAAGAGTTGAAAATGTCTCTGCAAGAAGTTGACCATTGTCTCTCCTTTAAGCACCTGAGTCTTTTCATGCCTGTTATCAACTTTGCTTTTTGTCATCACTAGTAAGTTCTCATAAGAGCTCCATGGCAAAAGAATTCCTTCATCTCCCCAACATGATGGCAAGCCTACTCTTGTCATTTTATCAAAAGAATTATCAAACTGACTTACTGCTTCCTTGATTTCCATTAGCTTCTTTTCTGTAGCCTTTCTGAGATCATTTCTGACAATCATTTTAATAGTTTCCACTGCATACAAATTTTTTTCCTACATATCATTCTCCTCTAATTCCTAATCTGATTTAGAATTAATAAAATCAATAAATCTTCTGGCCCAAATGGCTCTATTAATTCCTTTTTTCTTATTAGACATGATTGGTTCTTCACATTCTAAAATAAGGCTTTTCTCTTTTGCAATTATCATCAGGAAACACCAATTAGATTTAATTTCTGAGATGATATCAGTCCAAATGATATCTTTAGCTTGTATCAGTGAGAGAATTCCTTTCAGTCTTTCTTTGAGATTTTTAATCTCAGCTTCAACATTTCGTAAATCCATTTTGTACTTATCAGCTTCATTTTCTACAACTTTCATCAATTTTTTTTGTAGTCTCCAGATCTGTTTGAGTCTTCTTTCGATCTCTTTCAGCCATATGAAACTCAGCATTTAATTGAACAATTTGTGCTTGAGGGTCTTCATCACCTGTAGGAAAAACAAAAGTACAATTATGATTATCAATATGATTTTGCAATGAAATTGCAGTTTGCTTTATTTTGGAGAGTTCTTCATCTTTCTGCATGAGTTGCTGCAACAACTTTTCCTTTTCCTTCTCTACCTCTGCAACTTCTGTGGCCATTGAATTTTCTCTAGTAGTTAACTTTAATTTCTTCCTTAATCTGGATATTTCTACCTCTACACTTTGCATGAATTTCTGCACAACAGTCTTATCACTGGGGTCTACTCCAATTTTTATAATAATTTTCTTTAATTCCTCATTCCGAACTGTTAAGGCTCTTGAGTTAGCCTTCTCTAACTTCAACTGTTTAATTAATTTACCCAACATATTCTATGCCTTTATTTCCCTTGCATTAGTCTTTGTGAGGTCGTTTACAATCAATTGACCTGTTTGCATATGCAAATTCATTTTATCCATCAGTGGAATTTTCTTTACATCTACAGTCACATTGACAGTGTTGAAATTGCTGAAGAACCAATTGACATATCTGTAGGATGTGACAGGGAAATTCTAAATTGATCTTTCTCAAGATCCATTACAGTTAGCAATCTTTTTTGCTCAGTAGTAACTTGATGTTCAGCTTGGGCCTCCATGCTGGCCTTCATCCTCTGATTTCTTTCTTCAATTTGTGAAAACAACTGTTTGATCAAGGGCACCTGTTCATGAGAAGCTTCATGATTCCTGGGTGAAGAAGGAGCATTTTTCTCTTCCCCCAAATGTAAAGAAAAACCAGGTGCATTAGATGTAGACTCTTCAGTAAGTTTTGTTCTCTTCTTGGCTCCCTGCTCCTCATCATCTAGATCAATAACTACTTCCTTGGTTCTTTAGTTGTTTTCTCTGCTATGATGGGAGTTTGAATGTTTGCATCTACTGAAATCATCACACCTTTACATGTTATCTTCTCTTGTTCTAGCCTACTTTCATGAATGAAAGTAGAGTACCCATTCTAAATTCTTCTATTTGAAATAACACTATATGGGTCATAAGCCCAACTTTCTGCTAGTAGCATATGCATGTCATCTAACATTTTTGTTACTTTATCAAATGCTTGCCTCATATTTACTATGAAAGGGTCTACAACCATGGGTAATTTATACATGTGTCCTTTCTTCATAGGCACAAAATGAACCTGATCAACATTTAGACTCTGTCTAATGAACTCTAAAGAAAAAATATTCATTGGTACAAAAGTTGGGAGTCTGTAAGGCTCAACACTTGCTCCATATAGCCTTATTTCAGAATATTCCTAAAAAAAACCAATCTCCATATTTACAATTTTTTCCTAAATGCAGAAACTCCTGAGCTTTAGGTAAGAAACAGGGAGGAGGACTTACATTCAATATTTTGTATGCAGTTGGCATGTAATAGCTAGAAAAATCAAACAACCCAGCCTCATTTTGCTCCCTTCTAACTACATCTGTCCAGAATATCACTGATTGCCTTCTTTTATTTACATCCATAATATTTAGACCTAAATGAATGAATTCTTCCACATTCTGATATAAGGACAAATATACAATCAATGAAGGAAATTTAAAAGAACCTGTTAATGAAAGGCTCATTAGCTGTGAATTGACTACTTCTTGCCAATATGATGGAATATCCAACACCATTCCTGGCTTCATCATCATGGAAAACATCCCTAGGACCGATTTATCCACTATATTATCATCATCTTTACCTAGAATTTTTGCAATATTACTCAATACTGGACGAGTCTCAGCATCAAAAACCCCCATAGCAAACTCTTTGAAATCTGGCTGAAACTGTTTCATGTCAGGCTTCAAATAAAACATGAATTGATTGAATTCTTCTCCTGCAAGATTATCATAATATTGTACCAGCGAATCGTTAGAAAATTGGATGGATGACTCTGAATCAGGATAGCAAAGGGCTTGGTGGATTAACAGGGTAGACACCTGCAGAACGTTCTCTCCTTGGGAATTCATGACAAAACACTTCCCTGGATACATGACAGATACCAACCAATAGATAAATTTAGGGAAAAGATGGGTTTTTGGAATGCATGCAGACAAAACTCCAGACTTGACCATGGCAGAATACACAGGGGAAGCATTATCATTCAAGATAACTTGTTGGTAGAAAGGGAGGTGAATTATTGAATAGAGGGTATCTTGAATATCCCTCTCAGTATCCATGAGAGGGATATGGCTAGTTGAACTTGATAATGACGACCTTTTAGCCATGGTTGAAAATTTACGTGAGAACAATTTACAGGGTGATCAAATTTGCAGGTGGCGGAAATCTAAATTTACAGTGTTCAGCCTTTTGATAAGGACTTTAATTACCAGCGCTTTCTGCCAATCAAACCAATCAATGTTTAACATTAAATACCGAACCCACAACTATAAAGTTTAAATTTTTAAACTTTAACTTAGATTTTGACAAACATATATCTTTTTTCATGATAAAGTATAAGATTTTGATACTTTAACATATTTTCCAACAATTTCTTATTTTAATATTTTCAAATATTTGAAAAAGTAAAAGGATATGCATATGATCCACAACATCTGGCTCCACCTGGGGATAGTGTTTTTTTCCACAAAACACTAAGAACCTGCAGATCAGTGCCTTCACTTCGGGTATGGAGTCAAAAATTTCTTGATGAGAAATATAAAGTGAGAGGAAACTGAATTTTTACAATAATGAACTAACTACCTTTAGTGCTGGAAATAATGTTTCAGATACTGCCCATTTACAGGCAGTTCTACTGCTTCTCCATCAAGATCTTCTAGCATGAAAGTATTATTTGATTTGTCTTCAGAGATTTTGTAAGGACCATACCATAAATGATCAAATTTACCATATTTCTCTTTCTCTTCCCTTCTGGTATCCCATCTTAATACCAGATCTCCAGCCTGAAACATGATTTCTCTTGCCTTTCTGTCAAAAATAGACTTCATTTTCTCCTGATAAGTGACCAAATTGTCTCTGACCTTATTTCTGCTTTTACTCAATTCTATCACCTTGTTTAGTCTTCTGATCAAGGCATTAGGTTCCTCTTGAGAGTCTTGAAGAAAAGAAATTACTGGTCTTGCTAGCTGAGTGGGAAACAAAGCCTGAGAACCATATACCAATTCATAAGGAGACTTACCAGTGGATCTTTTAGTAGTCATCCTCACTGCCCATAAAGAAAAAATCAGCTTTGAATCCCAATCCTTCTGGTTCTCATTGATTGTTTTCTTCAAGATTTTCACCAATGTTTTATTAGATGATTCTGCTAATCCATTTCCTTGAGGATGATATGCTGTGGAGTGAGATAATATTACATTGTAAGTCTGACAAAAATTTATGAATCTGACTGAGTTGAAAACTTGAGCATTTTCTGTTACAATCTTTACTGAACATCCAAATCTACTGAAAATATTCTCTTCTAAAAACTTCATCACAACCAAATCATTTTCCTTTCTAGTAGGAATTTCCTCTACCCATTTTGTAAAATAATCAGTAGCAGTTAGAATCCATTTAAACTGCCCACTTGATGGTTGATTAATCTCTCCAATGAAATCCAATCCCCATTGTCTGAAAGGTTCTTCAATAAACACAGGAAGAAGAGGTAAAGGAGCTAACCTTTTCTTTTCTGCAAACAATTGGCATTTCCGGCAACTTCTAATAGTTTGTATACATCAGCAAATAAAGAGGGCCAATAAAAACTTGATTTAAGAATCTTATGAGCAGTTACTTTCCAGCTATAATGACCTCCACAGAAGCATTCATGATATTATTTAAACACCTCCACGGTTTCCTCTTCTGTCAAACGTAACAACAATACACCAGCATGATCTTTCCAATACAACTTAGCTTCAATTATAACATAAGGTTGAGCTTTAAGTTTTAGAGCTCTGTACTTAGCTCTGTTTATTGAAGGAGGACAAGAAAAGAAACAAAGATAACAAACGATATCCTTATACCAGTCTGAATAGAGAAATTTGTACTTAATTGCTGAATTTGTCTTAATATTATATGTTTCTTCAGTCACTTCATCTACAGTTGCAAGTAAGCTAATTCCCAAAGCTTGGAAATTAGATTCTGTCAGCAATTTGGCCAATCCTTTTCCTTTGAATAACTTTGTTCGTTTGATATCCAAGTCATATTCTTGGATTTTGGCAATCCATTTTCCTCTTTTTCCTTCCACATCACTCTGTACTAGCACATCCTTTACAACAGAATTAGGCACATATGCTACTATTTGAGAATGAAGTACATAAGTTCTGAAAGCCTTTAATGATTTAACTAAAGCATATACCTGCTTCTATAGGATATTATACTTCAGCTCTGCATCTCTGAGGACTTTGCTGAAAAATGCTACAGGTTGTTCACTTCTTTCTTCATTTTTTTGTAATAACATAGCAGCAATAGTAGAAGATGATGCAAATGAGAAGATTTGAAAAGGCTTTAAGTAATCTGGACTGAGTAGGACAGGAGCTTCTTGGAGAGCTTCTTTAATTCTTCTAAATTATTTTCTTGCATCTTTTTCCCATTTTACTTCAACAATTTTCTATATAGCTTCAACCCCTGCCGGGTCAATCTTGACTCCTTGTTTAGAAACTATGTGACCCAAAAACTTACCTTCCTCTAAAGCAAACAAATATTTCTTGGGATTTAATGATAATCCAAATTTTCTGCATTTCAAGAAGGCTTTCCTCAGGTGTTCTAAGCGCTCATCATCAGAACCTGAAAAAATAGTAACATCATCAAGATAAATGATACAAATTTATCACCCACAAAAGCAATATCCATTGCCATTTGGAAATTAGCTCCTGCATTCATGAGGCCAAATAGCATCCTGGCATACATGAATGTTCCCCAAGGTGTGGTGAAAGTAGTTTTCCTTTGATCTTCCTTATCCATAGCCACCTAATTATACCCAAAAACCATCAACCATGGATAACCTGAATGCTCTAGTTACTTTCTGCAGAACAAAATCCATGTTTGGTAAAGGATAGTTATCTTTTAGGGAAGCTCTGTTCAAATTTCTGAAATCCACACATAATCTTATCTCTCCATTTTTCTTCCTGATTGGTACTAGATTGGAAACCCGATCTGAATATCTTAGTGGAACTATGATTTTTTCTTGCAAAAGTTTCTTCACCTCTTTTTCAATTGGAGCCAGCAATAGTGGGTTAATTTGTCTGAGCTTCTACTTGTGTGGTTTAACTCCATCTTTCAATGGTATTTTATGCTGAATAATATCTAAATCATAAGTTTTCAAATCTTCATATGACCATGCAAATACATCCATGAATTTTTTAAAAAGATCTACATACCTTTCTTTGTACTTCTTAGGAACTCCTCTAAACAATTTGATTATTTTAGGCTCATGTTGAGTTCCTAAATTACAGTCCTCCATTTCTCCATCTTGGGATACCTTTTTCTGGTTCATTGACAGATCATTAGCATCAAACAATATTTCAAGAGGTACCAAACCTCTGGGAAAAATATTACTTTCAATTGAATTATCTTCTGATCACCAATTGAATGTTTCAGATTTTTAGACATATCACTTTGACCACTTTCATCAACTTCTAAATCAATTTGACTGTCTTCAAAATTTCCAATCATTGTTAAAAACTAATTAATTTTCTCATCATCCTCAAAAACCTGCCAATGTTTTACATTATCAGGGATTGAAGGTCTGTATCTCAATTCAATTTCATATCTCAATCTTGGATTAATTGGTGGCTTAAATGTGTTGGCTACAATTGCCAATGAATCTGCCATTCTATTCTCTTCTCTTGGAATAAATTGTAAATTAAAAGCTTCAAAATAAGTTCCAACTAAATCCCACACCTCATTTCTATAAGGCCTCAATCTGGGATGTTTAGTCTGGCACCAATTCTTAATTTGTCTTATGATTAATTTAGAGTCACCAAAAACATATATAAACTGAATTCCCATCTGTTTAGCTATTTTCAGACTTAGAGTCAATGCTTCATATTCAACTACATTATTAGTAGATTCAAATTCCAATTTTAAGGAAAAAGGCAAAAAGTTACCTTCAGGAGATATAAATATGAATCCAGCTCCAGTGCCCTCCTTAGAGAATGCACCATCAAAATAACACTTCCAAATTTTATTTGAACTCAGCTCTTTATGTACATTTGCTGAAGTGAGTGGCTTTTGTGAATCTTCAGCAAATTCTGCATCTTCATGCAGCATGAAACAAGAGAGATCCTCCTTCTCTTGACCATAAATGGGGGAATTACCTGCATCTTTCTTGGTAGTAGTTTTCAAAAATATAGTTTCTCTGTATAACCTCCTTTCCTCCTCATTAAAAACAGGAATAATAGCATATGTGAAATCCAATTTCAAAACTCCTCCAATCTTTGCCCCCCAAGATCTAGACAACAACATACCAAATCTGGCTGGAATATCTGCTACTACCACATCCATCATAATACTCTTAGCTGGAATTTTAGCCAAGGAAACAACCATATATTTGATAAGACCTACACACTTCACCCTTTTTGAATCAAAGGAATAAAGGTCTCTATATGGTTTGGTGATTTGTAAATTTAACTCTTTCATCACAGACAAAGGCATTAGATTATGTGATGCACCAGAATCTAGCATACAATTATGTAAAATGAAATCATGCAATAGAAATGATATATTAAAAGGTGGAACAGAAGAATCTACCTCTTAAACATAAGGTCCAAAAGTAACCATTGGTTTCTCTTCTTGTAGATTCACTATATCACCCACCTCATCAGACTGAGATAAATTGATAAAATCTGCAATTTCTTTCTTATAACCAGGTGTTTTAACCAACTCAAGAAGTGGTACTTGAATCTTTACTTTTTCTAATCTTTAGACAAACTGAAATTTTGATTTTGTTTTATTAACTTTTTAGATTCTTCTTGGTTTTTGTTTGAATTTATATGTTGATCAGGAACCGTAACAATTTTCTCCAACATATTAGGGTCATTAGGCTTTACTTGGGAAGCCTCAACTTGTTGCTTCTCTTTTTCTTTTTCTTGATTCATGGGCTGCTTCCCATTATCTAATTTTTTAATTGAATTTTTTTTGTGGTGGAGTCGCCATTGGAGTAGGTACTGATTCCTCTTCTTCATCATCCTGAGTTCTCAACCTCTTTTTTGACCTCAAATCATATTTTTTATGCAACTCTGCTTGCATAAAATCAGTAAATTGTTTGCAATAATCATCCATTTCTTCCTAATCAAATGAGACATCAGCTTCTTTACATTCCTCTGCATATTATTTCTCACTCTCTTCTTCTGTCTCACCATATTCCATATACACAGCAGAAATTTGATCTTCATCTTCTTTCTGATCATTATCAACAGAAAGTGATGGTGCTGCCTCTATATATAAAGGTGCTTGGACTTGATCTTGATCTTTTATTTCTCTTTGTAGAATTTGTAGGGGCTATTTTCTTAATTGGGGATTGAAAAAACCTCTGTTTTGTTGTGCAGGTTTCTTGTTATCTAATTCCATCTTTACTAATTTGTTTGAAATTTTTTTAATGACCTTAGTCATGTCATCTATTCTTTGATCTTGTGATGAATCTTCTTCTTTAGCTTTTCCTTTGTCTTGAACCTTTCCAGCAGCAGTCATGTTTGCCTCAATCTCTAAGGCATCTGTTTGAATTTGTTCAAGAGTGGAGGCTCTTCTTTCTCTCAAGGTAAAATTGAAATCTGATACAAATGCCCCAGCAAAAAAAACCCTTGCTCCAATAGGAGGGGGTTTCATTTCCATAGGAAAAATATTGTACAACTTATTACATCTTTTGATAAAATCACTCATACTTTCATTTTATTTTTTCTTTATAGCATTAAACTTTATTAAAGAATATCCATGGTCTCTTTTTTCATCCCATCTCTGGATGAATTGTCTTTCTAATTCATCCCAATCATTGATTGAACCATTTGGTAATCCTTTGAACCATTTTCTTTCCTCTCCACTTAGAGACTACACAAAAAGTCTCATTAAAACATCAAGATGTTCTACATTAAAGTTTTCAGCAAAAGTGAAAAACAAAGGCAAGTGTTGTTGTGCAGTTATTTCATCTTCACCAGTAAATCTAGGAAGCAACTTAAGGTCCTCATGAGGCATTGCATTCATTGGTTGGGGTAGATTTAATGGTGCATATATTCATCAAGAAAGTAGGGGCTGCCATGTTTATGCCCTGATTGACTGCTCCTTGATCAGGGGTAAAATGAATACCAGTTGTAGGTGGGGATAAAAGGGGTGGGACAACTGATATGGGAAGGGGTATATGAACAATAGCAGAAGAACTGGAAACTGAATTAGGTTGAGATTTTGTGAATGGAAATGATACAGACTCAAAAGATAGTTCTTCTAATGTTGGTTCTTGGAAATGAATGGGTGAGGATAAGGATTCTTTTTCCGAGAAAATGAGTTTTCGGGAAATTTCCTTGGATGGAAAAATATTAGAACTGCTGCCTGGTGCAAGCAGTGTCGCATCAAGTGTAGAAAATATTTTTGTTTTCTAGCCCTTCTTTGAAACTAAATTTTCTGGATCTGACAGAATAGGGACTTTTTGCTGAGAGGTATCTGACCTCGTGTGAGGCCTCTTTGGAGCCAGAATGATTTAAAATAAAGTACAGCTTAGTATTTCCTCCTCTCTGAACAACCAGAGGAAATATGAACAAAACCCAAGGAAAAATTCGAATCTTCACTCCCCGGCAACGGTGCCAATTAATGTTGTACCTTAAGAGACAATCCCTTAGCCGTGATAAGGAATCAGTGCTTAAGACATTTATATGATTATGTCACGAATATATATGTCTCTGTTTTATTAACCCTCAAGTATTTATGATTAAACCCTTAAATGTCAAATATGATGAATGCTTCACAATGCTACCATCTGTTAATGTTGAATGAAGTGACTAGAAGAATATGAAAGAAGAAGTCAAAACTGATATGTTGTTTTATACAGAAAATATCGTTTCCAACCCCAGAAGAAATATATGATAGAAATAGTTAAAACAAAGGAGCACCAATTAAGGTTTTTAACTCTCATATATAGAAATAAAAAGAGACATGTTGCTCATAATTTTTTTATTATTCATAGATAGAAAACACATAATGTAAACTTTAATACATTTCAACATAAACAGAATGATAGAAAATTGCTTACTCATTCATTAAAATTTGAATATATGAGTACAAAAATAAGTGTCTGAAGGTCCAAAACTCGGAACCTTCCCTTCCCTTGAAAATTACATTAAATACAGTAAAAAGCAGTTTGAAACTGCTGTAACCAATCTTAACTACCAAAACTACTTTAAGACTTCGAAGGCTGTCTATTACATGCCTTGAAAATGTCTTGTTACAATTACATTGTCTTCAGAAAATAACATAAAATAAGTATCCTAATCTATAGGAATTGGTGATGATGTGGCTTCTTTTCCTTGGTCAACTGATTTGTCTTTCTTTGCTGCTGATCCTTTTGGCAGTTCTACTGTCCAAGCTCTGCACTTTTTCCATATTTCTACCTTCGTCCTGGATGAATGTGTTAGATTGTGATATTCCAATCTGAATGTAGTAATTCGATCATAAGAAGGCCTTTCTGTGAAGAGAGTCTTTACCATCCACAAGAGTTGAAAATGTCTCTACAAGCAGTTGACCATTGTCTAGTCTCCTTTAAGCACCTGAGTATTTTCATGCCTATTATCAACTTTGCTTTTTGTCATCACTAGTAAGTTCCCATAAGAGCTCCATGGAAAAATATTTGCTTCATCTCCCCAACATGATGGCAAGCCTACTCTAGTCATTTTATCAAAATACTTATCAAATTGACTTACTACTTCCTTGATTTCCATTAGCTTCTTTTCTGTAGCCTTTCTGAGATCATTTCTGACAATCATTTTATTAATTTCCATTGCATACAACATTCTGTCCTGCATGTCATTCTCCTCTAATTCCTGATCTGAATTAGAATTAATAAAATCAATAAATATTCTCACCCAAATGGCTGTATTAATTCCTTTTTGCTTATCAGACATGATTGGTTCTTCACATTCTAAAATAAGGCTTTTCTCTTTTGCAATTATCATAAGGAAACACCAATTAGATTTCATTTCTGAGATGATATCAGTCCAAATGATATCTTTAGCTTGTATCAGTGAGAGATTTCCTTTCAGTCTTTCTTTGAGATTTTTAATCTTAGCTTCAACATTTCGGAAATCCATTTTGTACTTGTCATATTCATTTTCTATAACTTTAATCAATTTTGTTGCAGTCTCCAGATCTGTTTGAGCCTTCTTTCGATCTCTTTCATCCATCTGCAACTCAGTATTTAATTGAACAATTTGTGCTTGAGGGTCTTCATCACCTGTAGGAAAAACAAAAGTACAATTATGATTATCAAAAATATTTTGCAATGAAATTGCAGTTTGCTTTATTTTGGAGAGTTCTTCATCTTTCTGCATGAGTTGTTGCAACAAATTTTCCTTTTCCTTCTCTACCTCTGCAAATTCTGTGGCCATTGAATGTTCTCTAGTAGGTAACTTTAATTTCTTCCTTAATGTGGATATTTATACCTCAGCACTTTGCATGAATTTCTACACAACATTCTTATCACTAGGGTCTACTCCAATTTTTATAATAATTTTCTTCAATTCCTCATTCTGAACTGTTAAGGCTCTTGAGTTAACCTTCTCTAACTTCAACTGTTTAATTAATTTACCCAACATATTCTCTACCTTTATTGCCATTTCATTAGTCTTTGTGAGGTCATTTACAATCAATTGACCTGTTTGCATATGCAAATTCATTTTATCCATCAGTGGAATTTTCTTTACATCTACAGTCACATTGACAATGTTGAAATTGATGGAAGAACCAATTGACATATCTGTAGGATGTTACAGGGAAATTATAAATTGATCTTTCTCAAGATCCATTACAGTTAACAATCTTCTCAAGATCCATTACAGTTAACAATCTTGTTTGCTCAACATTAACTTGATGTTCAACTTGGGCCTCCATGCTGGCCTTCATCCTCTGATTTCTTTCTTCAATTTGTGAAAACAACTGTTTGATCAAGGGCACCTGTTCATGAGAAGCTTCATGATTCCTGGGTGAAGCAGGAGAATTTTTCTCTTCTCCCAAATGTAAAGAAAAACCAGGTGCATTAGATGTAGGCTCTTCAATAAGTTTTGTTCTCTTCTTGGCTCCTTGCTCCTCATCATCTAGATCAATCACTACTTCCTTGGTTCTTTTAGTTGTTTTCTCTGCTATGATGGGAGTTTGAATGTTTGCATCTACTGAACTCATCACACCTTTACATGCTATCTTCTCTTGTTCTAGCCTACTTTCATGAATGAAAGCAGAGTACCCATTCTCAATTCTTCTATTTGAAATAACACTATATGGGTCATAAGCCCAACTTTCTCCTAGTAGCATATGGATGTCATCTAACATTTTTGTTACTTCATCAAATGCCTGCCTCATATTTACTATGAAAGGGCCTACAACCATGGGTAATTTATACATGTGTCCTTTCTTCATAGGCACAAAATGAACCTGATCAACATTTAGACTCTTTCTAATGAACTCTAAAGAAAAAAGCCTTATTGGTACAAAATTTGGGAGTCTGTAAGGCTCAACACTTGCTCCATATAGCCTTATTTCAGAATATTCCTCAAAAACAAACCAATATCCATATTTGCAATTGTTTCCTAAATGCATAAACTACTGAGCTTTAGGTAAGAAACAGGGAGGATGACTTCCATTCAATATTTTGTATGCGGTTGGCATGTAATAACTAGAAAAATCAAACAACCCAACCTCATTTTGCTCCCTTCTAACTACATCTGTCCAGAATATCATTGATTGCCTTCTTTTATTTACATCCATAATATTTAGACCTAAATGCATGAATTCTTCCACATTCTGATATAAGAACAAATATACAATCAATGAAGGCAATTTAAAAGAACTTGTTAATGAAAGGCTCATTAGCTGCGAATTGACTGCTTCCTGCCAATATTATGGAATATCCAGCACCATTCCTGGCTTCATCATCATGGAAAACATCCCTAGGACTGATTTATCCACTGTATTATCATCATATTTACCCAGAATTTTTGCAATATTAATCAATACTGGACGAGTCTCAGCATCCAAAACCCCCACAGCAAACTCTTTGCAATCTGGCTGAAACTGCTTCATTTCAGGCTTCAAATAAAACATGAACTGATTAAATTCTTCTCCTGCAAGATTATCATAATATTGTACCAGTGAATCGTTAGAAAATTGGATGGATGACTCTAACTCAAGATAACAAAGGGCTTGGCGGATTAACAGGGTAGACACCTGCAGAACGTTCTCTCCTTGGGAATTCATGACAAAACACTTCCCTGGATACATGACAGATACCAACCAATAGATAAATTCAGGGAAAGTATGGGTTTTTGGAATGCATTCAGACAAAACTCCAGACTTGACCATGGCAGAATAGAGAGGGGAAGCATTATCATTCAAGATAACTTGCTGGTAGAAAGGGAGGTAAATTATTGAACAGAGGGTATCTTGAATATCCCTCTCAGTATCCATGAGAGGGATATGGCTAGTTGAACCTGATAAGGACGACCTTTTAGCCATGGTTGAAAATTTACGTGAGAACAGTTTGCAGGGTGGTCAAATTTGCAAGTGGCAAAAAGCTAAAATAGGGTGCAACACAACAAATCATAATTAATTTGAAAAATAGATAAAATTTTTCTTTAAATAGGTGGCGCGGGTTTTAAATTTAATGCTGACAAGACGCGCTAGTAAGCCGTTAACTCTACTCGACATGGAAGAAAACTATGACCAACTCAACATCTTACATCACTGCATGGACTCTCGGGGTAAGTAAGAAAACTTCCGTTGGTTCCCCCGCACTTAATCTCCATCGTTCATCTCTGCTGTCCCCACAGTCAACCCGGTCAACTGTGGAGGCACTCATCATGGTATTTGGTGTGCTAGTTAGGCCCGCGGGTTGGGCCTTTTGATAAGGACTTTAATTATCAAAGCTTTCTACCAATCAAACCAATCAATGTTTAACATTAAATACCAAACCCACAACTATAAAGTTTAAATGTTTAAAATTTAACTTAGATTTTGACGAAAATATATCTTTTTTCATGCTAAAGTATAAGATTTTGATACTTTAACATATTTTCCAAAAATTTCTTATTTTTATATTTTCAAATATTTGAAAAAGTAAAAGGATATGCATCTGATCCACAACACATCCAATGGTCCACAAACCGTGGTTTGCAAACTCTTGGTCTATCCTTGACCCATTTACAATGCGTTAGGGGCTTTGACTCACCCCAAAACCCCTGAATTAGACTAAACAATACAAAATTATACAAAAATGGACAAAATTTGTAGCCTTTGGGAGACCCTGCTCCAACAGTCCCCCAACACAATCTTGTGACTCGTCCCGAGTCACTTTGCCGGTGGGGCTTCAACCTGCACTTGCAATACTCTGATCACCTCGGCTAACATAGGCAACACGTCTTTACTTTGCACAACTGCATTTTGTGCAATGTTGACCAATTTTGCTGATAGTGGTCCCTCAGTCACGGCGGTAACATTTTCCAACGTTTGTTTCAGTTGCTTAATAGCAACATCGGCATCCTGTGACAGTTTGAGGGCTTCATCCGCCCATGGCTTCAGTCAGTCACCCAGGGTCTTCTTATTTTTTCGCAGGTCCTCGATATCTGCTAGGAGCGCTTGGCTGGTGCACAGTCATTGCAAGCGATGGGTAGGCACCAAAGTGGGCAAGGTAGCTTTTATTGTCTCAAACTCCTCTTCTTTTTGCTGCAGGTCCTAGTTGATCCCTTGCAAGATTGGATTGCGCTGGACCTTAGTCCATAGCTACATGGCGGTCTCTAGTAGCTGGGCTCCCTGCACGATCTGCCATGTGATAACATTCGTGGCCGCGGTGACCAGCACAGTTCATTGGGCCCGCCCCTCTAGGGGTGTTTCGGGCTGTAACTTAGCCTGCAGGTCTACGATCTGTTGCTCCATGCATGTCTTAACCACCTGAACTTCATCCCGGGAAGCCTTGAATGCTGCGACCAGTATTTCTACTTTTTCCTTTGGGGTGGTTGAGGCTGGAATCTCAGTGGGAACATCAACACAAAGTTAGTGAATTGTGTTCTCGAGCTCTGTGTGCTTTGCGGTGGCGAGACAGACCTCCACCTCCTTTGGAATGATGGCTTTCTCAGCTACGCCGAGTTGTTGGTGCACCTGTTGGTATCGAAGGTGGATTTATTGAAAGAAAGCGGTGTGGAGACCATGAAAAACCTCATGGGGTAGCCGAGCTAAGTTCAGTTGGACTTCTGCACTGGTCCGGACTTGGGGTCCCAGGTTGGATGGACTCAGGACCAAAGTTGCACCAGGGAGAGAATAGAGGCGGCTGTCATCTATAGCTAATGCTGCGCTAGTAGCGATAGAGGATGGGCGTACCGGGGTCACACTAATATGAAACGTGTCTGCTTTTAATTGGAGTGCTCGCAGCTCAGCCTGAATTGTGTTGACCACGGCCCGCTGCTGTTCTTCTAAGGTAGCCCATCTGTCCTCTGCGGCTAGAGTGACTGCATCAGCGATTTGTTCCAGGTCTCTGTCAGTCAGTGTGATTGTTTCATCATGTTCTACTCACTGAGATCGCTGCTTTTTTTGGGTGTTTTGACCAGCTCAGTCGTGCACTTCGTGCTGCGGGGGGAGGCAGGTTCGCTGGTCTCCAAACCTTCTGTACCCAAATCGGTCTGTGGGTTTGTTTGGGTTTTAGCCTCGAAGTCCTTTTGTTGCTGCGCATCCTTTTGAGTGGCCGCATCGGTGTCTTGTAAGGTATTCTTGACGACAGGGGGTTTGACTTGGGATGTGCTGGTGCTTCCAACACCCTTCGCGCCAGTTTTGAAGCCAAGTTTCCAGTTAGGGGGCAATAGCGCAATGACACTGTCGATTTCTTCATCCACCACCATGTAGAGAAGCGAAGCATAGGATTTTTCTTTATGCTATCTGATCTAAACATTGTGTAGAGTAACCTGGAATGTGGCAATGCCCTTGTATTTGTCATAAACGGCAGGGGACAACCGTGGTCGAGAATTAATAGCTGCGGCTACTCTACTCTAAAAGAGGACCTAGAACACCTGGTTGTCCTTGAGCCATTGTGGATCTGTGGAATCCCAAAAGTGGGCATAGCGAGCCCCTTCGCACATGTCTGGGGTAATATCAGGGAGGGCGGACTCTGCAGGAGCTTCCCAGTAAACCACTGCTATAAGAAATAGCAACCAAGAGTAACAAATGGCACAAACCTGCTCCTGGGACTCACGAATGTTGGTTAGAAACTCATCACACAAATACTGTGCCCAGTTAAAACATACGCCTTTCACACATTGGCCAACTAACCGAATGACATAGGCTGGAACAGAGGCGACATGACACTTCCTCATCATTTTACATGCTAATAGCATGGTGCCCAACTGCGTACCTTGGTCACTGACGGTCTTGATGATAAATCCTCGAGTATTATGGTGCACATGATACTTTTCGCGCACGAACTCAGTAGTCTTCGCCTCATGTTTCTTACCCACGCGCTCTAGGGGGTTTAGGCCGCTCATGGGAAGACCAGTGATCCGACACACAAGCGCAACATCAATAGGGATCTTGTCCTGGATCCACAAACATCCGTCATGAATTAGCATGAGAAATTGTCGTGTGAGCAGTCCGTTACATTGTAGTGTCCAAAGTGGGGCATCCAAAGCAGATTTAGGAGCCCGAACCCTGCCAAACCACGTACCTAGTGTTGGGGGACAACTTTGCCCCATCGTCGCCATGAACTATATCAAGGTACAATTCGGGTGCAAGCTCAGGGAAGGCCTCAAAATTGGCCAAATGATGGTCGTCAAACTTAACTTCATGAAGGTGACCAAAAGGTTCACCTATGATAGGGACCTCCCCTGAGGTCAGTGACATCTGCAGGTAGGTGATCAAGCCATCGAGGTTCTTTGGCGTGCACGTTGATGCCCTGCATGGTCGCATGAAGGGGGGCAACCAATTGATCGGCTCGGCAGGTTGGGCCTCCTCCTGTGCAACCCTCGAGGATTTCACGTTTCGTGGGGAGGTACGGGGCTTTCCTATGGCCCATTTCATAGGCTTCGGGTCTTGCCTGAGCCCTGAGCTTTTTATTTTCCTTTCCGGGTGGTAGGGCTGGGTGTGGAGAGGATTTCTTCAACTTTGGATTTGACCTCCACCACTTCCTCAGTGTCTTGGTCTATTGAGGTTACTGGATCTGAGAGTTCGGCAGGGTTCGTGGCCGTCATTCTGGTGCGAAATATGAACTCAGGGTAGCTACTGTCAGAGGGGGTAGGCTGCTCATACATGAACGAGATGCTAGCAACACAAAATTTCTTACAGCACCACTTCGTCCAGGACAACCAGGCTAAGTACAAGCTATTTGAGCAATACAAAACCTGTGTCTGATCTATCTCACCTATTTTATAGCCTTGGGTACCACCCAATGGTAGGGTAGACTTCACGTGGGACTTACCATCAAGTAAATGGTAAAAAATCTTCCAAAATCGCCACATTAATTTTTGGTCGTCTGCTCCATCCAACGATAATTTGTTGTTTTTACCTGATTTGACTGTTTCAACGGCTAGTTTTCGCACCCGGGGTGCGCTCAGCGTACCCCTGTGATCCCAGCATACCCCTATGCCCCAAGCAATCCTCCAGCGATCTTGATGCACTAGATTTATTCTGCGGAGATTCCTTCCAACTAAAATTTTGTGTTGCCATAGCCTAGCCTTCCAGACCTCTTAATTCGTCGTCGTACCTGCGTAGTGACCCTCTGCTGCATCTTTGTAATTTACATACTTTTGACCATCCTTACGCAGTACTTCATGAGGTGCGATGCTGACGAAGTCCACCGCTCGATGCGCCAACTCCTTTATTTTTCGTACCAAATATATGGTAGGTACAATGCTTGTGGTTTGGAACGAAGAGATCTCGGTAAACCGCGCATCCACAACCCTACCTATGAACAACTGCGTATCGGGCAATCCTTCCTCGCCCGTCTCAACTCGGGACACATGATCCCACTCCGAACTCAACTTTCCTGGCTCAACAATGAATTCAACATCATATTCCTGAAGTAGTTGCCACCTGCAGACTTCCTCCCCCAACACAGTCACATTCCGTAGGCATTCTAAAACCCAATGGTCTGCAATCATTTTATAGTGGCATCCTAACAGAGGGCACTGATACTTTCTTAGTTCATAGGTCAGGGCCAACCCTTCCCTCACCGTGGTGGCATAATTGCGTTTCGTACCCGAGATCGTCTGATTAGTATATGTGATTGCGTGGTCACTGTCCCCGGTGCCAAGCTGCGTACTACTTACTTCACGGGCGATTCCTGAAGTAACTATATGAACTATCGTCGCCAGAGTGGGGGAAGCGAACATAGGCACAATGACCATCCTGTTTCTGAGTTGTTCAAATCTCTTTTGGCGCACGCCTTCCCAACTGAATGAAATATCATGCTTAAGCAGTGTTCACACAAGTTCAGTGATCAGTGCATATCTTCGACTGGATTTTCTATAGTAGCCCATATGTCCCAAGATCTTGCGCATCAGCTATGTAGTCGTGGGCCTTACCTGTGGGAATGGTGCGATGAGTGTATTACCGATCTCCTCCCTTGCCCTCTGTGTATGATAAGACCGTTGTTCTTTTGGCCACGCATCAGAGTTGAAGGTGATGTGCGTACTGCCCAAGTTCCCTGTGACCTGCTTAGGTTCTGAACACTTATCTGGATACTCCATGTTTAGCTCTATCATGTTTCCTATTGTCCCCTCATCCCAACAGTTCCCACTCATAACCCGCTTGGGTGGTACTCCCATATTAACGTTTCGTGGTTTTAGTGGTTTCGTACTAGCCGGCTCATGTATTAGAGATCCCACAACTGTGCATTCCTCCCCTGCTAGTACAATCGAGACCTTGCACGGATCTGCGTTGCAATCTTTTATGGTGGCCTTGTGGAGCTCAACATTATCCTGAATCTGCGCTTCCCATGTGGGGCCTCCTCTTACTATGTCGGGACTAGATTCACCAAGCACCATAGTGTTGAGAGCCTGCAGAGCTCCCCCAAGTGCCTCCAATCCTCCCGTTAACCCAAATGTCCCCAAAAATTCATCCCTTAGGGTTGCCCACTGGCGGGTGCACTGTCGTAGCTTTGCATTGAGATATCAAGCAGCGGGAATTGGTCCCAAGGCATGAAAAAACAAGTGAACCCATTCTTCTGTGGTATGATCGCACCATTGCTCCATCCAAGCAGACAAAAGTTCGCGCGTGTTTCCCGAGCCCTGGAATCTCTTGATGTGCACATCGGTTGGAGGTTCAAACCACAATACCATCATATCCTGACATTCCTCCCATTCCTGGAACGTCCCCTTATGTGGGTCCCACCAATTCGCAGGCATTGCGCATATAGCCCGGTTAAGAGCCCATAGCCTTCGTTATTTGGGAACCTCAAATTCAAAGGTTCGAAAAAATTCCTTTATACTACTGGAGCCATCAAAGCAGGTAATTCTCTTACCTCGGAAGATATATATCAGAAGTCCCTGGTAATTTGCAGGCAGCACAGCGTGGAGACTTCCTACAGTAAATTTTTTCAATCTTCTAACTCTTCGTCGGAGTCAGAGATGCATTCGTTGTGCTTCTCCCAGCAAGGCATATCTTCAGCCGTGCGGTTGATCCTCTTCGTCCTTCACAATTAGCTTATATATGTGATCCATCCCGTCTTCCTCGCGTGCTGGCTCGGTGTACCTTTCTCCTTCTGCAGGGTCGAGTGGTACGATCACCCGAGTTCCCTCTCTTTCAAGCACCATGCTTCATTTCTTCAAGTTGATAATTCCACCCATATCAATGGCCCAATCTAATCCCAGGAGCACTCGGTAAGGGTCCGTATCTTTGTAATATTCCTATTTAGCCCAAGCTAATAGGAATACTTAATTTTGTTTCTTTCTTATTTTTTGATGAATAAAATTTAGAGGAGGACATGCAAAGCTCCTTAAATCAAAGAATAAATACATGCCCAATGTGAAAAAGGATAAATTTATGCCTTTGCAACAAAAATACACTTGTGTGTGAACAAAAATTGGACCACCTTGGAGAACCAGCGCAATTTTAGAAGAAGGTTCCAATGTGAAATGGGTTAAGTCCATTGAAGTGGTTTAGGGTTTGTGCACCCCTTCAAGTTATAAAAAGGAGGTGAGGGCTCAAGAGATGGTTGTTGAAGGATTTTTGAAATAGAGGTTTCTTGAGAAACTCTAGCTCTCTTGGTTGTTTAGCCTAAGGGAAGAGGATTTCCTGTTTAGGAATCCTCCCTCCTTCCTTGAGTAGCTCTTGGACGAGATTGTACTAAAATGAGCCACTATCAGGTTTAATACCAAGCTCTGCCTGTATGGACAGCGCCGGCCCATTGAGGGTTTAGCTGCTTTGCAGGTTGCAGCAAGTGGTATCCTAGATCTGCAGAGATCTAGTGTTTTGGAGGAGTTCTCTCTCAAGGAGGGTGTCTTGTGACCACCTGGAAGAGGATCTCTCTCCATTTTTGTATTCAGATATGTACTCTATAGCATTTTCTTCATCTTTCTAAAGCTACTACACAGTCCCTTTCGAGAACTGCGTTTTCTGCATTGGGGTTTAATGTATATTTGATTTCTGTGCAATAGAAGATCTCCAGTGATTGAGGCTTGCCTCTCACTTTGTAAATATTTAAAGTAGCTAATGTTCTAAGATATTTCAGATCTGATCTCTGTTATAATAAATTCATCTTCAGAAATTCTGTGTATTCTGCAGTTCTGTAGCTTATAAGTCAGATCTACACTTCTTCATGCATTATTTTGATGAAATCCCAAGGGGATCTTGTGGAGAAGGCTGAGTAGTTTCTAGATCTGGTATAGATCTGATGTTTCAGCCATATATCTGATTTTTCACTTACAACAGATGAATCTTCAGAAAAATAACGCTGTAATAGTCTGCAGTCTTTTTCAATGCATTGCAGCAACTCATTTTGGGGGTTTTTCTTCATAGAAATGTATATTTTTCCATGCATAAGCTAAATGAATCTTATTTTGAACCTGCATACTAAAATTTATGCATAAACTTAGTCATACCCTTCAGAAATTATGCTGCCCAAGCTTCAGCACTTTTCTGCATAATTTAGGTCATGGGAAATCAGGGTTTTTCTTGACTAGTCAAGAAGGAGGAAGTGTTTAACATACAAAAAATTATTTTTTTTTTGCTGAAATTCGACATGTGAGTCCATCTTAACCTAATATAACATATTACAAAACCTTGACCCTTAATTTTACGCTTATTTTCTTATACACCTATTTTAGTGCATAAAATGCTGCTTTTCCCCATCTTTCTGATGTTAAAGGCTGAGTAAAGAGTGATGATATTATTTATATTGGTTTCTGAGCATTATAATACACATTTTATGGTTTCTTAAGCCATCATACCTAAAGAATGCGTTTTACAGGCATGATTTGTTGAGTAAACCCTTTTGGGATATTACCTCTCGACAAGAGTCTATAGACAGAGTCTGAAAAGGGCCAGCTAGCCTCTGGATCTCATCCTTTCTTGTAAAGGTGACATATCCAATAAATTCCCCTTCAGTCAATCTCTGGTTTATATTAGATTGTTGATTGTTAATGTCTTAAGAGGAAATATCTCACTGATACTCGTTTGTGGGAGATCTGTTTAGCAGATCTAAGTTGATTTGTTTCTAATAAAAATCCATATTTAAGTCCCACACAACATATGAAACATGAACCAAGCTTTGGTCTGCATTTTATTTGTCCATATTTCCTTATTCAATGTTCCTATTGAGCAGCTTGGCAAAATTACTGAAAAAGAGATATTACAGTGGTATCAGAGCATGATCTCTGGCACAACCTGTGAGATCAAGCTATCAGTGAAATAAGAGCAGAAGCAGAGATGAGATTTATGGAGAGGATGAGATTACTCTCATCAATTTTTAGATTAGAGAAGGGCCTCCCCAAGGAGGTTCAACCAATGGAAGAGGAAGGGTGCAGTGAAACTCCAAGAGGGTTTCAAAGTGGAAGAAGCTACAGTGAAATTCCTAGAGAATTTTAAGAAGATGGAGAAGTACCTAGTACTTCTAATGATGTGTGTGAGCATTCAACCACACAATATGATTGACAATATTGTCTCACACCTACTTTCTTGTTGAGAGAAAGAGGTGAAGAAGGAGGAATGACAGAAAAAGAGATCCCCTTACTCTTTTTCCAGACCTTGAAGGGTATTCAAGAAAATCTCAAGGAGGTTGAGGGGGTAGAGACTTGTACCAGTGCTGGCACAACCTTGGAGGAGCAGACTTCATGTTCAATGGAGGAAGACTACACAGTTGCAGAAGAAGTTCTTTCTTCTACATTTCACCAAGGTATGGTCAAGAATTCATCTATTCTCATTTCAGTCCATTGCATGGAGAGATCTACATTCCCATGTGCTGTTGATCTAGAACAACAGAGTTGCACTGCGCTATGCAAGAACAGTAAGGGAGGAATAAGATCTTCCCTTGGAGATATCAAAGGGGCTGCATTCCACAAGCCCTTGAGGTGGAGAAGGTGCAAAAGAATGGAGTTACTGAGAGAAGATGGGGAAGAGGGCCAATCTCATTCCTATCTATTGCAGAAGGTTGATGCACCTAAAGAGGTGATTGGATTGCGTAGTGGAAGCATGGAGAGTTTTCTCCATTCATGTATTCAGTAACCACTAGATGATGTCTCATCTCCTGGAGACATTGCACCAAGGAGGCCACTTGATCAGCAAGAGGAGGTGAGTGCTTCACATGGTGAGGCATTGCTCATTGATTTCAGAGAAGTGGAGACCTTGGGAGGTCTTGATGCAGCGCTGAGAGTCTTGGGTAGGCTCAAGGAGGAGAAAAGCAGTCTCTCAATATCATCCACCCCCACTCTCATTTCAGTTTCTGTGTTGTGGTAGGAGAAACAGGGGAAGGGTAACAACCTTTCCACATCTACATTTGGTATGGGAGTTGTGCATGCACATGACTCTTGGGAAGAGTTAAAGCAGTCTCCTCTCTTCTCTTTGAGGATGGAATGAGGCTCATCTATGAGCTGCTCCCTTTGCATGAGAAAAATATATGGTAAGGACATTGTTTATTTACTTGCTGATTTACATATTGCTTCCTTAACCATACATGTGCAGAATGTTTCTCCAAGGAGGAGCATTATTTCTTTGAGGTTGCATGGTCTACTTGAGGCCATGAGCAGTATTGTTGACCTCTCCCTAGGAGGACTTGGGGAGGGATTTTTATTTGGAGGACATACTTACATTGCCTCATCTATCATTCAGTTCCTCCAAGCTTATGAAGAGATTGGGGAACCATGCAAGTGGTTGGGAGACCACATTTTTCAGCAGTCTCTTTTGCAATTGAGGTCCAAACTGCGTTGGTTGCATATGAGGGATCATTGCCATTCACATTTGTTGCATATGGCAACCAACATGATTTCTATTCTTGCTCCCTATGTTGTTGATGTTTCTATTTTTATGAGGAGCATGTGTGGGAGAGGAGGAATGATACATTGGATGAATGTATCCATTAGGAATGCACTCTCCCATATTCATTTGTACTTCAAGAAGAGGAGGGAACTTTTTGTGGCTACTGCATGGTACATTTTATCATCTTCTACACAGGGTCATGCATTAAGTTTGTATCATGAAGGGGAGCCTCTCACATGGGAGGAATTAGAGCAAGACATGTTTTGCTTGATCTCCATTCAGCCAACACTTATTTTCCTCTATCATTTCCAAGATTTGAAGAAGCTTATTTCAGTAAGCAAGTGGTGGGATGGCCACTTATGGTATCATGACTTAAGGCAGCAAGATGATGGACAACGCTGGTCTCAAGGGAGGGACTACTGTCACCATCTAGCACATCATATGGCACTTAGTCCACATGTCTTTTGGAGCACATATGGTGAAGATAAATTGTTCACTGTATGCATAAGAGGGTGGGAAAGGAGGCTCACTGAAATCAAGGGAGGAGATCATGAAGTTTCAGATTCCTTTTGGCTTCATGGTGACCACATTTTTGCAGCCCAGGATCCACAACTCCACATCCATCAACAGTGGGAAGAGGGACAACGTGAGTTGGATATATTCATCCCTCATTTCCAGCCTTGTAGCCCCTACTCAATGCACATCATGGGGATTAATGATTGTTTTTATGAGCTATCAAGGATGTCTCCTTTTATTTGGATGATAGCATGGGTGTGGGAGACACTCATTGGGAAAAGTTTTCCCCATACTCTTCATCACTCCTACTTGATGAGGCCATTGAGCAACAAGAATATCACCACTTGTACCTCCCATTTCTCATGATGTACACTTGCTATTTTGCACTTGGAGAAGGTAATTGGAGGGTAGATTTATTGCTTATCATTTGCAGCTATGGTGGGATCCATTGATGAGGCCATAGAAAAGGGAAGGAGAAGTCTGGTTCTTCCTTGCAGTTGCTTGAGGACAAGCAACATTTTGAAGGGGGAGGACTGTAATATTCCTATTTAGCCCAAGCTAATAGGAATACTTAATTTTGTTTCTTTCTTATTGTTTGATGAATAAAATGTAAAGGAGGACATGCAAAGCTCCTTAAATCAAAGAATAATTACATGCCCAATGTGAAAAAGGATAAATCTGGGCCTTTGCAACAAAAATCTACTTGTGTGTGAACAGAAATTGGACCACCTTGGAGAACCAGCACAGTTTTAGAAGAAGGTTCCAATGTGAAAGGGGTTAAGTCCATTGAAGTGGTTTAGGGTTTGTGCACCCCTTCAAGTTATAAAAAGGAGGTGAGGTCTCAAGAGATGGTTGTTGAAGGATTTTCGAAATAGAGGTTGCTTGAGCAACTCTAGCTCTCTTGGCTGTTTAGCCTAAGGGAAGAGGATTTACTGTTTAGGAATCGTCCTTCCTTCCTTGAGTATCTCTTGGAGGAGATTGTACTAAAATGAGCCACTATCAGGTTGAAGACCAAGCTTTTCTTGTATGGACAACACTAGCCCATTGAGGGTTTAGCTGCTTTGCAGGTTGCAACAAGTGGTATCCTAGATCTGCAGAGATCTAGTGTTTTGGAGGAGTTCTCTCTCAAGGAGGGTGTCTTGTGACCACCTGGAAGAGGATATCTCTCCCTTTTTGTATTCAGATCTGTACTCTATAGAATTGTATTCATCTTTCTAAAGCCACTGCGCAGTCCCTTTCAAGAACTGCGTTTTCCGCATTGGGGTTTAATGTATATTTGATTTCTGTGCAATAGAATATCTCCAATGATTGAGGCTTGCCTCTCACTTTGTAAATCTTTAAAGTAGCTACTGTTCTAAGCTATTTCAGATTTGATATCTATTATAATAAATTCATCTTCATAAATTCTGTGTATTCTGCAGTTATGTAGCTTATAAGTCAGATCTACACTTCTTCATGCATTATTTTGATGAAATCCCAAGGGGATCTTGTGGAGAAGGCTGAGTAGTTTCTAGATCTGGTATGGATCTGATGTTTCAGCCATAGATTTTTCATAGATATGATTTTTCACTTACAACAGATGAATCTTCAAAAAAATAATGTTGTAATAGTCTGCAGTCTTTTTCTATGCATTGTAGCAACTCATTTTGGGGGTTTTTCTTCATGTCTGTTTTTCCATGCATAAGCTAAATGAATCTTACTATGAACCTGCATACTGAAATTTTTGCATAAACTCAGTCATACCCTTCAGAAATTACGCTGCCCAAGCTTCAACACTTTTTTGCATAATTTAGGTCATGGGAAATCAGGGTTTTTCTTGACTAGTCAAGAAGGAGGAACTGTTCAACATAGAAAAACTTATTTTTTCTTGCTGAAATTCGACATGTGAGTCCCTCTTAACCTAATATAACATATTCCAGAACCTTGACCCTTCATTTTACGCATATTTTCTTATACACCTATTTTAGTGCATAAAATGCTGCTTTTCCCCATATTTCTGATGTTAAAGGCCGAGTAAAGAGTTTTGATGTTCTTGATATTGGTTTCTGAGCATTCTCATACACATTTTATGGTTTTTGAGGTAATCATACCTGAATAATGCATTTTCCAAGCATGATTTGCTGAGTAAACCCTTTTGGGATATTACCTCTCAACAAGAGTCTATAAACAGAGTCTGAAAAGGGCCAACTAGCCTCTGGATCTCATCCTTTCTTGTAAAGGTGACATGTCCAGTAAATTCCCCTTTAGTAAATCTCTGGTTTAGATTAGATTGTTGATTGTTAATGTCTTAAGAGGAAATATCTCACTGATACCAGTTTGTGGGAGATATTTTTAGCAGATCTAAGTTGATTTGTTTATGATAAAAATCTATATTTAAGTTCCACACAACATATGCAACAGGAACCAAGATTTGGCCTACATTTTATTTGTCCATATTTCCTTATTCAGCGTTCCTATTGAGCAGCTTGGCAAAATTCCTGAAAAAGGGATACTACAATCTTCTACAATCTGAATGACTTCAAAGTCAACTCGTACCTTAGCCCCAACGATATCTATGACCATTTTTGACGATCTCCCCAATGGTATGATCTTCTGTTGATTAGCCATGTACAGCTGGATAGTAGACCATTCCAATTTAGGTTCTCCCATTTGTTTCCAAGTCTGCTTAAGTAGTACATTCACATCAGATCCTAGGTCTAGAATTACCTGGTCCATCTCATAATCACCAATCTGCGCAATTAATCGCATTTCGGGCCCAGTGCGCCTCTTCTGCTCTTAAAGCTTATGCACATCCTTAATCTTCGTGGTTGGGGCTACCTTTTTTGCGCAACCATCAAGTAGGGCTTGGAAGTTGTCTATCGCTTGCTGGTTGCGCAACAACTTCATGCACACCTGCAAGATTTGACCTCATCCTCAATTCCATTGTTTGGAGCCGATGTCTCACTTTGAGCCCATTATTGTCGGGCTACGACAAAGGTCTCCTTCTCCTTCTGGGGGCCCACACCTTTTGGTTCAGTAGCTGCTTTACGGATTACAGACTCCGTCTCCGCTCTTTCCACAGACCCTTCGATGGCTGTACCACTGCATGTTATTACATTAATGATCGGATCCTCCTCACAAGGTTCTGCCTTCACTCGTTGTAAATTCTGTGTAGGATTATACTGCTTTTCCTATACCTTAGCCATCAGAATTGGGCAATCCTCGATCACATGGTCCAAATGTCTACAATATCTGTAGGATTGCTGAGTTGGGTTCGTGCAGTCCCTTGCAAAGTGACCTATTTTCCCGCAATTATAGCAAATTAATTGGCCTCTACCCTTGCCTGCGCTTCCTCCTCATCCTCCTCCCCTGCCCCTAGCCGGGGACCCTCCTATTCCTGTGGCGGATCTAGGTAATGAGGGGTCCGATTGTACCCTGTATTGGTTTCCATAGTAGATCATCAGATCATATGTTCGGAAATTATGTTCGTCATTTCCTACAGACCTACAAAACCTACACCACTGATGTTTTACTTCAGGGACATATGCGGCAAGGCGGGGGCAGTGGTTGGTATCGTGCAACCGAGCAATGCGGAAGTCATCGCACCATAGCGTCGGCCCACTCGATCCCGCAACTTCCCTAGGGCGCAGTGAGCTAGGTCCCCCAGCCCGGGTGTAGTCTGCCAATAGTGGACAATTATCTTTGGCGTGGCCATTTACCCTACATCGTATGCACCATCTTTCGGGGCTGGCCTCCGTCTCTCACTCCTTACGTAGATTCTGAATCTCCATGTGCATTGCTTCTAGCTGGCCTTGTATTTGCTGTACTCCTAACTAGGTATCATCTCTTGGCGTAGCTTCTAGATTCATGGCAACCTCCAGGGCCTGCCTTCTCTTGTGTTTCAATAGCTTGGTGACCCATAGGTACGTGCAGGTGGGGCAACAACATAGCAATGAACCATTCCGTGTGCTACCTGTCATCATAAACAATGTTACCGATGAAATAGGTAACCGCAATATTACCTACTTTTTTTTGGTAGCATAAAAAGCACCCGATTTTGAAAAGTGGTGATGCAGAATCACCATTTTTTTTTTTGGTGCACATTTTTGACGCTCTAATATTTTTATTTATGAAGTATGAATATTTGTTTTAAAATGTTAGTGATTTTCATGCTAATTTTGAAATGTATTGATGCAACATCAACTTTTTTTTTTTAGAGCGGTGATTTTCATGCTAATTTCGAAACGTATTGATGCTGCATCAACCTTTTTTTTTAGAGTGGTGATTTTCATGTTGGTAATAAAACACAAAACTTAGATTAAAAAAAAAATATAAAAACAATAAAAAAAACCAATAAAAATGTAAAAAAAAACAAAAATAGCTCGTAAAAATAAAAAATTTAAACAAAAATAAATAAAAAAAACAAAAATATTTGAAAATTATATCAAAGGAAATGACAAAATTTGAAAAAAAAAACACATAATTTAAAGAAAAAAAACAAAAATTGACCAAAAAAATTTAAAAAAAAAACATCAAAAACATTTTTTTCTAATTTATTAAAAAAAACCATATATATATATATATATATATATATATATATATATATATATATATATATAAAATTTAAAATTACAAAATCAAAATTTAGACTAAAAAAAAAATTTAAATTTAAAAATTTAAATTAAAAATAATAATAATAATAAGAAAAAAAATACAAATTTTAAAATGAACAAAAAAAAAAAAAAAAAATGAAAAAAAAAAAAAAATTTTAAATAAAAAATTTAACCAAAAAAAAAAATTAAAAAAAAAAAAAAAAAAAAAAATAAACAACCAGGTGGTGGTGGTGGGTGGCGGGCAGCCGTGAGGCCGGTTGGGCCACCCTCGTGGCGCGCTGTGCGCCTACGGCGAGCCGCGTCTGGCCGGGTCGTCCGGTCGGCTCCCCGCGCCACGGCGAGGGGCCGCGCGTGTAGAGTCCGCCCGTCGACCGGTCGGCCGCGCGCCACCTGGGGCGACCTGGGGCCGGCCCTCGTGGCCCCCGCCGGGGCGCCGGGGGCCACCGCGCGCCATGGGGAGGGCCCACTCGGGCTCACCCGCCCCCACCGGCGAGGGCCGACCGCCCGCCCGCCGGGGGCCGGCTGGGCGGCGCCATGGGGCGGCCCAACCGGCCTCACGGCCGCCTGCCGCCCCCACCACCACCACCCCATTGTTTTTTAATTTTTTTTTTTTTTAAATTGATTTTTAAATTTTTTTTTTTTTTTAATAATTTTTTTTTTTTTTTAATTGTTTTTTTTTTTTTTTTAAATTTTTTTTTTAATTTTTTTTTATAATTTAATTTTTTATTTAAAATAAAATTTGTTTTGTTTTGTTTTTTTTTTTAAATTTTGTTTTTATTTATTTTTTAAATTTTATTATTTTTTTTTGTTTTATTTTATTTTTATTTTTATTTATTTATTTTAATTTGTTTTTTTGTTGGTTAATTTTAAAATTTGTATTTTATTTTTTTGTTAATAATTTTTATTAAATTTTGTTATTTATTTATTTATTTAATTAATTTTTTTTTTTTTTTTTAAATTTCATAATTTTTCTTTATTATTAAGTTTTACGTTTAGTTTTTTAATATAATTTTATAAAATTTAATAAGTTTTGTATTTTTTTTAAAATTTATTTGGATTTAATATTGTTTTTTAAATGTTTTACTTTTTTATTAATTTTTTTTTGTTAATTACATAAATTTTTTATATTTTTTTATTTCAATAAATTGGGTACTTAAAATTAGATTTTTTTTTAATTAAACTTAATTTTTTTAAATTAATTTGTTTTTTAATTTTTAATTTTATTTCATATATATATATATATATATATATATATATATATATATATATTTCAATTTTCCATTTTTAATTGATTTTTAAAGTTTTTAAAGTTTTTCTTTTAACAATGGTTGTTTTCTTTTTCTTTTATATTTAAAATTTATTTTTTCTTTCAAAATTTATTTGTTTATTCATTTATTTATTAAAATTTAATATTTTTGTTTTAAAATTTAATTTGTTATTTTAATATTAACTTTTTTTTTATAAATTTAATAAAATCTGATATATATACATATTTTAATTTAAGTTCATGTATATATTTTATTTTTTATAATTTAAATTTAATTTATTTTTTATAGTTTATTTGTTTTTTTAATATATATTGTTTTAAATTTAATATTTTCATTGTATTTTATTTTTATTTTTTATTTTTAATTAATTTTTGATTTTTTTACTTTTAATTTAAATAATGTTTTTTTTTTTAAATTTAATATATTTCCTTAAATTTAATTTTTTTGTTTTAATTTTTTTTTTTTTTTTTTAAATTTAATAAACATTTTCTTTTTCTTTTTTAAATTTAATTTCTATATTTTATTTTTTATAATTTCCTTCTTTTTTTAACTTGTTTTTTTTCCCTTAAATTTTAAGTTTTTTTTAATGTTTGAATTATTATTATTATTATTTTTTAAGCTTTTAAATGTTTTTATTTTTTAAATTTATTTTTTTTTCTTAAATTTAGGTTTTTTTTTAATGTTTGAATTTTAAAAATTAAAAAAATGTTATTTCTATTTTTAAAAATGCCAAAAGTATGACACAATTTTTTTTTTTTGGTTATTCCAGCATCAACTTGTTTTGTTTTGAGGGTGTTTTTTCAATCCTTTTTTCAAGAAACAATTTTGTTTTTACCATAATTTTATAAAATGTTGAAATTTGACCTTAAAAAAAAAACGAAGTGCGTTTTGGAATACACACTTTTTGTTTTTGGGGTGTTTTTTCATGTTTTTTGAGTCTTTTTGGGCTAGAGTTCCCGTTTTGAGGTCAGGTTACCTATTTGATCAGTAACAGTGTTCATACTGGAATCCTCCTTCTCTGATCACTTTCTTTAATCGCTGATCAACTTCCCATATGGACTCAAACGGTCCTTGCTTGAAATCCTTCAAGTCATTTACTATCTGAGAGTAGGACTTAGGTTTCTTGAACTGCTGTTTCAACACATTCTTAATTTCCTCAATAGTTGCATTTGCATGTTGGTCAATGTATCCCATGTACCAGTCCAGGGCTCTTCCTTCAAAAGCAAGGGATAACAGTGCCCGTTTCACCGCATTTTTTACTACGTTCTGCGCAGTCCATACCGATCCTGCGACAAACTAGAACAGATCCATGTCCTCATCACCCATGCCTTTGAAGGTAGGTAGCTTCATGTGCGTAGCCATATCGTCTTCCGGTGGGGGTGGAGGTGAGTTTTTACCCCTATGGGGGTTCAACAGTGGCATCGACGGAGGGTTATGTGTAGAAAAATTTCTTACTAGATTGTAGACAGATCGATCCACCTCTTGGTTAGTTTTGTATTACTTACCACTGCGCGTTGTGCCCTCGCTCTGGTCGGAGCTCATTCACTCCGTATGGCTACAAAAAATGCTTTTTTTGGACAATAAGATCTTAATTAGTAATGGAAAAGTCTTCAAAAACTTACCCCGGAACCCCTTGAAGAACCTCCACTCCAATTCTGCGTAGGATACAAACTGATCGACTGAAAATTCAGTCACAAATCCTCCTATCACACTGTCCACCCAGTGATCTACCATGCGAGTAATGGTGTTGTCGGTCTCTTCCAGCGGCGGGATCCATTCTGGGGTCCAGTGGGTGACCCGCTTGTCTTTCCAACACTTCTGAAATTCGACTAGCCTTGTGAGCCACTCCTGGAGCTCGATCGCAATTGTTACAAAGAAGATCTCGTAGATCTCCATGAAAATGTACTTATTCTTCCACTCTTCGGTGGTAAAATTCTTACTGCGGTTTTCTTTTACTGTGAATTCCTGAACTTGTTTTTCAAACCATTCATCGATTTCTTTTCTTTCAGGTTTCTAATACGGCCTTGGCATTACCCGATCTCTCTCAAAATGCTCCCGGTCCTGGCAACATAACCATTTTTTGGCTTGAGGGGTCCTGACCCAGGTTTGAAGGCTAAGGTTTGCCAAAAAACCCCTATACTACTGGCCCTTTCGACAATGACCTGCTTGCGTAGGCCAAAGTCTCACCCGAAGCAGTATGGGAGGGTGTTGGAACCAGGTTTCTGCACCCTGGGAGAGAGCAAGTAAGTAAAGCCGGTCCACAATTATCAGATCTATACGGCTTGAGGTCGTTTGCAGGAGTTCCAATAAATAACCAGAATACAGTTATCAGATCTAATTAACATGATCGCATCCACGTGCGTACTATCAACTATAATCACAAAAGATTATATTTGCAGCAGATTAACAAATCACAGATGCATTTACTGTAAACATAGACAGTTCCCAGCTTACAACCAGATAATATAACTCAAGTACGCATCAACCATAACAGATCAGGTCCAGGTAACATCAAATATCTGCAATACTTTCGCACATCTATATTATTACCCAAAAATCCTCTTACATTCCCAAATTACCACCTGCGCACACAGCCAGCAGGGTCCGCACACAACAGGACAGAGGATCTTTGCGCACACAGCAAGCAGGAGTCCTAACCCAAAAAACCCTACCACAGCTCTAACAGTTTGTACTTCACATCAATCTCTATTCATTCCTTACCTATGACTCAAAAAATGTTAATCTATTTATAGCAATTTAGTCTACGCATCCAATGCTCCACAAACCGTGGTTTACAGACTCTTGGTCTACCCTGGAGCCATTTACAATGCGTTAGGGGCTTTGACCCACCCCAAAACCCTCGTGTTAGACTAAACAATACAAAATTATACAAAAATGGACAAAATTCATAGCCTTTGGGAGACCCTACTCCAACAAACCTTAAGGGTTGTGAGGAGGGTTGCCCATTGTTATCTCACTGACCCTTTCACTCACTTCATTCCATGCCTTTTTTAGTAAGGGGGGCACCCTAGAAAGGCATGATTTTGATGCTTTCTTTAGAATAATATGGGCCATGGAATATACCAAGACCAATTCCTATCCAATTGGGTTATGGAGTCAAGAATGATGGAAACTGAATTTATTCTACGAAGCATGTGTTCTAAGTAGTCACTTGGATCTTTTCGATATGCATAAATTTAAAGGTGTATTTACTTAACTAGTAGAAACAATAAAACATGAGAAATATTCAATAAGCTAGGATCTAAAAAAAGGTAAATAATAGAGACAATGATAAACTTGTAGAATATAAGTCGTTGATAATTTTAGAAAATAAAGCATTTTTCATGGGGCTCTAAAATGGCGCTACTTCCAAATGAGTAGAGATTCAATACACTAAAATACTTGGAAAATCATTAAATATCCTTCTATATCTATAATCATTTCTTTCTTGGAAAAACCTTAGCTCCTTTTGGTGAAATGAATAATGAGTACCCACTACCTAATGGGCCTTATTAAAAGAAGATGGCCCTGGAACCTTGAGTCTTTGGTTAGCTTAATATCTCCTCTAATTAGGTAAGGGGGTATATAAATAATGCAACACTGGTATAAAGCTGGAAGTGATGATTCTTTTCAATTATCCCCATGCATATAAACTATTTGTTGCAAAATCAGGCACTGGGTGCAGTGAGTTTAGTCGTGATCGATTTACCTCTAGGTAGAATTCCAGTCTTAGATTTTATCACTGTTTTATCATGCCTAATTAATGTTGATGTATATTCTCACTCTCCTTCCGACATATGAAGTGTGTTTCCATGAAACTGCATGGAGCAATTACATAACTCAGATAAATGTTTGATATTATTGGTTAATATGTGTTGTATTGTTTGGTCAAGCATGGAACTTGGAGGAATCTGCTTTGACCATGATTTTTTAACATGATGGCATTATGAAATATATGTGGAGATATTCAGATGAAATCATGACTAGTGTGGAATAGAATTTAACTTCTTGTTGGTGCTATGTGGAATTGACGCGTTATGGAAAAGGGAGTCAGGTTAGTTAAGTAACCACCCCTGGTTATCTTATTAGACAAGGGGGTTGTTACAAGTGGTATCAAAGTTCTCAGGTTCAACACTCAGACCTAATGGCCTTTATCATGAAAGGAATGAAAGATTAAAGGTATAACCCTAGAATTTTGGGGACAAATCTAGTACCCTACAACAAACTTAACTGAGTAGGAGGTCTATGTCTAGAACCTTTGAGAGGAGTGAGACTCTAGCTCCTGAGTATTATAGTTGATTACGAATATGAATAAATATAATCTTGATTACATAATGGAATATGGGTCGCGAAAATGCTTTCGAAATGATGGAAATTATTGAATCATACCATTGCATGTTTCAATGTTAGGCATTATGTTGCATATTGGTCTATTGATTGTGCATACATGTTCATGTATCTATGTGTGTGTGCATGTTGTGGACCCTATGATTGGTATGATTAGAGGTGATTTTTTTGGGAAATTAGTAACTCGTGAATGCTTGTTGGCAGGTGTGGGTTATAGTGATTAATTTATAACTTGAGATTTCTTGTAGGCTTAGTGATGCATTCTCCTTTTATGAATGAGAAAGCTTAAAAATATGATGCATGCTAACTGATTCTACGAGGTTGCAGGTTCTATAGTAAGAAGGTTGAATCTTACTAAGTGTTCAAACAATTGGCTTTATATGGTTATTTCAACAAATAGGATGATTATAATTACCCTGTTAGCATGGATCTAACATTTGCAAATGTAGTATAATAGTTATGACCAATATGCATATGTTTTCCTAAATTTGAAGGAAAACTTATGTAGATGTTATCTTTGATTTGTGATATATATATATATATATATATATATATATATATACATGAACAATTAAAAGGCAATAGGTTGAGTTTACTTGCACATGGAAAGACCTAGTGACAAATATGAGGAAAGTAAGTTGATTTTGTTACACATATGTATGCATGGCATGATTGTGGAGAGTGCCATGAATGTCAGACTCAGGACACTGAGTATTTTTGGGGCTCTTTTACTTGATGATTGATGTGTTATGATTTTCAAATTTATTTGTGCGATTTGATTTATGGAAATGCATGGCCATGCTATTTTTGTATGTAGTTTCCATATATGATTGTGATTACGGATTTTATTTTTCTTTTTTTATGTTGCCTTTTATATTGCCTCTTGCATTTCCCATTGATTTTATAACTATCCATTTATTTACATACTTGGGGGCCTTGGGGCAAGATGGTTGGGTGGCAGGGAAGCCACAAGTTTCTAAGGAAGATGTAATGTATGATTTGCATGGATAAGAACATGTCGAAAAAAAATTAATATGGAACACCATGAGGAAAATAGGCATGAACATGATAACAGACATATGCAAAAGAAAAAGGGTAAGTGGAATGATATGATAGCCAAGTAGGTTAGTTGAGTCCAAAGAAATGATGGAAAATAAAATGGTAAAAGGGAGATTTCTTAACCATTTTATTTGCACATATATTGTATACATGATTATGCTTATATATTATATACATGATTATGCTTATATGGAAATTCCATGTTGACTGACAAGTTTTGTTAGGAGACATTCACGTGTTAGAATGATGGTCTATAATAATTTAATGTAAATATAGATGCACATGGTACAACGAGTAAAGACAAGCAAGTGGAGCAAGTGCTCTAGATTCATATTGTGTATCTAGTGGAGATCAAACAAAGTTTTGGATTCCCTTATCCTTGTGTATATATGCATGTGTCATACATGTGTAAATGTGTATACGTTGCACCATGTCATATGTGTGTTTGTGCTATGTGTGCGTGGCATCATGTTATATGTACATGGTATGGTGTCAGACGTATATGTACATGTGTATGTTACTTTTCTAGGCCCACATGTTATGTATTGTTTTTGAGTGGAGGCGAGATAGCTTATGCATCACCAATATTTATGTTGACAGAAGACTACCTGGTTTGGTAGTGATTACCTAGTTTGGTACAACCCATAGTCATGAGTGGGCTTATATATATGATCATTATTGGGTGGAGGTATAAACCTCTAGATTCCCTTGATGATTCAGGGTGGAGATGAGCCTATGGATTCCCTTGTTGCATTAGAAACCGATCCAGCATGACTATGGGGTGGGTGCCTTGGCAGTTTCCTGGAGGGTGCTTGGAGCCCTGGAGCAGGATGATTGTAATCCAACATGACTATGGGGTGGCTACCTAGGTGGTTAGCTTGGAGAGTACGTGGAGCCCTAGAGTAGCATGATTTTCGAGTTGGTACCTTAACAAATAGTTTGGAGGGTACTTAGAGCATTGGACCAACCACTTTGGGTTGGGAATTTGGTCGTGGAGGACATGATATTGTATGGATGCTTTCCAGGATAAGCAATTGACCCCATGTGTGTACAAGGAAAGAAGAAGCCATCAAACCAAGATAAGTACCAATGCTTTATTGATATTTTGAATATTTAAATTATGAACATGATTTATGATATCTTGGATTCTTGAGCTAACCTGATAATATGTTTTAGTTTGTGATGATTTGATTTATGCACTAACTTGGTTTGTTTTAGGAATTATGGAAAATTTCCAAGTTCATTGTAAAGATAGAATGCTAATAAGGTATAAGTTATATTCATTACATTTATCCTTATGATGAGTTTCATGGAATATGCATAGCTCTGATGTAGGAATAGACATGAGATTGATCACTTCAAATGAACAAAGTTGGACACAAGATGGAACAACAACAATGTGCAAAAGCTATATATTTTTGGAATGGGGCCATTAGGAGACATTAGCACCAATGGTGCCAACTGATTGCCATAAAGAATTCTATGAACGATATTATAGTTTTGAGGTAGGGATATGCCTTGATTTTGAGACACCTATGATGCAAGGAAGCATGGAAGGGTGGGTGACCGGATTGTCTAAGGGACTAAGAAGAAAATAAGGGAAGGTCATAAAATAATTTGGTTTTTGGTAATAAGCACAACTGATTGGAATCAAAATCACATTGGGAGTGTTCTTGGAAACAGTGGGCCATGAACTATTCGATAAAGGAACAAGGAGTGTAAGGATAGTAGTGCTGGACATTAGAGGCAGGAAACACTACAAGGAAATGTAACAATTCCAAGTTGGATTGAATATATCAAGCACAAGAAGACTGCAAAAAGGGGCCATTGGAAAATGGCTGAATTTATAAAGTGATATTTACCGAGTGGCAGAGTAAGCCACTATGCATATAATATGTGATGTAAAAAATGAAGTGAGCTATCTATATACACTAGTAGAAAATGAGAAATTAGTGACTAGGTGACTACAAAAGTTAGCTGCCGCAACTTTTCCAAGTGAAATACTACCAAAAATGAAAAATCTTAAGTGACCCAACTAAAAACGAGTAACATAAATGAATAATATAGTCTCGGGTTAAAATATACGACTAGATAATAAGTAGTACAAGTAAAAATGACTAAGGTGATTGACTAATTTAGTATCGGAATAAAAATATGACAACCTAATAAGTACTATAATAGTGTATGAATCAATTGTTTATGTTAGTCATTTTAATTATGTTGCTTCAAAAAATCTAAACTTACAAGTGATAGGGGATTCAAAAGTTTCTATAGATTGGTTGAAATGTTATACCTCCTTAAACACTTCTTTATTTGATCAGTGGATGATTAGAGTTATGGAGCTGATTGACTTCAAATTATCCAAAATGGGAGTGGGATTACGGGGGTAAAATACATTATGAAGAATACCTACAAGGAAAAGCATAGGTTAATTAGTAGAGGGCACATTTCCTTTAGTTTAATACTTAACTTTTCATGCATATCTACATTTTTTATTATCTGGATTACATCCATTGAACTTAGGATACTAGTTTTTAACTTGTATATCAAGTTGTTTATCTAGTTTGAATGTACATTATGAAAATAATAGTACTAGACTCTTATAAAATAGTTTTGAACCCTATGGGGTTTTGATATTGCCAGAAAATTATATGTTGCACATATTAGAATATCACTTCATACATGTGAAGCAGATTTAGTATATGTTAGATGATGTAAATTGCACCTTTGTATTAATACTCTGTCTATCCTACTAGTGAACCAAGGTCCCATTAGAATTTTTGTGAATTCTTAAATTAAATAAGAGCTCAAGACCAACAACCTATGGATATGAGCCCTTAACCAAATGCTAGACCGGGGCATTTAGAAAGGAATTTGCATGCACCCATATACCGAGAAAATTTTAACCCATAAAGGATATGTGGAGTTGTATCTAGTGATGCATATGTATCACAGGGTGATTGAACCTAAGGTTGAATACTTATGTATATGGGTGATTGAATTTCAAGTAATGGATATATATTTGACACCGGAAAATCAGACGTCGATGGACCTTTTCAAGTACTTATAGGAGGAAATTTGACGCCGTACTCCATTTTACTTGCATTTTTTTAAAAATCCTGTATCGTTAGATATCCAATGATACTTTAGTCAGACAACAAATATTCAATTTTCATTATATATCCAATATTTAGCTAGGTCAATTACCCATCAAAATACCATAATAATTATACTATATCTATAATATATATAATACCATAAACACTACACTATATCTATTATGTAGAAAATCTAACAACAAGATTCAATCTAATCTTATAATGTACTAAAACAAGATACTGAACCCTTCTACAGTTTGTGGAAACAAAACACGATCGCACAATCACATAACAAGTAAGAGAAAGTAATAATCAATCGTACAACAAAAGATGTATTTGGGGAAATAAAACTGCCTAAAATTCTGCTATCTGTATATTGTATAAAGTAAAGGATCATGAAACAATACAATGCTTTCTTTCTCAAGAGAAATTCCTGCACTCTGCCAACTGTCTCACTCTAATCTAGGAAAAATTGGACAAATACTTAACCAATTCTCTGCCTCTTCTCAACTGACTTTATCACGCATTCCTTGAGGAATTAAATCCTTATTAAATAGGAAAATCCCTTGCCTTGATTTCGCAATCCTTACTAGGCCTCCAATTGACTCTATAAATGACCTGTACAATTTTCTAATTATACAACTGATAGTTATCATCCATTTAACCTTAGTCTCAACTGGGCCTTCCTTAGAACATACATGCAACAAATATTTATAGAAAATTATCAGTTAACTAATTGATCACTACTTGTGAATTAAATCAGATTTAATTCACTTGACCTCTCACTTGCTCATCACTCAGTAGAACTAGTTAAACCGATTTTAACTCAATTTCTTGAGTTGACTAGTTACAACTCACAAATAACTGTAACTAGACCCCCTTAAATCATGGGATAAATCTACATGCATCCTCTTAGACCCTCAACCCGAATTTCCTAAGCTAACTTAGTCATTCTGACATAGTTAACTAATACAAGCTGTCATGAGATGAAATTACATTTTATCTTCCAATTTAATTAAGGGAAAATTAAATCATAAGCCCCTCTTTGGGGTGCCATTTCTTGGTGCCATTTCAACACTCCCTCTCAACAAGAAATGGATTATTTGCTACCCCAATCCTACCTCTTTGGAATTCTAATTTGTTTCTTGCTAGCGCCTTCGTCAAGATGTTTGCATACTGCTCCTCCATGGGCATGTACTCTAATGAAATGATTCACCTCTGAACACAATCTATGAGATGGTGATACCAAATATTAATATTCTTGGACCTGTCATGGAACACTGGATTAACTGAGAGTTTTATGCAACTCTAGTTATCACAATGTATCACCGTCGGATCCATCTGTTGACCAAATAAACCAACAAGTATATTCCTCATCCAGATGACCTCGCATGCTGCCTGATTAGCCGCCATCTACTCTGCCTTTGCTAGATTGAATGCAAATAATCTATGTTTCTTACTGTACCAAGAAACTGCTATTGATCCTATGCCGAATATGCCTCCTGATGTGCTCTTCCTGTCGAATGGAATCCCTGCCTAATTTGCATTGGTGAGGCCATGAAGCTTCACTCCCTCTGTCTGTATGTAACATAATCCATACTCTGTCATGCCTATGATATATCTCAACACATGCTTCCCTGCCTTCCAAAGGAGCTTGATCAACTTAACCATAACTTGGATTAGCTGGTTAACTGCGTAGCATATTTCAGGTCGCGTGTTCACGAAATACATGAGTGAACCCACAAGTTGTTTGTAAACAATATCATCCACTACTTCACCCGAAGTAGCATCCTCCTTCCTCCAATTTCCTACAAAAGGAGTATCCATGGGTTTTCTGCCCTCCATGTGAAACTTCTTTAGAATATCCTTGGCAGTCTTTCCATGAGATGCAAATAGCTCCCCATCTCTTTGCCATATTTACATTCCAAGGAAATGGTGCAAGGGCCCCATGTCCTTCATCTCAAATTCTCTTGTAAGATCATCTTTGTAAGACTTTATGAGCTTCTCATCAACTCCCAGTATCAGATCATCGACATAAAGTACAATAATAAAAAGCTTACCATCAAACAAAATATGATATAGGTTCGCATCTGCTTCACTTTTGGTGAATCCCAACCTGTTGTACCAAGCACAAGGTGCTTTCTCAACCCATACAATGCTCTCTTGAGTCTGCACACATGTGACTCCCTGTCTAAGGTCTCAAAACCTTTCAAATTCTTAATGTACACTTCTTCCTCAATAACTCCATTGATAAATTTTGTCTTTAAATCCATCCCATCTGCGCTGAAAATGCAAGGATGGATCTAATAGATGAGTACCTTGCGACTGGTGCAAAAGTATCATCATAGTCAATCCCCTACACTTGAGAGAACCCTCTAGCTGCACATCTAGCCTTGTGTTTATACACACTCCCATCTACTACCTGCTTCACCATAGACCCACCTGGATCCTACAAATGACTTCCCCACTGGTCTTGGGACAACTTCCCATGCACTGTTTCTAATGATGGATTCATACTCCTCAACCATGGAATTAACCCACATCGACTACTGCACTTCTTCCTTAAAAGAGGATGGTTCTATCACAATACCTTCGCTGATAAGAGACATGTATCCAATGTACCACTCTGGGGACCTTCTCTGCTTGCTTTGTGATGTGGGTGCTCCCACATTATGTCTCGCATCCAACAATAATTTGTCAGCCTCTCTGGTGCGCTTCCTTCCATCTCTGGTTGATGGATCTACATGAGTGGTTTCTACCACTCTCTGTTCCTCTTCTTGTGGTTGCTCCAGATCCCGAGGTTCATCCTTTGGAGCTAAGAGATCCTCAATTGTATGCAACTCAAGCTCCCTCTCAAGGGACAATCACATGGCTTTGTCTTCATAAAACTTCACATCTCTTCTGACCAATGTCATCATGTGTGCTATCTAGTACACCCGGTAGTTGTGAGGTGTATGAGTGTAACCCAAAAATATCCCAAATCTACTGTTGGCTCTAGCTTCTTCCTTTCATATTTGGTCACATGGAAATAAACAGATGAACACAAAATTTTAAAATATGACACATCCAATATCTTACCTGAAAAATCATCCTCTAGTGTACTCATCCCAACTATATGATGAGGATTTCTGTTTTGCACAAATACTGTTGTATTGTATGTTTCTTCCCACATATATAATGGTAGGACCTGATCATGAAACATACCTCGTGCTTGTTCCATAATCATTTTGTTCTTTCTTTCTGCAATCCCATTCTCCTATGGGTTATGAGGTGTAATGAATTCTCTTCGAATTCCTTCTTAGGCACATAAGTTCTTGAATTCGTTAGATATGTATTCTCCACCATTTTCACTCCTCAGAGCCTTCACCTTCTCCCCTGTATATTTCTTGACAAGTGCCATGAACTCACAAAAATTGGAGAACGTCTCATCTTTCTTATGCATGAATAAAATCCAACAATTTCTTGAAAAATCATCAACCAAAATCACATAATACTTGTGTTTTGTTGTGGAAGTTGTCGAGAACAATCCACACACATATGAGTGAACTCTCTTAATGATTGTCACTGCTCGGCTTTTCTTATTATGAATGGTGGCTTTGGTATACTTCCATTATGTGCATTATTTTCATGTGTCTCTCTGTGCAAGTACACCCTTTGGAAGTCATGTAGAAATATGCTACATGATCCTCAAAGCGATGTGGTGTAAATGACCCAAACTCTTGTGCCATAACCCATCGATGTATCGGCTCTCTATCTTCTTCAATTTACTCCTCAATGCTACATAATAATATACATCAAGTTTGTAGATGTTTTTCACTTGAACCCCAATATTTTTCACCTATCCTGTGGCTTTGTGATGAAGGAACACCTTTCCTTCACTGAAAATCACATCATATCCACGGTCTTCCAACATAGCAATAGAAACAAAATTCTTCTTTAAACCAGGTACATGCATGACATATTTTAGTAAGAGGGGTTTACCTAAATCTCTCTAAAAGGTAACCTTAATAATACCAGTAGTGCTATACCTCTCTTCATCACCCATCTCGATGTGCATCTGGAGATTCTTCTCCTCCAATATTCTAAATAAAATGAGGCTCCACTATCCAAGTACCACACAGATCCCATCACCGATGACACCATGCATGCGATGAGGGTGAATTCCAACTTTAATTGTGAAGCCAATGCTTCACCTGTTGCTCCGCATGTGGCCTTCTTGTTGTTCTTATTTTATGGACAATTTGTGAAATAATTTCCATTCTCATGACAATTGAAAATTTTTACCTTATACAAGTTTCACTTCTTGCTTTCCTTGCTGGTCTCTAATTTGGAATGGGACACCTTCCCTTTTCCTTCTTTTCCTTGCCATCCAAGGCACAATTCTCCTCATCATCAGTCTTTGATGATGATCCATCTCTTGTGCTCTGCTAAATTTCTTCTTGTGCGAAATCAGACCAAATTGGATTCTGTTAATGGGAGGGATGCAGATAAAAAGGTGGACAATAAGAATTTTCAATGATTCAAATTTAAATATTTTAATTTGGTGTTCTGGCTAAGGTGAATATCCTATTAATTAGGTGGATAATAAAAATGTGCCATGATTCAAATTAAAAATTAGAAACTTTTTACTCGGCATTCCCGTTGAGTATAATGTTAATTGCAGTCCAACGAGCCAATTTAAAATGGTTTTTCAGAGTGTGCCGCATATCAACCTTATGATAGAATTCTGACTCTAATTGGTAGTAGGAAGAATTTTGAACTAATCATTGTGAATATGGGTGTAAGAAGGGATATCAATGAAGGAGGTAGACATAATTTGATTCCAGATATAGGAATGATATCCATGTTTCCATAGGTTTTTCATCAAAACCATTTTGGTAGACGATGGAGGTTTATTCTTCCCCAAAGCCTCCTTTGATGATGATGAAGATGTGTTGCTAACTATATTTCAGATAACATGCTCGTATATCTAGGCAGAAGATTACCATCACTAGGTGTAAGAAGAAGAAGACGATGAGGCTCAGGTTCAACCATCATTTCCATAATTGGAGAAGGAGGGAAAGGAATGCATTCCAACCCTAGAAGGGTTTGTGTTTCCCAAGCTTAATTGGAGCACCCCCAAGAACATCGTCTGTATTTCCACTAGTGGTATGCTTAAATTCTTTTCTTTTAGTGAAATAATTCTTCTATTGAGGGAATATTATAGCTGAGTTAATGATCTCCACTACGCCTTTGATTCTTGCTAAGATAAAACCATTGATAGTCCCAATAGGTTTATACCATTGTTGAAATCAAGAGAAGCTCATTCAATAACACATGTCCATGTCCTATAATCAAGTTCAAAACAATCTACCTTCATATTTATCAACTTCTTTATTCCCATGTCCTAAGCACTAGTTTTAAGATATGCATCAATAAAAAAAGTGTACTGTGTGGCTCCCAAATTCAAACCATCTCCTTTTAAATCCCTAAATACTTCTTTTACCCTCTCTAACTCTTCTCCCTTTTTGTCTGAATCCACAAGCATGTGTATTGTTGCAAGAGTAGGCTCAATGAATGATATATTTTTTTTATCTCCCTTAAAATATTTTCTTCCTTTTTAAAATTCATCTGCATGCCTGTATGATTTCATCATAGTATTGCATGCTAATATACCTGATTTGGAAGAACTCATTTCCATCTCTTGGAAGATATTTTCAGTCTCTTCCCATAGTTGTAGTCTACCACATGTAGAAAGTAATTCTTTGTATGAATTTAATATGGGTTTACAACCAAACATTTTCATTTCTCTCAAAATGGAAACAAATTATTCAGTATTGAGATGCCCACTTTACATAGTGACTAAAATGTTGTAACAATATTATCAGGAGAAACTACAGCTACTTGCATGCTCTCATATAGTTCAATCACTTTCTTTGAATCCCCTGTGTCCGTGTATAAACTTAACATTGAGATGTAGATGCTGTTAGGTCCCTATAATACTAGTGTATCCCCTTATTTTTGTTAGTGTAGCCCCCTTATTGTTATTATTGTACTCTTGTAATCCACATTGTAATATCCCAAAATGGGAATGCACAACAAAGCCTGCTGTAATCACTCACTCCTGAGAAATCTGTGCACTAAAATGAGTTTCCAGCTCCTGGATCCCTTAGATCAGTGGGTCTAGTGTCTAGATCCAAAAGGAGAGCCAAAAAAAATCAAACTAGGTGAGGTAAACAAACCTCCCACCACCTAGTCTAGCTGGAGAACACCCAAAGAGAGGGGTTGCAGCTATATGCAACAAATTGCTTTAGAAATAACATATTTCAACTGTTTGACAACAAGAGACCAATATGGAGGTTCATTCTTCAGCTATACATCAGCAAAATAGATTTACAATTGTTGGGCCTCAAAATAGTCCCTATTCTCACTCCATTATTCACCAATACCTTCACATTACTTCCATATTACCTTCATGTCACCTTCATTCCACCTCCACATCATTACATTTACCTCATCATTGGGTTATGACTATTATTTTCCAAAGTTTATTAATTCTTAGCATTTTTAAGTGAATTTGTGGTTAAAATTTAGAAAATAATATGCTTATACTTATACCTAACAATTACAATGAGTTTGTTGGAATGTGTAGGTACCCTTATGTGGCACTCTATGTTCAAATTCAAATTTGAGGAGATCTGTTGTGAAGCCAACTCCAAAAATAGAAGAAAAGAGATATCAACGCCTTAGAAATAAGCCACTTCGAGGGGGCAACCTCCAATACGTTACATGAATGAACATTTCTTGGATGATACAAATTACAAAACCTCCTTTCTATATATAGGAGTCCATGGGGCCACAATGTAATCCTAGTGGGGCCACAATGTAATCCTAGCCGACCTAACAATAATAATTTGAGGGCACAATAATAACAATATGGGGGTTACAGGGGTACAATAATAACAATAAGGGGGTTACACTAACAACAATAAGGGACTATACTAGTAATATAGGGACCTAACATGCCCCTCTCCTTCAAAAAGTGTTGTCCTCAACGCTTGAGTAGCTCTGGGTGCTTCTGTATAAAATTCTCATCCTCCCATGTAGAATCTTCAGTGGGTAAGTTCTTCCACTCGATGAGATACTCTGAAATTGATCGATTCCATAGCTGTCGAGTTCTTGTTTCCGTGACCGCTTCAGGTTCCAATATGATTTTTCCTTCCTCATCAAGTTCTGGCAATATTGTTTGAACTGGAAGATTTTCACCTATAACTTTCTTTAAGCATGAAACATGGAAAATTGGATGCACTCGCGAAGAAGCAAGAAGCTCCAATTTGTATGCCATAGTACCAATATTTTGCAACACCTTGTAAGGACCATAGTACTTTGGCGATAATTTATTATCCTTCTTAGCTTGCTTGAGGGACATTTTTTTGTATGGTTGTAGCCGTAAAAATACCCAGTATCCTACATCAAAAATTCTCTCGCTGCGATGTTGATCTGCCTGTTGTTTCATTCAATTTTGTGCCAAATTCAGGTTATCCTTTAAGAGTTGGAGAACTTCTTGTTGATGCTCGATGTGATCTTCCAATGCTTGAACCTTTGAATTTTATCTTAAAGATAATGTGATGGATGGTGGATGATATCCATAAAGTGACATAAATGGGGTCATTTTTGCTGCAGTATGGAAGTGTTATACCACCATTTCCGTTATACCACCATTCAACGAGAGGTAACCACTTGACCCATTGTGTTTGTTTATCAAATACAAAACAATGAAGATATCCTTCCAAACATTTATTTACTATCTTAGTTTCACTATCAGATTGAGGATGATAAGATGAGCTATGAGCTAATTGAGTACCCAAACAAGAAAATAACTCCGTCCAAAAATTTATAGTAAAAATGGGATCTCTGTCACTCACAATAACCCTTGGGTTTCCATGTAGCTTTTGAATTGTGTCCATAAATTTAGTAGCAACTGTACTTGATTTAAATGGATGAGATAATGAACAAAAGTGTGCATACTTGGTAAGTCTATCAACTACCACCATGATGACACTCTTTCCTCCAGACTTAGGTAAAATTGTGATAAAATCCATTGAAATCTCCTCCCAACGTTGACATGGAATGGATAAATGTTGTAGAAGTCTGGGGGTCTTAATTGTTTCAACTTTATTCTGCTGGAAAACCAAACATTCCACCACAAAATTTTGAATATCAGATTTAAGGCCATCCCAAAAAAATTCTTTCTTCACCCTGTGGTAAGTTTTTAAAAATCCTGAGTGTCCTCCTAAAGGAGAAGTGCGCAATTCCAAAAGAATATTTTGTTTTAGTTGGGAATTCTTACAAAGATATAAGCGATCTTTGTACCATAAGGAATCATTTTTCCAACTAAATGTATCAGATGTACTAGGATCTTGCTGCAACTTTTGAATGAGTGTCCATACATCTTTGTCCTTCTTCCATTCATCTTTTGCTTCGGTTATCCAATCTGGTTGGATAATAGAAATGGCACAAAGCAATGCTTCCACCTCTTCATTCTTTCTTGAGAGTGCATCTGCAACAACATTAAGCTTTCCTCTTTTGTAGATTATTTCAAAGTCATAACCCAACATCTTTGTGACCCATTTTTGTTGTTCTTCTGACGATAGTCTTTGTTCCAAAAAGTGTTTAAGACTATCATGATCAGTTTTTACCTTGAAGTGTCTTCCCATTAGGTAAGTTCGCCATTTCTTTAGTGCATGTAGTATTGCTAACATTTCCTTCTCATAAATAGGTTTCTGTAAATACTTTCCGTTGATTGGACGACTTTCAAAAGCAATGGGTCTTCCTTCCTGCATTAAAACTGCACCAATTCCATTTCCTGAGGCATCACATTCCACAATAAAGGTTTTTGTGAAGTCTGGTGTAGCTAAGACCGGTGCTAGGCACATTGCCTCTTTAAGATGTTCAAAGGCCTTAGTTGCTTCAGGAGTCCATGAAAATGCATATTTATTCAATAATGTTGTTAGAGGTGTTGCTATTCTCCCATAATTCTTAACAAACTTGCGATAATACCCTGTTAACCCGAGAAATCCTAGCAATTGATTTATGGTTGTGGGGGCTTTCCATTCCTTAATGGCTTTAATTTTGTTAGGGTCTACCTTAACACCCTCGTGAGATACAATATGACCCAGATATTCCACCTCTTGTACTCCAAAGAAACATATGGATGTTTTTGCATATAATTGTTTCTCCTGCAATAGTTTGAGCACCCTGTCAACATGTTCAACATGATCCTTCCAAGACATGTTGTAGATTAGTATATCATCAAAAAATACTAGCACAAATTTTCTAAGGAAGGGTTTGAAAATGGAATTCATCGACCCTTGAAATGTAGAAGGTGCATTGGTAAGGCCAAAAGGCATGACCAAAAATTCATAATGACCCTCATGAGTTCGAAATGCTGTTTTTGGAATATCTTCAGTCTTCATTCTAATTTTATGATATCCTGAACGAAGATCCAACTTGGTAAAATAAATTGCTCCATGTAATTCGTCCAATAATTCATCAATCACAGGAATGGGAAATTCTTTAATGGTGAGCTTATTGAGCTCCCTATAATCCGTACACATGCGCCATGATCCATCCTTCTTGTGTACCAATACTATAGGAGCAGAGAAAGAACATTGACTAGGTTGAATTATAACCACCTCTAACATTTCTGCAATCATACGTTCAATTTCACTCTTTTGGACATAAGGATATCTATAAGGCCTGATGTTTGGAGGAACACTTCCTGGAATAAAATAAATAGCATGATCATGATCACGAATAGGTGGGAGTCCTTTAGGAGTTTCAAACACCTTGGAATGATTGTCCAAGACTTGTTGGAGATCTGCAGAAATAGACGATTTGATGTTGGAACTTCTTGTGAGCATAATTGTGAAATTACGCCTCGTTTTTATTTCTTTAGAAGTTTTTTCATGACATTATAGCTTATTGTATTTCCTGGCTTCCCTGCAATACCCCATAATTTGACTTCCTTTCCTTCTGAAAAAAAATTCAAGAAAAGTTCTTGAAAATTAAAAGCTACCATCCCGAAAGATTGTAACCATTGTACTCCTAGTACAACATCAGCACCTCCCATAGGAATGGAAATCATTGGACTATTCAATACATATTCCCCTATGGTTAGCTTGATATTATGGCATTTTCCAGAGCAATTTATAGTTCCTCCATTTGCAACCATCACTTAACATTCTGGTGCTGGGTATAGGAAACAATTCAATTCCTTGGCTACCTTACAATGAATAAAATTATGGGTGCTACCTGAATCAATCAACACTATTACCTTTTTATTCTTGATATGTCCTTCTATCTTGAGAGTTTGAGGAGTGGTAATTCCTGCCAATACATTACACGATATGGTCGGACTCGTTTCTTCTTCTTCTAGGGCTGGTTCCTGGTGTATATCCTCTTCTTGTTCATTTTCTTCTTCCCCTTCACAATATATGTAAAATAATTTCTTCTCAGCACACTTGTGACATTTAGTGTATTTATTATCACAACTGTAGCAAAGCCCTTTTTCTCTTTTTTCTTCCAATTTTTGTGGTGTCAACCTTGTAGGTTGTGGAAATCTAGGCGTAGCAACACTTCCTTCTTTATAGAAGTGAGTGGTAGGCTTCCTTTTCGCCATAATTTTACATTCAATTTTTCTTGCCAACCTGAATGCCTTCTCCAATGAATCAGGTTCCAAAACGAAAACTTCATGTTGGATGTTATCCTTTAAAGTACCTATGAAGAGATCGATCCTGTGTTCCTCTGGAATATAAGTTACTCTTATATTCAATTTTTGGAAGTCCTCAATGTGCTCCCCCATTAAAACCTTTTGTTTGAGATTTATCAATTGGCTAAAGAAGGTGTTTCTCTTTGTATCCTCATAATGTGCTATCATTTCCTCCGTAAAAATTGACCAAGTGACAATTTTTTTTACGGGAGCAAAGCCATCGATACCATACACATGTATTTTGTTCTAAATGTAAGGTTGCAATGTGTACCTTTTGTGTGTTGTGTACATTATGGAGATCAAAATATTGCTCCATTTGTAGTATTCATGTTACAAGATCCTTTCCATCAAAATTCCTCATAACCATTTTTGGAATATGGTGGTTCTTCCTGCCAACATTAGAGTTTATGAAGTCACGATTAACATTTATTTTGTTCTCATCATGAGTTTCCTCTACTATCTTTTCACCATTAGGAAACATTTCTTGTATCAACTTTGTCAAACCTTCCATGTCTGCTTTTAGATCATTCTTCATGTTTTCCCTGTTGTCTTTCATTTTTTCATAGATCTTAGCTTCCATGTCATCCATCTTAGATTCCATGCCAGCTTCCATGCCATCTATCTTAGATTCCACACCTTTCTTCAAACCATCCATCTTCATTTCCGTGCCTTTCTTCAAAACTTCCATTTCATTTTTTGTTTCTCTTTGCGAGAGCGAAATTTGGTGCACTTGCTCTTGTAATTTTTATAGATCATGTTGCAATTCTTCATCTTCATGAGTCATAGTAGAGTCTTCTGAAGGCTTAATGGGTGTTGAATTATTTTTACGGGGCATTTTTTAGAACCCAATATTGATATATATTCTAAAATATGCCCTTGAAATCAATTCAAATTGATTCTTCAAACAAGACTTATGCAATTGGGAAAAAAGTACACACCTTTTTCTTGCTTTTGAGGAGCTCGATATTGAAATTGGATTATCTCTCTGATTGCGGCTCTTCAATATATGAAATTTGGTATTGAGGTAGCCTTATGAATTATATTTCAAATGCCACAGGTCTGACTTGATTTGGATTCTCCAAGGCAAAGTTATTTCCAATCTCCCACAATGACCTAATTATGGACTGGTTTAGTAGAGCGAACTTGTATGACTTGCCACGTGTCAATGTTTTGTATTTTAGCTCTAAAATAGGTAGAAAAGAAACTAAAATCTGTGTAATTGTGACCAATTTTTACGGAACTCCAATCCGATGCTCAGAGAGAGAGTTATGAATATTTTCCCACAATCACCTCTTTGAGATGAAATTCAGGAGCCTGAAAAAGCACTACCTTCCACATATCATATCTCCAAAAATATTGTGAACCAAGCTCTGAAATTTTGTGACGAGTTTCCTTAGGATTTCAGATTTGTGCCCTAAACATTTTAGATTCTAAACCTTTGTAGAAAAAAATTTATAGCGCAAATGCCTCGATGACCTATTTATATTAAATTGAGGAGCCTGCAAAAAGACCTAACTTCCACAGATCATATCTCTGAAAATATTGCGAAATAAGCTATGAAATTTTGCGATGATGTTCCTCAGGATTTCGGATTCGCACCCTAAAAATTTCAACGTTTGAAACTTCATAGAAAAAAATTTTTAGCGAAAATTCCACGATGACCTGTTTGGAGTAGCAAAACCCTAGAATCCAAAGCTCTGATACCAAATGTTGTGAAGCCAGCTCCAAAAATAGAAGAAAAGAGATATCAATGCCTTAGAAATAAGCCACTTTGAGGGGGCAACCTCCAATAGATTACATGAATGAACAATTCTTGGATGATACAAATTACAAAACCTCCTTTCTATATAGAGGAGTCCATGGGGCCACAATGTAATCCTAGCCGACCTAACAATAATAATTTAAGGGCACAATAATAAAAATATGGGGGTTACAGGGGTACAATAATAACAATAAGGGGGTTACACTAACAACAATAAGGGACTATAATAGTAATATAGGGACCTAACAAGATCATGGACCTCATGGAGGAGATCATGGAAAATAAGGTTATGTGTCACCATTGGTTGAGAAATATGTGGGTCAAAGGAGGAAATAGTGGATTTACATTTATGAGTTTGTTATCATATATTTTGTATAAATAGGAGTGTTATCTCCTTCATTTGTAATCTTAATCTTGATTTTGTAATCTTAGTATCTTATATGTTGGTAGTGAGAAGTTAGAGTGGAGAATCAATGTAATGGTTGCAATTGCAATTTGCAATTGATGATAAATAAGACGGAGCTTCTTTGATCCTCTACATTTGAATTTTATTTTAGTGTGCTTGTGAATCCTTGCAAGGATCCCCATTTCCTAGCAAGTACACTTTTATTTTAGTTGGCTTTTATTTTATGTTTGTTTGTGAATTTCATTAGATTAAATTATTAGGTTCATATGTTTGGAATATTAACGAATGACCTTTCGTAAGAAAGTAATAATGTTTCCTTCAATGAATCTGATTTGTTATTTAATGTTTGATTTCATTAGTTTAAGTTTCTGATTTATATGCTTGAGATATAAATGAATAGTCTCTTGTAAGAGAGCTTTAACATTTCATGCAATCAATCAGAATTAGGTTTAATTGCTTTAATTTAATTAGTTTATATAGTTTATTGATTAAGATGATTAGAAATATTAATGAATAGTCTCCTGTAAGGGAGCTCTAATATTTCTTACACTTATCACAATGTCTTTAGATTTCATTTTGATTAAATAACTAAATAGGTGTTGGAGATACTAATGAACAAAATCCTGTAAGGGAGCTTTGGCATTTCTTCATCTAGCTTAGTTTAGTTTGTCTCTAAGTCCATATATATTGGATGATCCTTGAAGTTTACTTACCCAGATTGATAGTAAATGAAACTCTAATTTGCATCCGCATTTTAGACCAAACAACAATGTAGCTCATACAATGTATAATAGAAAGGGAAAGAATACACAAGAAGAATCCCTTAGGAATAAGGTGCTACAACCACAAGATATAGAGGAATAATCTTGACAGTGTTATTTTCATTGGCTGAAGCAACATTTGACTACATCTCAGATCTAGAGAATATCTGTATACAAAACTATAGATCTATTTCAGATCTGTATACAAGAAATGATCCTTTATACACTCCCCTTGGGGATTTCAACAAAACATGAATACCAGTGAATAGATCTGAGATCTAAGTTACAGATCTGCATGAGTATTCAGAAAATTCTGAAGCATATGATGTGCAACAGATCAGATCTGAAATAACATGGATTGGATGGCCAATCCATAGATCACCACAGTGAAGGGAAGAATCCAATCACTAGATATATCTCCTCCAAGATGATGCCAAAACTCCCTGCAACTCTGCTCTTGCAAATATCACAGTCCTGGAAGAGGGACTGCACTGTAGGCTCTAAGTATGCTTTGGCCTAAGGCCAAGATATGGATATGAAGCTCCAAGTGTCTAGAACACTCTTGTCCAACGGATAGAAGAGTCTCCCAGTGAAAAAGGGTGCTAGATATGCATAGATCTGAAGAGATCTAGCCTCCACTTGCTGTAGATCTCAAGGACAACCCAATCCTAAGCAGGATTAGCACTATTAGTGTAAGATGAAGCTTGGCCAATTGCTAGATAGTGGACAAGACAACAAGGCTCCTCCAAGAGCTGCTCTAGGAAGGAGGTGGGATTCCCGCTCAGGAACACCCAATGCTAAGCAACATTATTCTCAACTAAACAACAGAGAATGATATATGTCTAAACATACAATATATTCATAATATACATAATCAACAACCCTCTCATGCTGCTCTCCTTTTCCTTTTATAAGATAAAATCCTTGTCAAACCCTAAACCACCTCAATGAGTTAGCTCCTTTCACATGTGGAGCCTCCATCTAAAACTGCGCTGTCCATCCATGAGGTACATTGCATCCAGACTGTGCTATAGATTTGGTCAAGATTGACCCAGTCTCATAGCTCAAACCCATTCACACCTGCAAGTGTTTTGTTTACATGGCCCAGATTTATCCTTGTTCACATAGGCATTGATTTATTCATTGTTTTTAGGAGTTTTACATGTCCTCCTTTATTCATTTATTTATGTAACAAAAAATTAAGAAAAAATGTATATTCATCTTAGCTTAGGCTAAGTAGGAATATTATAGTCCTCCCCTCCAAAATGTTGCTTGTCCTCAAGCAACTGATAGGGTGAGTGCTGCAACACTTCTCCTCCTTCATTGGTGACACCATCAAAGGTCAAGATCTCCTCACAAGCTAAGTGTTCACCAATCCAACCCATCAGGAATTCCCCCCCCAAATTCATCATAAGATGTACATAATCCATCCCACAAAGAGTGAAAAACTCAACAGAAATAAACATGGCTGGAGCAATGCTCTCTCTAAAACATGTAGCATGAGGTACATGGAGAAGTTCCATCCCATGTGGTACATATATGCTCCCCATCCTCCCTCCATAACTTCCCATGAATAGTAAAAGTATGTAATATATGTATGGAAACAAAATTAAAAATAGACAAATAGAAATTTGAGCATGAGGAGGTGGGTCATAACCCCACTTATGGTACCAGTGCAGGGCATCTCCTGCCTGCATCAGATCAAGGTTTGGTAAGTGTTTTCCCTACCACTTGCTGCACAAGTTATCTTACCATGGTTGAATATGTAAGATATGTTTGGTGCCTTTGGGAAGCACCCATCATGAAAAAGAATCTCCCTTTTCACAACAAGGGAGTGGCCAAGTTTAGGAATTTTAGTGGCCTAACAGATGCCATGAGATCTGCATTATATATCACTCCCTTTAGGAGTCATGGCCTGCAAAAACATGGTAAAAGAATGTGATAAATCAGAAAATTAAACTTTCTTTACACTATCAGATTCTTTACCATCAAAGTTCCTCATACACATGAAGTTGTGCATGGAAATTTCTCCTCTTTCAAAAGAAGGAAGAGGTGGTTGAAATGACTCTTGCATAGAGTCCCTTTGTTGCCCCAACTCCACATAGCTCATGCAATCTTAAAAGTGTTGATGTAGTTCCCCTTCCAAGCCTTCCCAATCAAAGCTCCTCATGATTAGGGTGTAGATCTTCATTGAATGCATATGGCTGAAAAAGAACTCTTTGTGTGCTCCTTGTAGTATCTTCTGCTTGAGCTTGGAAGATCTAGACAAGAAGACCCTACCATGATGATAGATGAATCCTCCTTGGACTAAGTAGCCCTATTCTTGCTGCATGTCATCCAGTATCATACATGTGTGGAGATATTTGGAATACTCTACAAGCAGTTGAGATTTCCAATATAGATCTACACTGCTCAACAATAACAGCGCTGATGATACATCCACAGGAATGTCTGTCATGTTGATGATCTCCTCTTTGACATCTCCCATGCCAAAGGTGTGTGTTGGAAGGTTGATCCTTCCATTCTTCTCCTCCCATAGTGCAGATCCAAAAATGAGAGTGGGTGGTAGTGATAAGGGAAGAAAATTCCCCTTCTTCTTGAGCTGTCCCAAGCCTCCCAACGCTGTAGCTTTATCTTCCATTGCTCCAATCCCTCCTAGATCTAAGTTTGGAGCAGCACTTTGTGAGGTCTTCCCCATAAGATCTAAATCTGGTGGCCTCCCAGGTGGTTTGCCACTAGATAAGAATGTCCCATGCAAAAATCTCATGAACATAAGAGAAGGGACTGTGAGGTCCTTGCTTCCACTGTGCAAATCCATATCTTTTTTCTGTGTGGAAGTGTTAGGTGAGGGGTAAGTATGCATGCCTTGGATCATTTGAGGTTCACCACTCTTCATGTCCACCCATTCCATTTGAAAAGCCTTCCAATCAGTGGTAACTTTCCCCAGTGTAATCAACCATTGATCACCCAAAATGATATTGGTGTCCAGTATGTCAACTACAAAAAAGTGATCCACCAAAGTGTAGGATCCCATAGTGACTGAAAGTGATGGGACATAATGCATGCATTGCATTGTTCTATCTTCTGGGACCAAAACAGAGAATCCCTCAAAAGTATTAGTGGGTATTGCCCTCCTCTGCACAAGATGAGCATCAATAAAGTTGTGGGTTGCCCCACTGTCAATCAATACAGAAACCCTCTGATTCATGATTGAACCTTGAACTCTTAAGGTCAAGTAATTAGGTACTTCTCTCAAAGATGCAAGAGTTCCTCCTATTGGAGCAAATTCTCCACTTCCATCTCTAGATGGTGTTGGATCTCCCTTCAACATTTCCAGTGTGTGACCTCTCCTCGGTTCATCATCTTCTTCTTCCTCCTCAAAATCTGAGAAGACTTCTATGTAGTGTGCTTTTCCAGCAGCACATCTATGTCCCTATTCCCATGATTCTTGGCAAGTGAAACATAGCCTCTTCTTTCTTAGCTCCCTCCAGACTTCAATATCAAGAGGCTTCTTGAATGAGCTCTCCTTGGAAGGAGCATATTTCTCTTCCTTCCCTTCAGAAAGGTAACGGGGCTTGTTCTGGAAAGTTGCCTTTGATTTTGGCAAGGCATCTTGAAGGTCTCTAGCCCTCTCAATGGCATCATGCAATGTAATGGGTTTGGTAGATTTAACCAACCCATGCAGAGGTTCATCCAAGCCATCGATGAACATGTACACCCTCCTTGCTGTAGACAGATCAGGAACCATAACAGATAATCTTAGAAACTCAGAGATATAAGATTCTGCATTACCTGATTGCTTCAACTTTGCAAGGCTCATGAAAGGTGCTTCTGGATCCTTTCTGTCAAACCTCTCCACCAATATTCTAGTAAATTCAGAATAGGTAGTCACATTGGCATGGCCCAATGTAGACAACCCATGGAACCACCAATTGTGTGCTTCACCCTCAAAGTGCAGCGCTGCAATCTTGATAGCTTCCATATCAGGGAATTTGTTCAACTGAAAGTAGATATCTAGCTTTTCTACCCATGCTTTGGCAGAACTGGTGGATGACCCATCAAACTTGGGTAAAAATAATCTACCCATAGAGTGATGTTGATCATGATTCTAAATGAATCCACCATCTCTATAATGATGCCTTGGTTTTCTTTTTTCCTTGAGGTGACAAAACTCTTGAAAACTCAAGTGGTCCTTGAATCTCTGATTCTGAGACTCATATTCTTCAAAGTATTCTTCAAGGGATGCTTGCTCATGAGGCCCTTCATTCTCCACAGCCAAGAAATTAGGCATAGTAGAACGTTGTGGAGCTTGTGGCTGGTTCACTGGTTGATCATTCCAGTGGTGAGACATGCCATAGCTTTCTCCAGGATGAAATCTCCTAGGAGATTCCTTGATCCTATCCATTCTCATATATTTTATCTCTCTAGCAAGATCTTGCATGGCTACCAAAAGAGTTCTTGAAAACTCTTCTCCGTCTTTATCACTTCTAGTTTCAGGGGATTTACCCTTGTCTTGATCATCATTGGTGTATCAAATTTATTTTGTTCTCTATTTAGATACCTCTGATCTCTGTCAGTAAGAGGCTCATCTTCTCCTAAATTCATCTTGGTTTTGGCTCTTCAATGAAAGCATAGGCTATGCCAAGAAAGAGGCTCTGATGCCACTATAATATCCCAAAATGGGAATGCACAGCAAAGCCTGTTGTAATAACGCACTCCTGAGAAATATGTGCACTGAAATGATTTTGCAGCTCCTGGATCCCTTCGATCAGTAGGTATAGTGTCTAGATCTAAAAGGAGAGCAAAAAAAAAATCAAAATAGGTGAAGTAAAGAGACCTCCCACCACCTAGTCTAGCTGGAAAACACCCAAATAGAGGGGCTGCAGCTATATGCAACAAACTGCTTCAGAAATAACGCAGTTCAACTGTTTGACAACAAGAGACCAATATGGAGGTTCATTCTTCAGCTATACATCAAAAAAATATATTTACAATGCAGCTCATATAGTGTATAACAGAAAGGGAAAGAATATACAAGAAGAATCCCTAAGGAATGAGGTGCTACAACCACAAGAAATGGAGGAATAATCTTGACAGAATTATTATCATTGGCTGAAGAAAAAATTGACTACATCTCAGATCTAGAGCAGATCTATATGAAAAATGATAGATCTATTTCAGATCTGTATATAAGAAAGGCTCCTTTATACACTCCCCTTGGGGATTTCAACAAAACATGAATAACAATGAGTAGATCTGAGATTTAAGTTAGAGATTTGCAGTAGTATTCAGAAAATTCTAAAGCATATGATGTACAACAGATCAGATCTGAACTAACACAGATTGGATGGCCAATCCATAGATCACCACAATGAAGGAAAGAATCCAATCACTAGAGATATCTCCTCCAAGATGATGCCAAAAATCCCTACAACTCTGCTCTTGAAAATAACGTAGTCCTGGAAGAGGGACCATGCTGTAGGCTCTGAGTATGCTTTGGCATGAGGCCAAGATATGGATTTGAAGCTCCAAGGGTCTAGAACACTCTTGTCCAAGGGATAGAAGAGTCTCCCAGTGAAAAAGGGTGCTAGAGATGCATAGATCTGAAGAGATCTCTCCTCCACATGCTGCAGCTCACAAGGAAAACCCAATCCTAAGCAGGATCAACACTGTAAGTGCAAGATGAAGCTTGGGCAATTTCCAGATAGTGGACAAGACAACAAGGCTCCTCCAAGAGCTGCTCTAGGAAGGAGGTGGGATTCCCGCTTAGGAACATCCAATGCTAAGCAACATTATTCTCAGCTAAACAACAGAGAATGATATATTTCTAAACAGAAAGTATATTTAGAAATATGCATAATCAACAACCCTCTCATGCTGCTCTCCTCTTCCTTTTATAAGATAAAAGCCTTGTCAAACCCTAAACCACCTCAATGAGTTAGCTCCATCTAAAACTACGCTATCCATCCATGAGGTACATTGCATATAGACTGCGTTGTAGATTTGGTCAAGGTTGACCCAGTCTCATAGCTCAAACCCATTCACACCTGCAAGTGTTTTTTTTACATGGCCCAGATTTATCCTTGTTCACATGGGCATTGATTTATTCATTGTTTTTAGGAGTTTTACATGTCCTCCTTTATTCATTTATTTATGTAATAGAAAATGAAGCAAAAATGTATATTCCTCTTAGCTTAAGCTAATTAGGAATATTACACACATATTTTTATTATTGTGCCCCATAATAGCCCGCTATTGTTATTGTTGTGCACTTACATTATTATTGTTAGGTCGACTAGAATTATATTGTGACCCCATGGACTCCTATATACAGAAAGGAGGTTTTGTCACTTGAATCATCCAAGAATTTTTCATTTATGTAATGTAAAGGAGGTTTCCCCATTGATGTGGCTTATTTATAAGGCATTGATCTCTCTTTTCTTCTATTTTTGGAGCTTGGTTCATAACATTTGGTATCAGAGCTTTCGATTCTAGAGTTTCACTGCTTCAAAAATGTCATTGTGGAATTTTCGCTATAAATATTTTTCTATGAAGGCTCAAAAGCTAAAAAAAAAACCTATTTGCAAAGAAATCTCGAGGAACGTCGTGTAAAAATTTCATATCTTGGCTTGTAATATTTTTAGATATATGATCTGTGGAAGTTAGGGTTTTTATAGGCTCCCGAATTTTATCTCAAAGAGGTGACCTTGGGGAAAATTGTCATAACTCTCTCTCTGAGCATCGGATTAGAATTAAATAAAAAGTGGCTAAAGGTATACAAAATTTAGTTTCATGGATATCAATTTCATAGCTTAAATACGAAACAGTGACACGTGGCATGTCGTACAAGTTCGCGCTACTAAACTAGTCCATAATTAGGTCATTATGGGAAATTGGGCATAAATTTGTATTGAAGAATCCAAATCAAGTATGAATTGTGGCATTGGAGAGAGGACTCATAGGGTTAATACAGGATAGAAATTCAAATATTGAAGATCCCAAATAACAAATATAATTCAGGTTCAATATAGACCTCCTAAAAAGCAAGGAAAAGGTGTATATTTCTTAAATAAGTTTGCATAAAATTTGTTTGAAAAATCAGTTTGAAGTCATTCCAAGGGAATATTGAAGTGTTACACCATTTTTTGGTCATCTAACCTATTATCATTAGATGGACCCAAGTACACCATGTAAGACCAATTTTACCCTAAGTAAAATTGCCTTCACTATGTTAAATAACTTAATAAACCACATTTATTAGGTTGTTTATGGTCTAAACAGGAAACCCCAAAAGGAAATATTAAACAAACGTATATTTGTTTGATTTTTCTCATGGAATAATTAATTAAACCATAATTTAATTATTATTCCCAGTCATGTTTAACCCAAAAACAAAGAAATTAATTAGATAAACCTTTATTTATCTTATTATTTTCTAGGAATAATTATTTAAATCGTATTTAGATAATATTCCTTGTTAAATATGACCAAATCACCCACAAATAATTAAATAAATCATTATTTATTTAATTATCCTTCAACCACTTCCTTAAAAAGATAAATAAATCATTTATTTATTTATTATTAACAAATAAAGGGATTTGACCCAAGTAAAATACTTTTTCCCTCCAACAAATATAATAAAATATTCCATAAAAGGTGGATCTAGATTTCGTTAACATTATTTTAATCATGCACCAAGATCTAGAATGACCCAATATTTTGTTATAAATAGGAGGGTTTTTCCTACCATTCTTCACCTTTTGTTGCCTATTAGATCACTCTCGATCTATACACTTGGTCACATTTTTCCATCATTTGTTGTGTGAGCTCCCATTGAGCTCTTTTCTTTGCATTGGGTTTTCTACACCAACAAGAGAGAGAAATCTTAGATCTGAAGTGCTGAGGACTTCCAAGAACCCATCCCACTGAGGAGAATTGGATACGCCTTCTTGTTTTCCTCCCAGGTGCCCAATTAATATAAAATTTCTTTCAAAAATTGTTCTTGTCTTGTCTATTGGTATATGGAGCAAACCCTTATTTTTTCTGCTTAATGTCTTTCCATGCATAGATCTGGTTTTTGCAGCTCTTTTATGTTCAACTAACCGCAGATCTGAAGATATTGGCAGCCACTTTTGTTGTTAGGGCTATTAGTTATGCGTAGCTAAAGTGGTCCTTTTTCGTACACTTCGAAAAATGATTCATACTAACAAATGGCGACTCCACACGGGTTTTAAATTACGACCGCTGACGTTTTTCATATTCCTGCATATCAAGCTACTTCAGACCTTAGGGTTTCTTTTCAGCTTTTTGTTTTTCCTATTTTCATGTTGTTTTTCTCCTATAAAACCATAAAACATTAAAATTTCTAACTTCCGTGTGTTTCTGGCCCTATTGCGCAGATAAGCGACATCAGCTGCAACTGAGACGGCAACTTTTCCAGAAATCTGCTGCTGAGACACCCGGAGCTTCAGGTCGCACTTTTCAGCCCATAAACTGTGACCTGGACCTCCAGGTCGCACTTTTCTGGCCATTTTCTGCGACCTGCACTGAAAACAGGTTAGAACCTGCGACCTGCCAATTTTTCAGCTGTTTTTCTGCAATTTTTCTGGGTTTTTCTGAAGCTTCTGTCAGGGTTTTCCAGCCTCTGTCTTAGCCCGTTTCAACCTGTTCTTGATCTGTTTTACTCATCTAAGTGGGAACCTAGCCCCCTAGGGCTTCAGTACCCTCCACTTTTGGTGGAAGATTTTTAGCTGCTTCAGGTGTCTGATTTTTCAGAGTTTCAGCCTCCCCTTTTCCAGATCTGTTACCTCCTTTTCAGATCCCTGTTAATCAGCTCTTCTACCTCTCAAATCACCTCCTGAAGATTTGTTTGGATCTACTTTTAGGGCCTCCTCCTTGCCCCTTCTGCTTTTTGCTGATTTCCTCCTTTTTTCCAGCCACCTTGCCTCTGCCTCTTGGCTGTGATCTGCACCTATTTTCAGCAGCTTTATCCTTTAGATCCCTGTCCCTCTTGAACCTAGATCTATTGGCCTCTTTTTAAGTGTGTTTTGACTAGATTTTTTCCCTTTTTTAGATTAGTTTTGAGTGACCCGCCTTCTTGGGTTGAATCGATGCACTAGTAGCTGTTATTTTTCTGTTATTTCAGCATTATATACTGTTCTCTGCAGATTTATTTTCAGTTACGCAGCACACTTTTTCTCTTGCTCTCAAAATGAAAAGGGTTTAAAAATTAAAATTAACACACACCACACACTCACCCTAAGCGAAGAAGAGCCTGGTTTACACCGCCAGGCAAAGACTTTAAAATCAATTGACACTGCACCTATCTGCCCTTGTTTCGACTTGATTCTGCACCTCCTTGCCCTTGTGGTCGTTCTTCTTCCCCTTGTGCCGTGTTTGTGTTGTCATCATTGCGCCCCCAAGGTGCACTTCCTGGAGACTTCTTGGCCTTCACCCTCAGTTTCTAGTCGATCGACCTGCTCCGTCCCGCCGTCGTCGAGCCAGTCCTCCTCCGAGTCCGCACTCCGACTCCTCTTCTGATTCATTGGGTTCTCCTTCCCCTTCTGGTTCTCCCCCTGTCACCTTCACTATGTCTGGTCCAAGGCCTAACGCTAGTGGTGCTCCCAGCCCTAATGCCGAAACTACTACTAGCGGAACCGCCACAGGAACTACCTCGGCCATACCCTTGCTGCCGTACATCGTAGGCCTCAGCCTCCCCGATTTCAATCAGTTGATCAATGACCCTATCCTCCATGATGTTGGTTGGCCTGCTATGCCAACCAAGCTCCCCTTCGACATCCCTAAGTTCGAAGGCCTTGCTGGAGAAGATCCAACCAATCATGTCCGATCTTTCCACATGTGGTGTTCCTCCAATTCCATTACCGATGAATCCATCCGTCTTCGATTGTTCCAACGCACGCTTACCGACGAAGCTTCTAAATGGTATGTAGACCAAGCCACCTCTTCCCATACCACCTTTGCGACCATTGCCCAAGCCTTTTTATCTTACTTCCAGCTCCCTCTCCGATACGATACTGGTATGGAGCTTTTGACCTCTTTCAAGCAAACCTCTTCAACCCGCCTTTCCGCTCATGTCCAGGAATGGCGACGAAGACAAAGCTTATGTCGAGCTCCCCCCTTCGAAGATCGGATCTATATGGACTGGTTCCTTCGCTCTCTCCTAGCTCCCATTGGCAAAGATGTCGCCTCCCATTTTCCTCAAACCGAAGAAGCCGCCCTCCAAATAGCCTTGAAATATGACCTGATCTATGCTCAGTCTGGTTATGTTTATACCGTTCTTCCTGACCTCCCCAGGCCCGGTGGCGCCAACGCCCCGGGGGCATCTCATTCCGCCGACGGTATTGTTGGAGCCCTTTCCCATCCGTACGCTCAACCTCCTATGGGCTATGGTCTCCCTCAGGGAGGGGCCAACACCTCTAGCACTCTTCCCCCTCCCGGTAGCATGTATCCAGGATACGGCATGCCTCCTCCTTTTTCCCAACCTCCTGCTTACCTCAATGTTGCCCAACCTAACCATTACCTTTATCCGCAGCCTGGTGCACCGGCTCCTCCAGCATATGCGCTTCCATCTCCCTTGCCTCCTCCAAACTCGCAACTGCACCTACAGCCCCCTCCAGGGAAAGTATTTGCACAGCAGGGCGCGACTAATCCCCCTTCTTCTCAAAGAAGGCGCAGAGGAAATCCAAACCAATCTGCCCCTGGTACTCATGGACCCAATCCTCAAGGTGTTGAGCCTAACACTGCCAACCAGCAACAGGGCACTCAGCCTAAGCCGGATAGGTCGCTTCGCCCAAATAAGCCTTGTTCATGTTGCGGTGTTTATGGTCATTACACCCACGATTGTCCCCTCTTACCCCAGATGCGGCAGATGTGGGAGTCTCAAGCCACATTGCGCGGACAACACGCCTCCCCTCATGCTCCTGTTGAGTCCCAAATTTGCATCTTTTCCATACACTTTTCCATACCTTTTTTCACTCACCTAAACCTCCCAAATTGTCAATATCATGTGCAAAAGGGTATCTAACATGATTTTTGGTATCTAGATTTTGTTCATTCAGCTGCGGAATCTTGCCACTTTCCGCAGCTGCTGTAACTTTCCGCAGCTATTTTGTGGAACTCTATGCTACAGGTGTCCACAAGGGAAAAGAGCCACATGGGCAGGTCAGGAATGGCGTGGACATGGTTCGTGTCCTATTGGTTCAAGCAAACTCGTCCAAAGAAGCCGCGGTCAAAGGCGTCCACATGGAAGTCAACCATGGAGTTTCATGTCGGCCGGACTCTGTTTCGTGGCATATAAAGATCCATACGACCGTTTCTAAGCCTGCAGAGGTTAAATCGACATCTGTGCAGAGCTCTGGAGTCGAATTCAAGCATCCACCTTCCGTAGATTCACTTTCCAACACGGCCATACTCCTATATCCGTGGACGTAGTGGTCTACGTGCTCTCTGCCATCATGAACTTTAGGAGACAGTTACAGTTTATTGTTATATATAGAGCATTTGCATACGCACATAAAGTTAGTTGATGGTTGATGTTAGTGAATGTACTCTGTTATCTTTTAGTCTGCTCTGTAGTGATTACGCTGCACTTTTGCCGTAACACTACCATTCTGTAATGAACTGCTTTTTAATATGAGAAGACTCTGTTTTTCAACTTAATTCGTGTTTGAGGATCGTTACCAAGGCTGTGTAGAGGGCCCCTGCTCAGCTAAGGTTTTTTGTATTAGTGTATATTTCTCATTTCATTTCTTTAAAAGTCATTGTATCATAATCCATCCATATGTTCATACTTTGCAGTTGTTTCATTTCTGTTTATACATTTCCATAATTTCCATTTCATTTCTGTCTTTCATGTTTTATGATTGTTAATCAATGATCAGTTTTCTTGATTGCAGGTTTTAGATAGACAGCCCGGGCATTTTCATAGCATTTTGACTAATGACATGAAACTAACATTGTTCTGCTGCTAGTTTTCTTTTCATAGCTTTTGTTTAATTTCAGTCTTGTTTTGTTCATTTCAGTTTTGCTTATCTGCTTCAGTAGTTAAATTTAGATATACTAATCTGCTCATAGCATCTTCAGTTGCCTCCGAAAGCCACAGCTGGACTGATGGTGAGGGATTGCATTATGAAATGTGTATTTTAGTATTAGTTTCTTTTCTGCAAATTTAGATATATTAAGCTGCTCATAGCATCTTCAGTTGCCTCCGAAAGCCACAGCTGGACTGATGGTGAGGGATTGCATTATGAAATGTGTAGTTTAATATTAGTTTCTTTTCTGCAAATTTAGATATATTAAATCATGTATGACATCTTCGGTTGCCTCCGAAAGCCACAGCTGGACTGATGGTGAGGGATTGAATCATGAGTGTATGGTTTAGTATTAGTTTACTTTTTGCAAATTAAATATCAGTTACACAAGTTGTTTATGATTACTTCCGAAAATCATAGCTGGTCTAATGATGAAGGGTCAGAAAATGAATTGATGTAATCTGATTTAGATTTATTTTGTTGCAATTTTGAATTTCCTTAAGCATAGTTTTTTTTTTTTGTTTAGTCGGCAGCAAGAATAGTTTGGTTTTCATGTTCACTAGTTTACTGTTTTGATTCATTAGATTAGCAGCACCTTTTCATTTCAGCAGTACACTTTTACTTTCTTTCAAGTTTTGTCATTGTAAATTTCAAATTGCTTTTTAAAGTTACAAGTTGGTAAATCATTATAGGGGATATCACTTCCTTGAAAAAATATAACCAAACTTGTTTTCATTTTAGAATTTCCATTTCACCTTAGAAAAACCAAAAGCGACAAAAAGTTAAGAAATAGGTTATCTTGCACATATAGTGCGCCGCACTTCATCAGCTTACGATTCCCGGATTGACAAATTAAATGCAACAATTTAGGACACACTAAATTGACCAAACATTTTGGCGTCGTTGCCGGGGAAGTGTAACTAGGTAGCCAATTTCTTAAAAAAAAAAACATAAAATCATAAAAGAAGGAAAAACTTGATAACTTCTTGAAGTATGCTCTCCTCTTGCACCTAGTGTGATCTGGAGGATCAGAAAAGAGAGTTATTGGTTTAGTAATTTCTTAAGTATGCTCTCTTCTTGCACCTAGTGTGATCTGGAAGATCAGAAAGAGAATTATTAGCCCAACTTTTTTAAAAAAAAATAAAAAAAAAATGACATGCATAGAGCAAGAGATTCTAGGGGAAGGTTTATAGCTAAAGCCAAGAGTTCGATTTTCATAACTCCATATTCTTCAAGGCATAGACCAGATTCACCACCATCTACCCCTAGCCTTAAGATTTTTGGAAGTCAAGGAACAGCTGAATTAGAGGATTCTCCTATACCACCTACTAAAACCCACTTAGAAAACGAAGAGACTTTCTCTCATCCTTCCTTGGTAGAAGAACTAGAGGACTATAAGGACTCTAAAGAAACTATCATGGCAGAGGAAGTAATAAATAGAGGTGGAGGTAGAAGAGGAGGAGATAATGGAGATAACAATGGTGAAGGAAATAATGGTAGAAATAGGGATTTGTTGGGATTCCCTATAGTTGATGAGGAAACTCATGCAACAATGAAAAATATTTCATCATCTGTTCTCCCTAACTTTTATGGATTACGAAGTGAGGATCCTGAAACATTTCTGTTTGAGTTTGAAGTTGTGTGCCGAACTTATGACTATATGGAAGATTCTCAAAAACTCAAACTGTTTCCTTCAACATTGAAGGGATCTGCTTTGAAATGGTTCATGGGATTAGCCACTCAATCTATCGGGACTTGGAATGAAATGAAACAAACATTTTTGGATAGATACTTGGACTATTGTATGCCCACCAATCACAAGGATGAGGTATTCAAAATGATGCAAAAAGAAGATGAAAATTTGGAAGACCTAATTGAAAGATTTCAATACAACTTGAAAAGAGCAAAGATGAACAACTTAGATAATGAAACCTTGAAAGCCCTCCTATTAAAAGCCATTAGAGATGAATGGATAGACATTTTAAACATGATGGGGAAAGGAGACATTTCTCAACTCCCATTTCGTGATATAACATAACTATGTATCCATCTCTCAAGAGGAAAATCTAAAACTGGAAAAGGGCCTAGGGACTCTTCTCTTATTAGGGCTAACAAATCTGCAACTGGATCGGTAAGTAGGGCAGAGATTGGTAATATGCTTGATGAGTTCAAAAATGATATCTTAGGGAGCCTTAGTGAACAACTAGACACCCTTAAAATCCAAAACAAGCAGAAAGCAGAAACAGATGCTTTAGCCATCTTTTGTCCGAAATGTAGAAGGAAACATGCTTTAAGGGAATGTCCCTTGGATGCAAAAGTTGTAGAAACATGTATGATTTGCTCAGAAAATCATGAGATCAAGGATTGTCCTTCAATCCCTGGACTCAAAGCTGTTTTTCAAGAAGATCCAAACTCAGTAGAATCTCTTTGTTTTGTCGCAAGGAGACCTTGGCAGGGACAACAATCTCAAGGGTTTAATAACCCTATGAATCTTCAAACCCCACCAAATTGGACTCCTTGGCAACAGCCTTGGCCCCAACATCAAAATTCATATCAGCCATGGGTACAAGGGATGCAAAATCCTTATGGGAGATTTGCTCAATTTTATCAATATCCTCCATCTTTTCAAAATCAACAAGCTCCACAAATTCCAAGCCAAAATCCACAACTTTCATTGCCATTTCCACAACAACAACCTTCTCAACAAAATACAAATCCTCAACTCATGCTCCCATACCAACGGAAGACAAATCAACTTCCAGCTCAGCCATTGCCAAATCCTAACAATAAGAATCCTCAAACTACTTATATGGTAGAAGGACAACAATTTCCTACCTATATGATTGTTCCTCTCAACGATGTACAACTCGGATCTGGTAGAGTTTTAGAAAAACCTTCTATAGACATTCAAGAGCAAGATACCTCTGAAGAGGACTCTCTTCAAGTCAATAAGGGTTTTGAGGAAGAATCTCTTCAAAATTCAAAAATTCAAAAAGAAAAAGAAAAGCTAACATCCACAACTCCTATAGTTGAGCAACCTATATCTTCATCTACACCTCCTTTTCCGGAAAGACTACAAATTGATAAGGGGGTGGAAAAACAAATCTTGTTGCCTAACTATGACTTTCTAGATGAATTGAAGAATGTTTGTATCAAGATTCCATTGCTACAAGCCATTCGAGAAATTTCTATTCTAGCAAAAACCATAAAGGAGTTGAGTTTCAAAAGACCAGGAAGGAAGCTAAAGGACACAAGAAGAATCCACCTGGTAGGAAAGATTGCAGACATTATGATGGGAAAAATTACCATGTAGAAGTATGTAGATCCAGGAAGTCCAATTGTCAAGACACATATAAATGGGATAGAAATTCCAAACACATTGATTGACTTAGGGGCTGCTATCAACATTATGAGTAGACAGACTATGGAACAGTTAAAAATTCCTAACCTTCTTTTTACACCTACTTTATTGCAACTTGCAGATCGATCGGTTATTAAACCAGATGGTGTATTAGAAGATATTTCAGTCTCCTTAGATTCTTGGGAATATCCAGTAGACTTTATGATTTTGACTCCCCAAAGTAATCTAGGAGGACATCCAATTATCTTAGGAAGACCTTGGCTGGCCACAGCTGATGCTTTTATTAGTTGTAGATCTGGAGACATGTACATTTCTAATGGTAATTCGACAAAGAAATTCAATTTGTATCCTCCAGCAAGAGCAATCACCGAAATAGGAGACAATGAATGGGTCGATGATGAGAACACTATACAACCTGTCTTTACCATTTCTGAAATTAGTGAGGATAGTCAAATTCTGAACACATTAGAAAATTTTGAGATAACTTCAGAATATGACCCCACACAATTTCGGTTGGAATCTGACATAGAATATTTATCATCAAGACAAATGTCTCTTTACTCTATGGAAGAATTTGGTAATTCTGCTATTGAGATTTTTCCAGAAAAAACATTGAATATCAACAAACATTTGGAGAAATCACAACAAGAAGAACTAACCAGAATCTTGCAAAAACATTCTACTGCATTTGCATGGGAGTATACTGACATGAAAGGTATTGATCCTAAGACTTGCATCCATCATATCTATATTGAGGAAAACAGTAGACCAATCATACAACCTCAAAGAAGGATGAATCCAAATCTTAGGGAGATAGTGAAAGAAGAGCTCAAAAAACTACTCAATGTAAACTTCATTTATCCAATTTCAGATAGCCGATGGGTTTCTCCTTTGGTTATAGTACCTAAAAAGAATGGTAAATGAAGGGTATGCATTGATTACAGGGAATTGAACAAAGCAACTTTGAAGGATCACTTTCCTTTGCCTTTTATTGATCAGGTATTAGATACATTAGCAGGTAAAAAGTACTTTTCATTTTTGGATGGTTTTAGTGGCTATAATCAAATTCAGGTAGCACTTGAAGATCAAGATAAGACCACATTTACTTGTCCATGTGGAACTTTTGCCTACCGAGTACTTCCTTTTGGGTTATGTAATGCACCTGCAACATTCCAAAGAGCAGTACTAGGAATTTTTTCTGATCTAATCCATGATTGTGTAGAGGTTTATATGGATGATTTTACAGTTTATGGTAATTCATTTGAAGAGGCATTAGAAAATTTGGAAAAAAGTTCTCATAAGATGTAAAGAAACAAACCTTTCATTAAGCCATGAAAAATGCTTTATGATGTTTACTGAAGGGATTGTTTTAGGACATCATATTTCAGGAGAAGGGATTAAGGTTGATAGATCAAAAGTTGAAGTCATCTCCAAGTTGCCTATTCCAATTTGTCAAAGAGATGTTAGAAGTTTTCTAGGATTTACTGGTTACTATAGAAGATTTATAGAAAACTTCACTAAAATAGCATCTCCACTCTTCAAGTTTCTTACAAAAGACTGTGAATTTAAATGGGATCCTGATTGTCAATCGGCTTTTGAAACTTTGAAAACAAGAATATCTGAAGCACCTATCTTGAGAGGACCAAATTGGAAACTTCCTTTCCATATTTCTACAGATGCTTCAGATACAGCTCTTGGAGCTGTGTTGGGTCAAAAAGATTTAATTCCTTATGCCATTTATTACACCGGTAAAAATTTGACTCCCACAGAGTTGAATTATACTGTGACTGAAAAAGAGTTCTTAGCTGTTGTTCATGCAATTAATAAGTTTAGACATTACATAACAGGCTATGAAACTTTTATTCATACTGACCATTCTGCAATTAGATATTTAATGAACAAACCTGTTACTAATGGCAGAGTGACAAGATAGCTTTTACTTTTGCAAGAATTCAATATTACTGTGTTGGATAGACCAGGAAAACAGAATACAGTAGCTGATTTCTTGTCTAGGATTCAGAATACTAAAGAAGATTCTCCTGTAGAAGATAAGTTTCCTGATGAATACTTGTTTGCGGTAACTATTAAGACCCCTTGGTATGCAGATATTGCTAACTATTTGGTTACAGGGAAACTACCTTCACATTTATTTCCAAGAGAAAAACGAAAGATTATTCAGGAGAGTTCAAAATATTCATGGATTTCTAACGAATTGTTTAAAACAGGGCCAGATCTTGTGATCAGAAGATGTGTCAGGGAAGATGAAATGCCTGATATTCTTAAGGCATATCATGATGAACCATGCGGCGGACACTTTGCAGACAAAAGGACGGCCTATAAAATCCTCTCTTTAGGATATTATTGGCCTTCCCTCTTCAAAGATGCAAAACAATATGTCAAAAGGTGTGACAGCTGCCAAAGAGTAGGGAAACCTACCCTTTCAAATGAAATGCCATTGCAAACACATGTACTCATTAAACCCTTTGAAAAATGGGCTTTAGATTTCATTGGACCTATTAACCCACCATCTAAGCAAAAGAAGTATATATTGGTTTGTACTGATTATGTTACTAAATGGGTAGAAGCCAAAGCATTAGTATCTGCTACTGAAAATTCAGTTGTTCATTTTCTTTATGAGGATATTTTTACTCGCTTTGGTGTTCTAAGAGAAATTGTAACAGATCAGGGGAGCCAATTCACATCAAATTTGGTGGAGAAGTTGATGGAAGAATACAAAATCAAACACAGAAGATCTACTCCTTACCATCCACAAGCAAATGGTCAAGTGGAGTCCACAAACAAAGTTCTTGAAAGTATCATCACCAAAACTGTTCATCTACATATAAGAGATTGGGCAGAAAGGCTTCCAGAAGCCTTGTGGGCCTACAGAACTACATGGAGGAATACAATAGGACATTCTCCCTATGAACTTGTTTATGGGAAAGAAGTCTTGCTCCCCATTGAATTCCAAGTCAAGACCTTCAAGATAGCAGTTCAGTTGGGGATGGACTTATCAGAAGCCCAAAAGCATAGAATGGAGCAGTTGAATGAGCTAGATGAGATCAAACAAGAAGCAATTCTAAGAACTGATCTAGTTCAATATCAAAGAACTAAATGTCATGAAAAATATATTAAAGAGAAGAAGTTTCAAGAAGGAGATTGGGCATTGTTATTTGACTCCAAGTTTAAAGATTTTCAAGGGAAATTTCAGACTCATTGGCTTGGGCCATATGAGATTAACAAAATCTTTAGCAATGGAGCTGTAAGAATCAAGACCATTGATGAGTCTCAAACTCCTCTTATTGTGAATGGCCATCGATTGAAAGTTTATCATAAGCCACTCTCAAAAGAGGATTTTGTCAAGATGTTTCAAGAAAGTTCTGCAATCAGGCTGGTACAGAAGAATTCTTCTTCTCCACCAGCCTAGCTTTTGTTTTTCACTTAAAAAAAAATAAAAAAAAATAAAAAAAAATGGTATAAGCCTGAAAACCAATCATTGATTGGCAGTCTTATGCAGAAAATATAGGGTGAAAATCAGGGACACCTGACACTCTCTATTTTCCAAAAAAAAATCTCTCTTTCATTTCATTTCATTTCACCACCCACTCCATTTCATTCCACTTCATTTCATTTCACTTCATTCCACTTCATTTCATCCATTCCATCAATAAAAATCTTTTTTATGACCATTTCCATCTGGTCATTTGTCATTTGTTCATTTCTATTCAACCAAGTAATAGCTGTGTCAGTTTCCGCAGCTGACATATATTTCCGCAGCTGACTCCAGTTTCCGCAGCCAGAAGCAGATTCCGCAGCTACTACTTTGTTTTCAAAGAGAATGTATAGTCAGTTGTTATTTTCATAATTATGAAATAAAATGCAGGAGAGAGGATCAATGGAACATTCAAGACACCAATGGAGATCAATCATTTGAAGACCAAGGGCAAAAGCAAGGATTCCAAAGGTATGAATAAAGTTTATTTCAAATAGTATTGAAAAACACATTTTTATATAGTTTTAAACCATGAGCTCTACCCATTACGCGCAATGATTATATTGACAGTTCCGTAACCTGTCACGATCTCAATGTTATCCTCTTGCATTCATTCATAAACGGTTTCATCATTGAAATTCCGATTCTCACTCATGTTCCAATATCCCACCGGAGATAATGAGACGTATTTGAGTTGACAAAGGACTCTTACAAGCCGCATAACTTCATAGCCGTTGATTGAAACGTGTTTATATTTATTACACAGCCACCAAAATTCAAAACGCGGCCGAATGTATTATACTTTGTTAACCTCTTTGTCGTGTCTCTGTCGTGTTTACAAAACCCCACTCTACTCATTCTCACTCCTTGTTTCACTCCATTTCGTTCCTTTTGCTCATTCTCACTCCCGTATATCTACCCACAGTCTTACTCCATTCCGTTTATGGTGCTCATTTCCATTCTATGATACATTCCCACAGTCATTGTGCTCGATCATGTGTATTCAGTCGTTCCATTTCCACTTAAACCCTCACAGAGGCAAATTAGTGAAGCACAGAAAAGTGAAATGGGTAAGTTGCTAAGGGCAGAGCCGGAAGGACCAAAGTTTATAGAGGGATATCCGCAAGCAAAAGAGATATTGAAGAAAGCTAAATGGCTGCGTTTTATTCAGAAATTCAGAGGTTACCACAAAGAATTTACGAAAGCGTTTGCAAGGTCATTTGATGGCTCGGAAGCAGAAGTTGGAGACCTCAAGTTTTCGGTTAATGAAGCATCAATAGCAACAGCCACAGAACTTCTTCAGGAGGGAGAACGTTGGTTCAAAAATAAAAGTATCAGTGATGAGGCATGGAGAACAATTCTACGAAATCAAGGTATGGATATCACTGTTTTCAAAAGAGGAATTCCTGTGCATGCAATAAAAGAAGAATGGGCCACTTTACTACTAATTGTTCAGAAATTTATTACATGTGAAGGCCGTTTTGGGTCTATGTACATGTACCATACTAGGCTATTGATGAATTTTCTAGAAAACCAAACTCTCAATCTCCCTTATTTTCTATTCAATAGCTTGAAGAAAATGGCTGTGATTGTTCAAAAACACTTAGGAGATGTAGAGCCTCATCTTTATCACCACGGCCTTATAAAAATTTTGATTGAAAAGGAGCTAAAGGAAAGAAAAGATACATGGGAACAATTCTTAGTTAGAAACTTCTTTGAAGAACCTCAGGAAATTCCTGAAGGTAGTTCAATTAGAAGGAGTAGAAGAAAAAGAATGAATGTTGAAACCCAAATTACTCCTACTCGGGAAATTCCCGCAGCTAGCACAGCAAAAAGAAGTAGGAGGAAAAGAACAATTGAGGAAATCCAAAACACTCCTACTATTACTATGGAAAGAACTGATAGGGAAAAGAGATTGGTAAAAAGGAAGAAGAAGGAAATCAAGGTTAAGAAGCCAATAATACCAAAAGGGAAAGAAATTATTGAGGTTGTCCATAAAACTCCTTCTTCTGAAGAAGAAGATCATCAAATACTATCTGAAAGATTAGTTTATCTTCAAAAACAGTCATCTATATCCAAGAAGGCAGAGACAGGAAAACAAGAACAAAAGGGTAGTGTACCACAGCATGTGAGGAGACGCAGCAGGCTTAAAGGAAAATTGAGAAAAACACAAATTAAGGGTCCTCATTTCATTGATTTGGGTGAGGAGACATCTGAACAGTCTCCAACTGACCATAGTCCATTTCAGTCAGTTAGTGAACCTGATTCCTTTCATTCCCAATCAGACAATGAGCATACTCCATCTTATTCTCAGCAAAACATTGATGTAAACCCTCCTCGGCCAGATTTTGAACATAATTCTCCTTTACAGCATTTTGGGGACAGCCCAATGAAAATGACACCGGAAGTAGACCCCAAGCAACAGGAGGTATATGACTATATAGAATCCTTGGAAAAGGCAGCCACAGGTCCAAGTACCTCTTCCATTCAGCCTCATACATTGCAGGATGATTTAGTTCAGTCATTAAAACAGGAAATTTTTGAGCTGGAGCTTTTAAATCGGCACATCAAAAAAATGAAAATGAAACATTGAAAGAACAAGGCAAACTGGACAAGATCATCCATGATAATACTATGTTACATTTGGGAATTTGGCAAAAGAAGAATAAGAAATTGAAAAGGAAATGCCAGAGATTGAGCAGAGCACTTGTGAATATCAAATTTAGGTGCTTAATGAAGAAACCCAGAATGATGGCAGTACCAAAGAAGAAGAGAAGGGGATTGGATGTGCTGGCTGAAGTATCAAGGCACATGACCTGAACAAAGAGTATCAAAATTTTGGTTGCATGAGGACATGCAACACCTTCACAGTGGGGGTATGTTGAGTCCCAAATTTGCATCTTTTCCATACACTTTTCCATACCTTTTTCACTCACCTAAACCTCCCAAATTGTCAATATCATGTGCAAAAGGGTATCTAACATGGTTTTAATTATATTTTTGTGTTTTCTATTTGATCTAGATTTTGTTCATTCAGCTGCGGAATCTTGCCACTTTCCGCAGCTGCTGCAACTTTCCGCAGCTATTTTGTGGAACTCTATGCTACAAGTGTCTACAAGGGAAACGAGCCACATGGGCAGGCTAGGAATGACGTGGACATGGTTCGGGTCCTATTGGTTCAAACAAACTCGTCCAAAGAAGCCGCGGTCAAAGGCGTCCACATGGAAGTCAACCATGGAGTTTCATGTCGGCCGGACTCTGTTTCGTGGCACATAAAGATCCATACGGCCGTTTCTAAGCCTACGGAGGTTAAATCGACATCTGTGCAGAGCTCTGGAGTCGAATTCAAGCATCCACCTTCCGTAGATTCACTTTCCAACACGGCCATACTCCTATATCCGTGGACGTAGTGGTCTACGTGCTCTCTGCCATCATGAACTTTAGGAGACAGTTACAGTTTATTGTTATATAGAGAGCGTTTGCATACGCACATAAAGTTAGTTGATAGTTGATGTTCGTGAATATACTCTGTTATCTGTTAGTCTGCTTTGTAGTGATTACGCTGCCCTTGAGCCGTAACACTACCATTCTGTAATGAACTGCTTTTTAATATGAGAAGACTATGTTTTTCAACTTAATTCGTGTTTGAGGATCGTTACCAAGGCTGTGTAGAGGGCCCCTGCTCAGCTAAGGTTTTGTGTATTAGTGTATATTTCTCATTTCATTTCTTTAAAAATCATTGTATCATAATCCATCCATATGTTTATACTTTGCAGTTGTTTCATTTCTGTTTATACATTTCCATAATTTCCATTTCATTTCTGTCTTTCATGTTTTATGATTGTTAATCACTGATCAGTTTTCTTGATTGCGGGTTTTAGATAGACAGCCCGGGCATTTTCATAGCATTTTGACTAATGACATGAAACTAACATTGTTCTGCTGCTAGTTTGCTTTTCATAGCTTTTTGTTTAACTTCAGTATTGCTTTGTACATTTCAGTTTTGCTTATCTGCTTTAGTAGTTAAATTTAGATATATTAAGCTGCTCATAGCATCTTCAGTTGCCTCCGAAAGCCACAGCTGGACTGATGGTGAGGGATTGCATTATGAAATGTGTAGTTTAGTATTAGTTTCTTTTCCGCAAATTTAGATATATTAAATCATGCATGACATCTTCAGTTGCCTCCGAAAGCCACAGCTGGACTGATGGTGAGGGATTGAATCATGAGTGTATGGTTTAGTATTAGTTTACTTTCTGCAAATTAAATATCAGTTACACAAGTTGTTTATGATTACTTCCGAAAATCATAGCTGGTCTAATGATGAAGGGTCGGAAAATGAATTGATGTAATCTGATTTAGATTTATTTTGTTGCAATTTTGAATTTCCTTAAGCATAGTTTCTTTTTTTTGTTTAGTCGGCAGCAAGAATAGTTTGGTTTTCATGTTCACTAGTTTACTGTTTTGATTCATTAGATTAGCAGCACCTTTTTATTTCAGCAGTACACTTTTACTTTCTTTCAAGTCTTGTCATTGTAAATTTCAAATTGCTTTTTAAAGTTACAAGTTGGTAAATCATTATAGGGGATATCACTTCCTTGAACAAATATAACCAAACTTGTTTTCATTTTAAAATTTCCATTTCACCTTAGAAAAACCAAAAACGACAAAAAGTTAAGAACGACAAAAAGTTAAGAAATAGGTTATCTTGCACATATAGTGCGCCGCACTTCATCAGCTTACGATTCCCGGATTGACAAATTAAATGCAGCAATTTAGGACACACTAAATTGACCAAACAGCTCCTCCTAATGTGGCCACTACCCAACCAGCTGTGTTTACTGATCCTTTCACTCAGCAAGGATTCATGGCTACCCAACCGCCTGACAGCCAGGTCGCCACTCCACCTTCCCTTTTTGGTTCCTCCGATTACCAGATCCTTATGATGAACTCTGATCCTTCCCCAACCGTCGACCTTCACCTTCAAACTCGGTCTCGCCAGTACCCCAAGCCTCCCGCTCAGTCTACCCCTGAGTCCTCTTCTTCCGGTTCTACAGAGCCTCTTTCGACATCCAATGGCCCTTTACATATCCCTCAACCCAAAGTTGAGGTCCATACAAAGATTCCTAAGGGGCCGTTACGTCAAAATGCTGCTTCTGGTCGAGTTGCTCATTCGTATAGCATAGTAGATGATTTGGCGCAATCTCCCGCTGCCATTTCCACACTGGAACTCCTCCAGTCATGCCCTTCCCAAAAGAAGGCTCTACTATCTGCTGTGGGCGCTGTAGATCCTGCTGATGACCAAATGATTGTTTTCGATGCCCATCAATCAGACCATCCTCCTCTTCCTGCTTCCGTCGCCTTCCAAATCCCAGTCAAAATCCGGAATGCCAACGTTTCTCGGTGTATAATTGATGAGGGGGCATCCACCTATGTGATGTCCGCTTCAGTTTGGAAGCAACTCGGATCTCCTGACTTGGCCCCTTCCACGATCACCCTTCGAGCGTGGGATGGCCATGCCTCCCAGCCCATTGGCCTCTTCCATAATTGTCCTATCACCCTCGCCAGTAAGACTGTTTGCATTGACGTCGAAGTCATAGACGCCCTGCTAGACTACAACATTCTATTGGGGCAAAGCTACACCTATGCTATGTCTACTGTCCCATCCGCGGTTTTCCGTAAGATGTCTTTCCCCCATAATGGAAAGGTAGTCACCATTGACCAGTTGACATATCATGAGCCAAAATCTCGGACCTCACCTGAGACGACCATCTCTTCTGTAGCCAACAAGCAAACCGTCGACTCCTTGACCAGTGTCTCTCCCGGCATCTACAAAGACTCCTCTTTGCTTGGCACCTTCCCTGGTCTTCCTCCTCCTCCTATATCTGACCCCAGCTCATCGAATGTTTGCATGATGCAATCGTCTTGAGCTGCACTTAAGCAACCTGCTTCGGCTAGTCAGCAATTGTGCTCTCCGCAACCTGCTCCTAGCCCTTCACCTGCAGTTGGTAGTCATGAGCCTCTTTATCCTCCTGGCACGGTTCCTCCAAGCCTTAGCCATTTAGGAGCCGTCCCACCTGGCCATTACCCCTCTGGTCAGATACCGTTCCTAGGTCCCCCACCAGGAGTGTACACGATACCGGTCATGGCCACCCTCTCTCTCCCTAACCTGACCTTGGGCATACCCATCTGGTACATTGACCCTCCAGCCGCTACCCCACCCGGTCACCCCAAACCCTACCTTGCTTTGACACCGGTTCAACCGGTCCCCCTCGCTTCCTCCGGTCCCCCCGCACCTCCCCAGGACCCTGCCCCTATGGTGACAGCCCTGGGAAAGAAAGGCAAAGCTCGTAAGGGGGCAACCAATCAGGACCAAGCCGCCCCGACAAACCCTTGCCGGTAAGACTGTTTGCGTTGACGTCTAAGTCATTGACACCCCGCTAGACTACAACATTCTATTGGGGCGAAGCTACACCTATGCTATGTCTGCTGTCCCATCCGCGATTTTCCGCAAGATGTCTTTCCCTCATAATGGAAAGATAGTCACCATTGACCAGTTGACATATCATGAGCCAAAATCTCAGACCCCACCTGAGATGACTATCTCTTCTGTAGCCAACAAGCAAATCGTCGATTCCTTGACTAGTGTCTCTCCTGGCGTCTACAAAGACTCCTCCTTGCTCGGCACCTTCCCTGGTCTTCCTCCTCCTCCTATCTCTGACCCCAGCTCATCGAATGTTTGCATGATGCAATCGTCTCGGGCTGCTCTCAAGCAACCTACTTCGGCTAGTCCGCAACCATGCTCTCCGCAACCTGCTCCTAGCCCTTCACCTGCAGTTGGTAGTCATGAGCCTCTTTATCCTACTGGCATGGTTCCTCCAAGCCTTAGCCATTTAGGAGCCGTCCCACCTGGCCATTACCCCTCTGTTCAGATACCGTTCCTAGCTCCCCCACCAGGAGTGTACACGGTACCGGTCATGGCCACCCTCTCTCTCCCTAACCTGACCCTAGGCATACCCGTCTGGTACATTGACCCTCTAGCCGCTACCCCACCCGGTCACCCCAAACCCTACCTTGCTTTGACACCGGTTCAACCGGTCCCCCTCGCTTCCTCCGGCCCCCCCGCACCTCCCCAGGACCCTGCCCCTGTGGTGACAGCCCCAGGAAAGAAAGGCAAAGCTCGTAAGGGGGCAACCAATCAGGACCAAGCCGCCTCGACAAACCCTACCCCTCCGCGACCACCAAAGCCCGCTATCGAGTGCGCTTTGTGCGATATTGTCGGTCACGCCACCCATAAGTGTCCTGAATTGCCGCACCTCAAGATCCTGGTCAACGAGACGTTTCCCGACTCTAATATCCCCGTACCCGAAGTCTACGTCACTATCTCGGATTCTATCCCGAAACTCAAAACCTTGCGCACAAATCACCCTTGTGCTTTGTGCGATTTCCACGGCCATTACACCCACCTTTTTCCCCGCCTTGACGAGTATCATTCCTCCTTAGACACGTACAACCAATTCAAGGCTACACACGACAAGATACCTTCTCACTTGTCTGCGAGTTCTACTTCGATAAGACCAGAGGATATTCCTACTCCCATTCACATTCCTCCTCCCACTATCGACCCAACGGAGCCTTCGACCACCATTTTGTACCTCTCATCATCCTTGAGAGATAGTTCACCTAACCTTCGACCTGCAGACACTCTCGGTTCCCCCTCAGTCGACCTTGGATCTGTTGACATTGCGCATCTGAGCCCTTCTCCACAAGATGACCCATCCCACATCACTACCTCATCGGGTGATCCTTCTTCCTCCAGTCTTCCCATCTTCCAGTCCGATGAAGACATTATGGAAGCCATGACCAACCTTGAATTTCCATGGGATGATATGCACCATCGCGCATACTTCCTCCCATAGCAGTCCCATGACCAATATGCTGTGGAAACCAAAGACTTCATTCCCAATGCAGTCGATTGGTTCAAAAATCCCATCCCTGCACCTGATGCTTTCGAAGAAGGAAACATGGCCAATATCTCTCCTACCATCAAAATTGACATTTCAGTCAAACCAGGAATCAAAGAATATGTCACCTTGGGCGCCCAATGCACCCCGGAAGAAATTGAAGTTTACACCAAGCTTTTCAAAGAATTCCGCGATATTTTCGCCTGGTCCTATTTTGAAATGCACAGACTCGATCCCGCCATCGTCGAACACCATATCGACACATGGCCTGATGCCAATCCGGTCCGTCAAAAGTTGAGACCCATTCATCCTTCCAGACGTGACGCTATCAAATCCAAAATCGATAAGCTCAAGCAGGCTGGTTTCATTTACCCCATTGAATACACCACTTGGGTGTCCAACCCAGTTCCCGTTCTCAAGAAGCAAGGCACCATCCGTGTCTGCACGGACTTTCGCGACTTGAACAAAGCTTGTCCCAAAGATAACTTCCCCACATCGTTCATTGACCAAATCATTGACGAGTGTGCGGGGCATGAGGTTCTATCCTTTATGGATGGTTTCTCCGGATACAACCAAATTGTTATCTGTCCTGCTGATCAACTAAAAACCGCGTTCATTAGTCCGTGGGGAACTTTTGCTTACCGGGTCATGCCTTTCGGCCTTAAAAACGCTGGCGCCACTTTTCAATGGGCCATGTCTTATTGTTTCCATGACTTAGCTCATATTATCCTTACTTATTTAGACGACCTCACTGGGCGTTCTAAGCATCGGGCGCAGCACCTACATGATTTGCGTACCATTTTTCTCCGATGTCGCAAGTATAATATCCGCCTTAACCCGTTGAAATGCGTCGTTTGGCATTCTCGCCAGCCGTCTCTTAGGCTTCATAGTGTCTAAGGATGGTATCAATCTTGACCCTTTGAAAGTTCAAGCCATTCTTTAACTTCCCATTCCGCGTACCCTACGCCAGCTCCAAAGTCTCCAAGGAAAAGCTAATTTTCTTCGTCGGTTCGTCCCTGACTATGCCACCACCGCACATGGGTTCCTTAGACTCCTCCGATCCAATATCCCATTTGTTTGGGATACTTATGCTCATGAGTCTTTCGATGCCCTCAAGCAGGCTCTCACATCCGCTCCCTTGATCCGCCCTCCCGAATTTGATCGGGACTTCATCCTGTACATCTCCGCTTCCACCTATTTGGTCGCTGGAGTCCTTATCCAGGAAGATGACAATGGTATTGAGCATGTGATTTAATAAGTCAGTAAGAACCTTGTAGGGCCTCCTGTTTCCTACTCGTATGAAGAAAAATTAGCGCTGGCTGTCGTGTTCTCAGTCCAAAAAACTTCGTCATTATACCCTCATGCGCTCCACCAAGGTTGTGACTAATTCCAACCCCATGGCCTTCCTATTGAGTCGTCGTATCCTCACTGGGAAGTACGCCCGTTGGGTTGTTATTCTTCAGGAATTCGACCTCGAATTTGTCACACCAAAGAGTAAGAAAGGCTTAGCCCTCGCTGAGCTCATTTCTGAATTACCTACCTGATCGCAAGACCCCCCAGTTAATGATGATTTTCCTGATGAATACTTATTTTCCATTACTTCCGATGACCCGTGGTATGGCGATATTCTTACTTACTTGCGAACCCAAAAGTTCGCCCTCCACCTTGATCGTGAGGCTCGCCGACGTATCCGACAACAGGCTCCCCGATACCTCCTTATCGGTGACGACCTCTATCGTCGCGGGATCGATACTGTCCTTCATCGTTGTCTCACACACGCTGAAGCTGAACAGGTCCTTAATGCCTGCCATAGCGGCACTTGTGGTGGCCACCTCTCCGGTCTTGCTACTGCCCAGAAAGTCATGCGCGCTGGGTATTTTTGGCCTTCCCTCTTTAGTGATTGCATTGAAGCAGTCAAACACTGTCCCAATTGCCAAAATTTCGCCCCTAAGGTGCGAGCTCCCCCAGCTCCCCTCCATCCGGTCATCTCAACTGGTCCCTTTTGTAAATGGGCCACTGAATTTATGGAGTGTCGCCCGCCATCCGCTGGTAACCACAAATATATCATCGTGGCGGTCGACTATTTCACAAAATGGGCCAAGGCCATGCCAACATTTAACAACACGGCAGCTACCGCAGCCCTCTTTTTCTTTAACCACGTTATCGCTCGATTCGGGGTTCCGAAACAACTGGTATCTGACCATGGCAGACATTTTGAAGATGAGATATGGCGTGAGCTATCCTCACTGTTAGGTTTTGAGCACCAATATTCTTCCTCCTATTACCCCCAAGGTAATGGCCAAGTTGAAGTAGTCAACAAAATCCTCAAGACTATGCTTCAACGAATGGTGAATAAGCACAGAAACAACTGGCATCTTATGCTCTTCCCTGCTTTGTGGGCCTATCGAACTTCTGTTAAAACCGCCACTGGGTTTACTCCTTTCCACCTCGTTTTTGGAGAGGAGGCAGTCTTACCGATCGAGTGTGAGATTCCTTCCCTGCATCTGGCCGTTGAACTTCTCCCTGACACCCAACTTCTAGAACAACGACTTATCATGCTTGAGCGCACTTCCGAAGACTGCCGTGTTGCCTTGCAAACCATGGAAGCGGCCAAGAAACGCACCAAAGCTCAGTATGACAGAAAAGTCCAGCCTCGCACTTTTCACGAAGGTGACCTTGTTCTAGTGTATGATCAGGCCCATGATGTCCTTGGTCATGGGAATTTCAACTCATTATGGCTAGGCCCTTACATCATCAGTAAGGATCTCGGTAAGGGGGCATACCTCTTAGAGGATTTCGAAGGCAATTCCCTTCCTAATCCTCGCAATGCACTCTATCTTAAGAAATATTACCCTTAGCATTTCCCTTATGAAATGCATGTTTTATTTTCTTTTAGATAGCCAGCATATTTTTTCATTTTTGTGATTTGCTACTTCACCCGGACCCATTTTGTCCAAGAAGGGTCACTTCACCTCCCCTTTAAATCGAATTTCCTCACTTACAACACTTGTACTTGGGGCACCACTTCGCCTCCATACTTGTCCATGTTCGTGTCGATTTTCGTCATGAGTTCCCACCTTGTACTCATGTTTTCATGGTTCCCCATTGGGCCTTTACTGTGTGGTAGCACCATCGAGTTGCCCTTGTTTAGAGCATCCAAGTTGAGTCATCATAGCATTCTTGGAGTCTATCCCGAGTCCCTTCGTACCTCGCTATAGCCCTCCATCCTTCATTGCTTGGTCTCTCTCTTGTGTCGCACATTATGGCTTTCAGTCCCACTGTCCCCTATCCCTTATGATATTGCGTCAGTCGCTGCCATGTCATTCATGCCCCTTTATGCTCTAACAAGGGAAGTCGTCCATTCGCTACTCAGTCCCTTCCATTTCACCATCATCATTAGTGTCAGTCTGTCCTTCACTCTACTATTTTCTCTCGTGCCTTAGTTGAGGATCTCTCATTACCTCACCTATGGCGGACCTCCTTCTGTTGACATCAGCTCGTTCATTCCAGAAGCCAGGTCTAGAGGGCGGTGTACCTTGGTTCCAGCTTCCACTCTTGTTCGGTGCCTCGGATCAGGCAAAGGGATCTCTCATTTCCATTTGACTTGATTGTTTCTCCACTCCAGCTCCTTTCAGCATGACCGAGATCCGTATACTTGATGGTTTAGTGATACAACAGGAGCTCTTGATGATTCCCGTGTGTGTGTGAGATGTCTCAACCCTCATGAGGGGGTGGCCCTACAGGCAGCCCCCCACATGCCCGGATGACCTCCTCCTTGCAGCCTTCGATGCAGCTCCAGATATTTGATGATGTTGGCCTTAGCCACTTGCAGCGCCTCTTTGATTTTCATGTATCAGTCAGATTTTGTGAGCCCTTCCCCATTTACAGGGGGCATTTGGGTTGTATTTGTATCTCATGTACTCAGATATTATTGTATAAGTCCTGGCTGTTATCCCAGGCACAACATGTATGTGGGATTCCTCATTTTATTTGTATCTGGTTCTTGATTATGCCGGTTGTACTTTATGGTTCGGTCCCTTGTTTACTGGACACACTATTCTTTTGTACTTTGTCTCGGCGGGCATAGGTATGCCTCCCCCACCACCTTTAGCACAGGTACCCTCTCATAAAAAGAGACTTGTTGCACCTGTAAGTCTCGTCTCCTCAGCGTCTAGTTCTTCAGCACCTTAGTATACCTCACATTTCTCTCTCTGACTTCCCTTTTGTTGTCTGGTGATTGAGTTCTTAAACGTACTTCGGTCATACGATTTGCTCCTAACACTCGCACGCCGGGGGGCAATCTGTTACACCATTTTTTGTTCATCTAACCTATTATCATTAGATGGACCCAAGTACACCATGTAAGACCAATTTTACCCTAAGTAAAATTGCCTTCACTATGTTAAATAACTTAATAAACCACTTTTATTAGGTTGTTTATGGTCTAAACAGGAAACCCCAAAAGGAAATATTAAACAAACCTATATTTGTTTGATTTTCCTCATGGAATAATTAATTAAACCATAATTTAATTATTATTCCCGGTCATGTTTAACCCAAAAACAAAGAAATTAATTAGATAAACCTTTATTTATCTTATTATTTTCTAGGAATAATTATTTAAATCTTATTTAGATAATATTCCTTTTTAAATATGACCAAATCACCCACAAATAATTAAATAAATCATTATTTATTTGATTATCTTCTAACCGCTTCCTTAAAAAGATAAATAAATCATTTATTTATTTATTTTTGACAAATAAGGGGATTTGACCCAAGTCAAATACTTTTTCCCTCCAACAAATATAATAAAATATTCCATAAAAGGTGGATCTAGATTTGGTTAACATTATTTTAATCATGCACCAAGATCTAGAATGACACAATATTTTGTTATAAATAGGAGGGTTTTTCCTACCATTCTTCACCTTTTGTTGCCTACTAGATCACTCTGGATCTATACACTTGGTCACATTTTTCCACTATTTACTGTGTGAGCTCCCTTTGAGTTCTATTCTTTGTGTGGGTTTTCTACACCAACAAGAGAGAGAGATTCCAGATCTGAAGTGCTGAGGACTTCCAAGAACCCATCCCATTGAGGAGAATTGGATACGCCTTCTTGTTTTCCTCCTAGGTGCCCTTAATACAAAAAATTCTTTCAAAAATTGTTCTTGTCTTGTCTATTGGTATATGGCGAAAACCCTTCTTTTTACTGCTTAATGTCTTTCTATGCATAGATCTGGTTTTTTGCAGCTCTTTTCTTGATCAACTAACTGCAGATCTGAAGATATTGGCAGCCACTTTTGTTGTTAGGGCTATTAGTTATGCGTAGCTAAAGTGGTCCTTTTTCGTACACTTCGACAAAGGATTCATACTAACATGAAGCATAGATATCAATATTGAGTTATATAATGCATCCAAAAAATAATTGCACAGACATTAAGCCCTTAGAAAACTCTACTATGACTCATGAAGAGGAAGAATTGAAGTATGATATATCAAAATTACAGTACCAAGTGTGACAAATTTTGATCTTAAAAAGAGAAATAAAAGATGAAATAGATGGTTTAAAATAAAAAATGGGGGCTAAGTTGGACGGTTTGTGTTGAGATTCAACAAGATGATGAGCTTAGTGAAAATTAAGCACCTTCACTAAGTGGGGCCCGCAGGCTATTTTTAGGTGTATGTCTATTTTTAGACATGGTGAGCATATTCTATAAGTTGCAGGATGCTATTTGTAGATGGTTGGTCAAATGTGAAAAATATATGAGATTCTATTTTTAGAATATTGGGAGAAGTATATTTATATATCGCCAATCTAAAAATAGATGGATGTCGATTATTATTAGCCCTTAATAATAATCCGACAATAAATATCAACTTATTCTCTTGGAGCACTTTATTTCAGTGAACAGATTTGGAAAATCAGTGGGCTGAAATAATTACACAATTCCTAGGGTAGTTGGTGACTCATGCATGGACGACTTAGTTAGAACTGAAGTGGCAAAGTTGTGACAAAGTTGGAAGAGTAGTTATGGGAGTTGTTATTCAGTTTAACTCAGTTAAGTGAGTCCAACTCAGTTGTGCTAGTTGTATCTAGTTCTAACTGAAGATACACTAGTGAGAGTTTAGTGAATTAATTATTTAATTAATTCATAACTAGAGACTCACTTTCAACTGAACAAATACAACAGTTAACTACTTGCATGTTAGTTCCAGCGGAGACCCAGTGGAGAGATAGGTGAAAGGGTGAGATGGACTATCTGTTGTGACTATAGTGATGCATTCAATGCATTTGACACACATTGGATATTCCAATGAGGATTGTGCAGTCAAGGCAAGGCCAATTCAAATTAATTCAGAGGTCTTCTTCAGTAGGGATTGCGCAGTGGAGGCAGGCTGTCAGGAGGCAAGAAATTGGTGCATAGATATGAAAATTTATGCATGATAGTGTGTAATGATTGTTGATTGTACTGTGAGCTTGATGTAATAATATTTTTATGAGATTATTACATGATTCCATTGATAAACATAATATATGATAGTTGGGGTTTTTAGCTTTAAGATTTCCCATTAAACAACTATGTTTATGTGCGGTTGATTTTCTTCATGTGTTTGCAATTGGCGATTTAATTTCCGCAAAGAATTAAGTGGAAGGATTCTATATTTAACATAAGATTAATTTGTTATATCAAGAGAATCCGGTAATGCTATCAGTATTAATAAATTTCTACATGGTATCGGAGCAGTGTTAATCACTGGAGATTGCAATAGTGAAGCGGTGCTGATTTTTGTGCTAGTGGACAATTCGAATTTGCTGCAGAAATTTCTTGGTGCAACAGTTGAGTATTCATTGAAATGGATTTCAATGGGTTGCAGTTGGAGTAAGCCCTTGAGGGTAGCTCGAACTACATAGCCCGGAAGGACATGATGGAGGTGGTGCTTGAAGATAATGGACTGAAGGAGTTCATCGATAGCGATGTTCCTAAGGCTACTTCTAGTGATGCTGCATTACTTGATGCATGGCAAAAGAAGGTAGAAAAGACAAGAAGAAATCTATTGAAAGGTGTGAAAGACCATATTGTGTCAAGCCTTCATGGGAAAGCCACTCCATTTTCAATGTGGAAGGCTTTGAAAAATCTTTTCCAAAGCATTAGCGACCATAGGAAGTTGGCGCTGAAAGATAAGCTCAGAAAAATCAAAATGGAGAAGGGCGACAATATTCCAAAATATCCCATGAAGTTTATCCAATGTAGGGATGAGCTGGGGAGTGTGGGAATTATTGTTGCGGATGATGGCTTGGTGAGCTTGGCTCTCCTTGGGCTTCCGAAGAGTTGACACAGCTAAGAAGACTCTATCAATGGAGGGGAGAAACTGCAGGATTGGGAGCGACTTTGGTCAGATCTTGTGCAGGAGGAGATAAGGCGTAATACCAGGGATAGCTCTTCATCGAAGAATGATGATGAAGAGAATTTCGATTTGGATGCCAAAGCAAGGAAATTGAAGGGGAAGAAATCCCATCCAAAATCCGAGGCTAAACGCAAGATGCTGGATTTGTCCAAGGTGAAGTGTTTTCAATGTCATGAACATGGGCATCTTGCCACTAACTTCCCACAGAAAAAGAAGAACAGGAAGGATGCTAGAGCTGCAGCGGGTGAGGCCTTAGCCTCGAAATTTGAACTTGATTTCTCTTTGATCGCATGCTTGGTTTCAAGCACAATGGGATCGGTGTGGTATCTTGATAGTGGTGCTTCCTTCCATACGGGAGACAAGGAGTTGTTTAGTGACTTAGAGGAGAAGGATCTCCAAATGCATATAGAGATGGGAAACAATGGTAGATATAGTGCAACTAACATTGGAACCATTAAATTTGAGAGGGAGTCAGGTAAACCATTTCTGTTGAAAGATTTTATGCATGTTCCAGGTCTGAAGAAGAACTTGGTCTCAGTCGCTATGTTAGAGGAAAGAGGTAATAACGTTTTTTTTCAGCAAGGGAAAATCATTCCTGCGACATAAAAAAATGGTTCAAACCAAGAGGATAGGGATTCAAGTTAAGAATCTCTACAAGCTGGAGGTAGATGGCTGCACTGAAATGATGGGCAAAGAAGAAGAAGTGGTGAGCTGAGATGAGGGCGAATTATGGCACAGGAGATTGGGAAATATTCACCATGCCGCCTTGAAGATTTTACAACAGATTTCTACTGGACTTCCCAAAGGTACTCTGGTGCAATCAGATTAGTGCAAGGGATGTACTATGGGTAAGTTTGTGAAGACCACCTTTCATGAGAAGGATAACCATGCTTTGGTGATCCTAGAGATTATTCACACAGATGTGTGTGGACCTTTCTCGATTGCTTCAACAACAAAAAATAGGTATTATGTTATATTTTTTGATGACTATTCTCGTAGATGCTGAATCTTCTTCATGCAAAAGAAGAGAAAAACATTCTCAAAGTTCTGTGAGTTTAAAGCATTGGTGGAGAAGGAGTCGGGGAAGCAAGTGAAGGCTTTGCGGAGCGATAATGGTGGTGAATATATCTCGAACGAATTCAAAAATAAACTTGCGCCAAAAATAGTCTGCGAGCCCACTTAGTGAAGGCCACTCATTTTCACTAAGCTCATCATCTTGTTGAATCTCAACACTCCCTCTCAACAAGATAGGGATTATCCTTCACCCTGATCCTGCCTCTATGGTATTTGAATTTTCTCCTACTGAGCGCCTTCGTCATAATGTCTGCATCCTAATCCTCCGTAGGAATGTACTAAAGCAACATGATCTTACGATGCACACAATCTCTGATATGATGATACCAGATATCAATATGTTTAGATCTATCATGAAACACACGATTAATCGAGAGTTTAATGCAACTCTTATTATTACAATGTATCACTGTAGGATCTAAATGTGAACCAAACAAACCAACCAGAATCTTCCTCATCCAGATAGCCTCACATGCAGCTTGACTTGCTGCCATGTATTCTGCCTCCGCTGAAATGAGTGCCACAAATCTTTGTTTCATGCTGTACCAAGAAACTGCCGTAGATACGATACTGAAAATCCCTCCTGATGTGCTCTTTCTGTTTGTTGGGCTGCCTACCCAATCTACATCCATGAAGCCATGCAACTTCACCTCATCCATCTGTTTGTACCATAAGCCATACTCAGATGTGCCCCATGAGATATCTCAGGACATGCTTGCCTGCCTTCCAAACGAGCTTGGTAGGCTTAACCATCGCTTGTGAAATATGGTTCACCGCATAGCATATGTTTGGTCTTGTATTAAATAAATACATGAGCGAACCCACCAACTGTCTATAAATAGTGGCATCCACTACCTCTACCGATGTAGCATCCTCTTTCCTCCAATTTCTTGGAAGAGGAGTGTCGATATGCTTACAGCCTTGCATGTGAAACTTCTCAAGTATCTCCCGAGCATACTTGCCTTGAGACAAAAACAATTCACCTTCCCACTGCCATATTTCCAATTCAAGGAAATAATGAAGGAGGCCCAAATCCTTCATCTCAAACTCCTTTGCAAGATCTGCCTTGCATGAGTGTATCAACTGCTCATCACCTGTTAGTATTAAATCATCAACATAAAGAACAATGATTTAAAGCTTACCCTCCACCACAATTTGGTACAGGTTGTTGAGATTCAAGAAGATGATGAGCTTAGTGAAAAGAGTTGCCTTCACTAAGTGGGTCTGCAGGCTATTTTTGGCCCAAGTCTATTTTTAGACTATGTCTATTTTTAGACATGGTGATCATATTTCAGAAGTTATAGGATGCTATTTGTGGATGGTTGATCAAGTTGGAAAAATAGATGAAATTATATTTTTAGAATATTGGGCGAAGTCTATTTATAGATCGTCGATCTAAAAATAGAAGTGTCGATTATTATTAGCTTTTAATAATAATTCGACAATAAACAACAACTTATTCTCTTGGAGCACTTAGTTTCAGTCCACAGATTTGGAAAATTAGTGGGCTGAGGGAATTACGCAATGCCCAAGGGCAACTGGTGGTTCATGCATGGAGGAATCAATTATAACTGAAGTGGCAAAGTTATGACAGAGATGGAAGAGTAGTTCATGGAGTTATATTCAGTTTAACTCAGTTAGAATTAGTTGAGCTAGTTGTATCTAGTCTAATTAAATGATACACTAGTGAGAGTGGAGTGAATTAATTAGTTAATTAATTAAAAAATAATAACTCATAAATCAACTGAACAATACAACAGTTAACTACAGTGCATGGCAGTTGCAGTGGAGACCCAGTGGAGAGATAGGTGAAAGGGCAAGATGGACTATCTGGTGTGACTATACTGATGCATTGATTGCATCATACACACATTGGAGTTTCCAATGAGGATTGCGCAGTCAAGGCAAGAGAAATTCAAATTCATTTAGAGCTATTCTTCAGCAGGGATTGCATAGTGGAGGCAGGCTGGCAGGGGGCAGAGATCGGTGCATGGATTTGCAGATTTTTCCTGATTAGTGTGTGACGATTGATTGTACTGAGAGCTTGATGTACTAAGCTTTGTATGAGATTGTTACATGATCTCCATGATACATAATATATGATGTTTGGGGTTTTTAGCTTCAATATTTCCCGTTAAACAACTGTGTTATGTGCGATTGTTTTTATTTATGCTTCACATGTGTTTGCAATTAATTTTCCGCAAAAGATTAAAAGTGGAATGATTCTGTATTTTGCAAGAAGTTAAATATTGTGAGAATAGGAGAATCTGGATGTATGCATTCCTAATGTATACTAATTTCTACGTGGTATCAAAGCATTGTTAATTCTTGAAGATTGCAGTTGTGAAGAATTGTTGAGTTTGTGCTGGTGGACAATTCGAATTTGCTACAGAAGATTCTTGGTGCAGAAGTTGAGTATACATTGAGATGTCTTTCAATGGGTTGCGATTGGAGTATTCACTTGATGGTAGCTTGAATTACATAGCCTGGAAGGACAAGATGGAGGCGGTGCTAGAGGATAATGGACTGAAGGAGTTCATCGATAGCGATGTTCTTAAGCCGGGATCTAGCGATGCTGCATTAATTGACGCATGGAAAAAGAAGACAGCAAAGACGAGAATAATTATGTTGGAAGGTGTGAAGGACAATATTGTGTCCAGACTTCATGGGAAAGCCACTCCATTCTGAATGTGTAAGGCTTTGACAGATTTTTTTCAATGCAGAAGCGACTAGAGGAAGTTGGCACTTATAGACAAGCTCAGAAAAATAAAAATGGAGAAGGGCGACAGTATTCCAAAATACCTCACGAAGTTTGTCCATTGCAAGGATGAATTGGGAAGACATGGTGAGCTTGGATCTCCTTGGGCTTCCGAAGAGTTGGCATAGCTACGAAGACTCTATCAATGGACGAGAGAAACTGCCGGGATGGGAGTGACTTTGGTCAAATCTTGTGCAGGAGGAGATAAGGCGGGGTACCAAGGATGGCTCTTCATCAAAGAATGAAGATGAAGAGAATTGTGCTTTGGATGCCAAAGCAAGGAAAGGGAAGGGGAATAAATTTCCTTCAAAATCCGATGCTAAAGGCAAGAAGCAGGATTTGTCCAAAGTGAAGTGTTTTCACTGTCACGAACATGGGCATTTCGCCACTAACTGCCCACAGAAGAAGAAGAACAAGAAGGCTGATGGAGCTGTAGCTGGATAGGCCTTAGCCTCGAAATTTGAACTTGATTTCTCTTTGATCGCATGCTTGGTTACAAGTGCAATGGGATCGGTGTGGTATCTTGATAGCGGTGCGTATTTCCATATGACGGGAGACAAGGAGTTGTTTAGTGACTTGGAGGAGAAGGACCTCCAGATGCATATAGAGATGGGTGACGATGGTTGGTACAGTGCGACTGGAATTTGGACCATTAACTTTGAGAGGGAGTAGGGTAATCCATTCTTGTTGAAGGATGTTATGCATGTTCCGGGTCTGAAAAAGAACTTGGTCTCGGTCGCAATGCTGGAAGACAAATGTTATGATGTTGTTTTTAGTGAGGGAAAAGAATTCCTTCGAAAAAAAATAACGGGTCAAACCAAGAAGATAGGGGTTCGAATTAAGTATCTCTATAAGCTGGAGATAGATGGCTATGCTGCAATGGTGGGAAAAGCAGAAGAACTGGTGAGCTGGGATGAGGGCGAATTATGGCACAGGAGATTGGGCCATCTTCGCCATGGCGCTTTGAAGATTTTGCAGCAAATTTCTATTGGAATTCCCAAGGGCACTCTTGCACAGTCAGATCAGTGCAAGGGATGTACTATGGGTAAGTTTCCAAAGACCACCTTTCATGAGAAGAAGAACCGTGCTTCGGTGATCTTGGAGAGAATTCACACAGACGTGTGTGGACCTTTCTCGGTTGCTTCAATAGAAAAACATAGGTATTATGTTATATTTTTTGATGACTATTCTCCTAGATGCTAGATCTTCTTCATGCAGAAGAAGAGTGAAACATTCTCAAAGTTCTGTGAGTTCAATGCATTGGTGGAGAAGGATTCGGGGAAGCAAGTGAAATCTCTACGGAGTGATAATGGTGGTGAATACATCTCAGGAAAATTCAAAGACTTCTGTAGCAAAGAAGGAATTCGAAGAGAACTCATAGTGCCTCATAACCCACAACAGAATGGGGTCGTTGAGAGGAAGAACAGAACGATCGTGGGTGCTACATGAGTGATGCTGCTTGACCAGGGCCTACCATTTCACTTATGGGCGGAAGCATGCAACACTGCGGTTTATGTGAAAAACCGTTGTCCTCATAGAGTACTTGGCATGAGTACACCTGAAGAAGATTTTACTGGTAAGAAGCCTGATATTTCTAATTTGAATATTTTTGGCTCATCTATTTACATTCATGTGACAAAGGACGCCAGGAAAAAGCTGGAGCCGACTACAGAAGTTGGGATATTTTTGGGGTACACAGAAACACCCCATAATTATTGTGTGTATTTCCCAGACAGTCGGATGACTGTGGTGCGACAGGATATAAAATTCAATGAGGTGAAAGCCATGAAGTTGTCGCTTGAGAGGGAGCTACACTTGCATGTATAGGAGGAACTTCTTGTTCCTAAAGATGAGCCTTTAGATGTGGATCAACCATAAGAGGAGATTCATGGAGTGGAGGAGTCCACTCATGTAGAACCAAACATCAGACAAGGCAGAAAGCGGACCACAGAAGCTGAGAGACTGAAGCTTGATGCGGCACAGAATTTAGGAGTCCCCACATCACAGCACAGACAGAGATAGTCACCTGACCGATTTACTGGATACATGGATATTATGAGCAAGTGTATCGTGACAGAGCCGTCTTCTTTTGAGGAATCAGTGCAGGAGCCTACATGGGTAAATGCCATGGTGGAGAAGTATGACTCCATTTTCAGAAACAATGCTTGGGAGATTGTTCCAAGGCCGGTGGAAAAATCAGTTGTAGGATCAAGATGGATCTATAAGGTAAAGCAAGCTACTAATGGGAGCGTCAAGAAGTATAAGGCAATATTTGTTGCCTGGGGCTTCTCATAGATCGAGGGGATTTACTATGAAGAAACCTTTGCACCTGTCACATGGTATTCTTCCATACGGACCATCCTTGCTCTCTTAGCGCAGATGGGTTGGCACATTCATTAGATGGATGTGAAGACTGCGTTCCTTAATGGGATCATTGAGGAAGAGGTGTACATTGAGCAACCTGAAGGATTTGAGATCTTCAACAACGATTCGCATGTGTGCAGGCTCAAAAGAGCACTGTATGGGCCGAAACAAGCACCACGTGCTTGGTACATTCGGATCGACAACTATTTCACTGGACTTGGCTTCACGAAGAGTGAGGCGGATGAAAACCTGTACCAAATTGTGTTGGAGGGTAAGCTTTTAATCATTGCTCTTTATGTTGATGATTTAATACTAACGGGTGATGATCAGTTGATACACTCATGCAAGGCAGATCTTGCAAAGGAGTTTGAGATGAAGGATTTGGGCCTCCTTCATTATTTCTTTGGATTGGAAATATGGCAATGGGAAGGTGAACTATTTGTGTCTCAAGGCAAGTATGCCCGGGAGATACTGGAGAAGTTTCACATGCAAGACTGCAAGCCTATCAACACTCCTCTTCCAGGAAATTGGAAGAAAGAGGATGCTACATCGGCAGAGGTAGTGGATTCCACTGTTTATCGACAGTTGGTGGGTTCGCTCATGTATTTAGTTAATACAAGACTGGACATATGCTATGCGGTGAACCAACTTTCACAAGCGATGGTTAAGCCTACCAAGCTCTTTTGGAAGGCAAGCAAGCATGTCCTAAGATATCTCAGGGGCACATCTGAGCATGGCTTATGGTACAGACAGAGAGATGAGGTGAATTTGCATTGCTTCAAGGATGCAGATTGGGCAGGAAGCCCAATAGACAGAAAGAGCACATCAGGAGGGATTTTTAGTGTCGGATCTACAACAATTTCTTGGTACAACAGGAAACAAAGATCCGCGACACTCAGTTCAGTGGAAGCAGAATACATGGTAGCAAGTCAAGCTGCATGTGAGGCTATCTGGATGAGGAAGATCCTAGTTGGTTTTTTCGGTTCACATTTAGATCCCACAGTGAAACATTGTGATAATCAGAGTTGCATTAAACTCTTGGTTAATCCTGTGTTTCATGATAGATCTAAACATATTGATATCCGGTATCATCATATCAGAGATTGTGTGCAGCGGAAGATCATGTTGCTTGAGTACATTCCTACGGAAGATCAGAATGCAGATATTCTGACGAAGGTGCTTACCAGGGGAAAATTCAAATACCATAGAGGCAGGATCGGGGTCAAAGATAATCCCTATCTTGTTGAAAGGGAGTGTTGAGATTCAACAAGATGATGAGCTTAGTGAAAAGAGTTTCCTACACTAAGTGGGTGCGCAGGTTATTTTTGGCGCAAGTCTATTTTTATACATGGTGATCATATTTTAGAAGTTGCAGGATTCTATTTTTGGATGGTTGATCAAGTTGGAAAAATAGATGAAATTATATTTTTATAATATTGGGCGAAGTCTATTTATAGATCGTCGATCTAAAAATAGAAGTGTCGATTATTATTATCTCTTAATAATAATCCGACAATAAAAAACAACTTATTCTCTTGGAGCACTTAGTTTCAGTGCACAGGTTTGGAAAATCGGTGGGCTGAGGGAATTACGCAATCCCCAAGGGAAAATGGTGGTTCATGCATGGAAGAGTAGCTCATGGAGTTGTATTCAGTTTAACTCAGTTAGACTCAGTTGTGCTATTTGTATCTAGTCTAATTGAATGATACACTAGTGAGAGTGGAGTGAATTAATTAGTTAATTAATTCAAAAATAATAACTCATAAATCAACTGAACAATACATCAGTTAACTACAATGCATGGAAGTTCCAGTGGATACCCAGTGGAGAGATAGGTGAAAGGGCAAGATGGAATATCTGTTGTGACTATAGTGATGCATTGATTGCATCACACACACATTGGATTTGCCAATGAAGATTGTGCAGTCAAGGCAAGAGAAATTTGAATTCATTCAGAGCTATTCTTCAGCAGGGATTGCGTAGTGGAGGCAGGCTAGCAGGGGACAGAGATCGGTGCATGGAATTGTAGATTTTTCCTGATTAGTGTGTGACGATTGATTGTACTGAGAGCTTGATGTACTAAGATTTGTATGAGATAGCTACATGATCTCCATGATACATTATATATGATAGTTGGGGTTTTCAGCTTCAGGCTTTCCCGTTAAACAACTGTGTTATGTGCGATTGTTTTTATTTATGCTTCACATGTGTTTGCAATTAATTTTCCGCAAAAGATTAACAGTGGAATGATTCTGTATTTTGCAAGAAGTTAAATATTGTGAGATCAAGGGAATCTGGATGTATGCATGCTTAATTTATACTAATTTCTACACAGGTTTGCATCTGCCTCACTCTTGGTGAAGCCAAGTCCAGTGAAACAGCTGTCGATCCGTGTGTACCAAGCACAAGGTGCTTGCTTTGGCCCATACAATGCTCTTTTGAGCCTGCAGACATGCGAATCGCTCCTGTAGATCTCAAATCCTTTAGGCTCGTCAATGTACACCTCTTCCTAAATGATCCCATTAAGTAACACAGTCTTTACATCCATCTGATGAATGTGCCAACCCATCTGCACTGAGAGAGCAAGGATGGTCCTTATGGAAGAATACCGTGCGACAGGTGCAAAGGTTTCTTCATAATCAATCCCCTCAATTTTTGAGAAGCCCCAGGCAACAAATATTGCCTTATAATTCTTGATGCTCCCATCATCAGCTTGCTTTAACTTGTAGATCCATCTTGATCCTACAACTGATTTACCCACTAGCTTTGGAACAATCTCCCAAGCACTGTTTCTGACAATGGAGTCATACTCCTCCACCATGGCATCTACCCATGTGGGCTCCTACACTTATTCTTCAAAAGAAGATGGCTCTATCATGATACACTTGCTCAAAAGATCCATCTATCCAATAAATCGGTCAGGTGACTGTCTCTGTCTGCGCTGTGATGTAGGGACTCCTACATTTTGTGCTGCATCAAGATTTAGTCTCTCAGCTTCTGTGGTACGCTTTCTGCCTTGTCTGATGTTTGGTTCTGCATGAGTGGACTCATCCACTCCATGAATCTCCTCCTGTGGCTGATCCACATCTAGAGGCTCATTTTTGGGAACAAGAAGTTCCTCTTCTGCATGCAAGTGTAGCTCCCACTCAAGCGACAATTTCATGGCTTTCACCTCATTAAATTTTATATCCTGTCGCACCACAATCATTCGACTATCTGGAAAATACACATGATAATTATGGGGTGTTTCTGTGTACCCCACATATATCCCAACTTCTGCAGTCTGCTCCAGCTTCTTCCTGGCATCCTTTGTCACATGAATGTAAATAGATGAACCACACATCTTCAAATGAGAAATATCAGGTTTCTTACCAGTAAAAGCTTCTTAAGGTGTACTCATGCCAAGTACTTTATGAGGAAAATGGTTTTGCACATAAACCGTAGTGTTGCATGCTTCTGCCCACAAGTGCATTGGTAGGCCCTGTTCATGCAGCATCGCTCGTGCAGCACCCACGATTGTTCTGTTCTTCCTCTCCGCGACCCAATTCTGCTGTGGGTTATGAGGCGCTACGAGTTTTCTTCAAATTCCTTCTTTGCTACATAAGTCTTTGAATTCACCCGAGATATATTCACCACCATTATCACTCTGTAGAGCTTTCACTTGCTTCCCTGACTCTTTCTCCACCAATGCTTTAAACTCATAGAACTTTGAGAATGTTTTTCTCTACTTTTGCATAAAGAAGATCCAACATCTACGAGAATAGTCATCAAAAAATATAAAATAATATCTGTGTTTTGCTGTTGAAGCAACTAGGAAAGGTCCACACACGTCTGTGTGAATTCTCTCAAGGATCACTGAAGCACGATTCTCCTTCTCATGAAAGATGGTCTTCACAAACTTACCCATAGTGAAGATAGCCCAATCTCTTGTGCCATAATTCGCACTAATCTCGGCTCACTACTTCTTCTACTTTTCCCATCATTGCAGCGTAGCCATCTACCTCCAACTTGTAGATATTCTTAACTCAAATCCCTATCCTCTTGGTTTGACCCATTGTTTAATGTCGCAGGAAAGCTTTTCCATCGCTAAAAACAATGTCATAACCTTTGTCTTCCAACATTGCGACCGAGACCAAGTTCTTCTTCAGACCTGGAACATGCATAACATCTTTTAACATAAGTAGATTACCTGAATCCCTCTCAAAGGTAATGGTCCCAATGCCGGTCGCACTGTATCGACCATCATCGCCCATCTCTATATGCATTTGAAGGTCCTTCTCCTCCAAGTCACTTAACAACTCCTTGTCTCCCGTCATATGGAAAGACGCACCACTATCAAGATACCACACCGATCCCATATAGATTGAAAAAAAGCATACGATCAAAGAGAAATCAAATTAAAATTTCTAGGCTAAGGTCTCTCTAGCTGCAGCTCTAGCAGCTTTCTTTTTCTTCTTCTGTGGGAAGTTACTGGCGAAATGCCCATGTTCATGACAGTGAAAACACTTCACCTTGGACAAATCCCGCTTCTTACATTTTTCTTTGGATTTTGAAGTAAATTTCTTCCCCTTCCCTTTCCTTGCTTTGGCAGCCAAAGTGAAATTCTCTTCGTCATCATTCTTCGATGAAGAGCCATCCCTGGTACCTTGCCTTATCTCCTCCTGCACAAGATCCGACCAAAGTCGCTCCCATCCTGGCAGTTTCTTCCGTCCATTTATAGAGAATTTGTAGCTAGTCCAACTCTTGAGAAGCCCAAGGAGAGCCAAGCTCACCAAGTCTTCATCATCAACAACAATCCCCACACTTCCCAGTTCATCCCTACAGTGGACAAACTTTGTGAGATATTTTGGAATATTGTCACCCTTCTCCATTTTTATTTTTCTGAGCTTATCTTTCAGTGCCAACTTCCTCTGGTAGCTGCTGCTTTGGAACAAATCTGTCAAAGCCTTCCACATTAAAAATGGAGTGGCTTTCCCGTGAAGGCTAGACACAATATGGTCCTTCACACCTTCCAACAAAATTCTTCTTGTCTTTGCTACCTTATTTTTCCATGCGTCAAGTAATGCAGTATCGCTAGATCCAGGATTAGGAACATCGCTATCGATGAAATCCTTCAGTCCATTATCCTCCGGAACCACCTCCATCCTATCCTTCCAGGCTATGTAATTCGAGTTCCCATCAAGGGCATACTCCAATCGCAACCCATTGAAATAAATTCAATGTATACTCAACTGTCGCGCCAAGACTTTTCTGCAGCAAATTCGAATTGTCCACCAGCACAAACTCAACAATTCTTCACAATTGCAATATTCAAGAATTAACACTACTCTGATACCACGTAGAAATTATATACAAGATGCATGTATATATCCATATTCTCCTGATCTAACAATATTTAACTTCTTGCTAAATACAGAATCCTTCCACTGTTAATCTTTTGCGGAAATTAAAATCAATTGCAAACACATGAAGCAATAAAAACAATCCAAGATAACATAGTTGTTTAATGGGAAATCCTGAAGCTAAAAACCCCAACTATCATATATTATGTATCATGGAGATCATGTAACAATCTCATACAAAGCTTATTACATCAAGCTCTCAGTACAATACAATCGTCACACACTATTCAGAAGAAATCTGCAAATCCATGCATTGATTTCTTGCCACCTGATAGCCTGCCTCCACTGCGCAATCCCTATTGAAGAATAGCTCTAAATGAATTTGAATTACCCTTGCCTTGACTACACAATCCTCATTGGCAACTCCAATGTGTGTGTGGTGCAATCAATGCATCACTATAGTCACAACGGATAGTCCATCTTGCCCTTTCACCTATCTCTCCACTGGGTCTCCACTGGAACTGATATGCACTGTAGTTAACTGCTATATTTTTTCAGTTGATTAATGAGTTATTATTTGTGAATTAGTTAACTAATTAATTCAATCCACTCTTACTAGTGTAACATTCAGTTAGACTAGATACAACTAGCTCAACTGAGTTTAACTCCAATAACTGAGTTAAACTGAATAACAACTCCATGAACTACTCTTCCAACTCTGTCATAAATTTTCCACTTTAGTTATAACTGAGTCCTCCATGCATGAACCAACAGTAAACCCTAGGAATTGCGTAATTCCTTCAGCCCATTGATTTGCCAAATCTGTGCACTGAAATTAAGTGCTCCAAGAGAATAAGTTGCTGTTTATTGTCGGATTATTATTAAGAGCTAATAATAATCAACACTTCTATTTTTAGATCGACGATCTATAAATATACTTCGTCTAATATTATAAAAATAGAATTTAATCTATTTTTCCAACTTGACCAACCATCCATAAATAACATCCTGCAACTTCTGAAATATGATCACCATGTCTAAAAATAGACATAGTCTAAAAATAAACTTGCGCCAAAAATATCCTGCGGGCCCACTTAGTGAAGGCGACTCATTTTCACTAAGCTCATCATATTGTTGAATCTCAACAACTACACTTGCATGTAGCGGAGGAGCTACTTGTTCCCAAAGATGAGCCTCAAGATGTGGATCAGCCATAGGAGGAGGATCATGGAGTGGAGGAGTCCACTCACGCAGAGCCAAACATCAGAACAAGTAGAAGGCGTACCATAGAAGCTGAGAGGCTGAACCTTGACACAACACAAAATGTAAGAGTCCCTACATCACAACGCAGACAGAGACAGTCACCTGACTAATTTACTAGATACATGGCTCTTATGAGCAAGTGTAACGTGACAGAGCCATCTTCTTTTGAAGAAGTAGCGCAGGAGCCCACATGGATAGATGCCATGGTGGAGGAGTATGAATCCATTGTAAGAAAAAATTATTGGGAGATTGTTCCAAGGCCGGCTGATAAATCAGTGGTAGGTTCAAGATGGATCTACAAGGTAAAGCATGCTGCTGATGGGAGCGTCAAGAAGTATAAGGCAAGATTTGCTGCCTAGGGCTTCTCACAGATCGAGGGGATTGATTATGAAGAAACCTTTTCACCTGTCGCACAATATTCTTCCATAAGGACCATCCTTGCTCTCTTAGCGCATATGGGTTGGTACATTCATCAAATGGATGTGAAAACAATGTTCCTTAATGGGATCATTGAGGAAGAAGTGTACATTGAGCAGCCTGAAGGATTTTAGATCTTCAGCAGCGAGTCACATGTGTGTAGAATCAGAAGAGTGCCGTATGGGCTGAAGCAAGCACCTCGTGCTTGGTACATATGGATCAATAACTATTTCACTGGACTTGGCTTCACCAAGAGTGAGGCGGATGAAAACCTGTACCAAATTGTGGCGGAGGGTAAGATTTTAATCATTTTTCTTTATGTTGATGATTTAATACTAATGGGTGATGAGCAGTTGATACACTGATGCAAGGTAGATCTTGCAAAGGAGTTTGAGATGAAGGATTTGGGCCTCCTTCATTATTTCCTTGGATTGGAAATATGGCAGCGAGAAGGTGAACTGTTTGTGTCTCAAGGCAAGTATGCTCGGGAGATACTTGGTAAGTTTCACATGGAGGACTGCAAGCCCATGGATACTCCTCTTCCAGGAAATTGGAGGAAAGAGGATGCTACATCGACAGAGGTAGTGGATGCCACTGTTTATCGACAGTTGGTGGGTTCGTTCATGTATTTAGTTAATATAGGACCAGACATGTGCTATGCGGTGAACCAACTTAGTCAAGCAATGGTTAAGCCTACCAAGCTCTTTTGGAAGGTAGGAAAGCATGTCTTGAGGTAGGGCACATATGAGTATGGATTATGGTACAGATAGAAGGATGAGGTGAAGTTGCATGGCTTCACAGATGCAGATTGGGAAGGCAACCCAACGGACAGAAAGATCACATCAGGAGGGGTTTTCAGTATCAGATCTACAACATTTTCTTGGTACAAAAGGAAACAAAGATCTGTATCACTAAGTTCAGTGGAAGAAGAATACATGGTAGCAAGTCAAGCTGCATGTGAGGCTATCTGGATGAGGAAGATCCTGGACGGTTTGTTCGGTTCTCATTTAGTTCCTATAGTGATACATTGTGATAATTAGAGTTGTATTAAACTCTCGATTAATCTTGTGTTTCATGATAGATCTAAACATATTGATATCCATTATCATCATATCAAAGATTGTGTGCAGGAGAAGATCGTGTTGCTTCAGTACATTCCTACGGAAGATCATGATGCAGATATTATGACGAAGGCGCTCAGCAGGAGAAAATTTGAATACCATAGAGGCAGGATCGGGGTGAAGGATAATACCTATCTTGTTGAGAGGGAGTGTTGAGATTCAACAAGATGATGAGCTTAGTGAAAATTAAGAACCTTCACTAAGTGGGGTCCACAGGGTATTTTTAGGTGTATGTCTATTTTTAGACATGGTGAGAATATTCTATAAGTTTTAGGATGCTATTTGTAGATGTTTGGTCAAATGTGAAAAACATATGAGATTCTATCTTTAGAATACTGGGCGAAGTCTATTTATAGATTGTCAATCTAAAAATAGATGCATGTCGATTATTATTAGCCCTTAATAATAATTTGATAATAAATATCAACTTATTCTCTTGGAGCACTTTATTTCAGTGAAAAGATTCAGAAAATTAGTGGGATGAAGGAATTACGCAATTCCTAGGGTGGTTGGTGACTCATGGATGGAGGAATCAGTTAGAACTAAAGTGGAAAAGTTGTGACAAAGTTGGAAGAGTAGTTATGGGAGTTGTTATTTAGTTTAACTCAGTTAAGTGAGTTAAACTCAGTTGTGCTTGTTGTATCTAGTTCTAACTGAAGATACACTAGTGATATTTTAGTGAATTAATTATTTAATTAATTCATAACTAGAGACTCACTTGCAACTGAACAAATACATAAGTTAACTACTTGCATGTCAGTTCTAGTGGAGACCCAGTGGAGAGATAGGTGAAAGGGTGAGATGGACTATCTGTTGTGACTATAGTGATGCATTCAATGCATCTAACACACATTGGAGATGCCAATGAGGATTGTGCAGTCAAGGCAAGGCAAGATTGAATTCATTCGGAGGTCTTCTTGGGTCTTCTTCGGCGGGGATTGCACAGGATTGCACGGTGGAGGCAAGTTTTTCGGGAGGCAAGAAATTGGTGCATAGATATGCAAATTTCTGCATGACAGTGTGTAATGATTGTTGATTGTACTGAGAGCTTGATGTACTAAGCTTTGTATGAGATTATTACATGATTCCGTTGATATACATAATATATGATAGTTGGTGTTTTTAGCTTTAAGCTTTCCCGTTAAACAACTGTGTTTATGTGCGATTGATTTTCTTCATGTGTTTGCTATTGGCGATTTAATTTTCGTAAAGAATTGAGTGGAAGGATTCTGTACTTAACATAAGATTAATTTGTTAGATTAGGATAATCCGGTAATACTATCAATATTAATAAATTTCTACAGTTTGAAGGATCAAATGAAAGCTAATATGTATGATAAAGTAGTGGAAGATCACTTTGAGCATCAACAACAAGTTCTCCAACTCTCATAGTATAACCTAACATTGGTGCAGAATCGAATGAAACAACAGGAAGATCAACATCGTAGCGAAAGAAGTTCTGGAGAAGTCACATAAAAAAGAACTTGAAAACTATGAAATCAATCAATTTCAGAGTATCTTATCAAGTGGAAGAACTTACCCATTGAATATTCCACATGGGAGGATGATAATTTTATACATAAGCATCTATTAATAATCAAGCGTTGTGGGAAACACTTGTTTGAAGGAGAGGGGCATGTTAGGTCCCTATAATACTAGTTATCCCATTATTTCTATTAGTTTAGGCCAATTATTGTTATTATTGTACCCCCGTAATCCCCATATTGTTAGTATTTTGCCCCACAATAGCCCACTATTGTTATTTTTGTGCCCTTAAATTATTATTGTTAGGTCGACTAGGATTATATTGTGACCCCATGGACTCATATATATATAAAGGAGGTTTTTTAACTTGAATCATCCAAGAATTGTTCATTTATGCAATGTAAAGGAGGTTCCCCCCTCTAAGTGGCTTATTTCTAAGGTTTTGATTGTTGAGATTCAACAAGATGGTGATCCTAGTGAAAATTAAGCACCTACACTAGGATGGAGCCTCAGGCTATTTTTAGGTGGAAGTCTATTTTTAGAACGGATGAGTAAATTCTATTTATAGATGGTGTGAAAATTATATTTATAGATGATGTTGTATTTTTAGATGTATGTGCGAGTTTTATTTATAGATCACATTTCTATTTATAGATGCATGTCGACTATTATTATCTCTTAATAATAGTTGGACAATAAATATTAATCTATTCTCATGGAGCACCTGAAATCAGTTAACTGAAGTGGAAAAATAGTTAGTTGAAGGAATTTCAAGTTAAAAGGTTGGTTGGTGGGACATGCAAGTGGACTTAGTTGTAACTGAGTGATTTGAAGTTGTAACAGAGTTGGATGTGTAGTTATGTGAGTTGTAAAGTAGTTTAACTCAGTTGTGCTAGTTGTAACTGAAGATACACTAGTGAGAGATCAGTGAATAAAGATTAAATTAATTTCAATGGAGTGATCTCACATGCAACTGAAGATTTACTACTGTTAACTACATGCATGTCAGATCCAATGGAGACCCAGTTGAGAGGTAGGTGAAAGGGATAGTTGAATATCAGTTGTACTATATTAGATTTCACTCTTGCAAGCCAAACAAACATTGGATATTCTCATGAGGATTGCGCATTCAAGGAGGGAATTATTGCATCGAATTGGTCTTTGTAATCATCTTGGATTGCGCAGTGGAGGTAGGCTGTTGTGAGGCAGAATTTTGGCTAAGGAATTTGTCAACTTCTGCAAGACAGTGTGAGACGATTGTATATTGTATTGAGAGCTCTTGGATTAGAGTTTTGTATGATATTGTTTCATAATCCATGATATATACATAATATATGAGTGGTGTTTTTAGCTTTATGCTTTCCCGGTAAAACATATGTGTTATGTGCGATTGATCTTTCTTCATGTGTTTGCAATTGGCGATCATGTTTTAAATTTCTGCAAGAATTTTTGTAGAAGCAATTCTATATTTAACAGTGGAATATAATTTTTAGATCAGGAGAATCTAGGCAATAAATATTTTTATTAAAATTTCTACATGGTATCAGAGCACAAAAGATTGCAAATTGAAGTAGGAGCTGAGTTTGTTGGTGGAAACAATTCGAATTTGCTATAAGAATTTCTTGGTGCGATAGTTGAGTAAACATTGAAATGGATTTCAATAGCTTGCGGCTAGAGTATGCACTCGAGGGAAGATCTAACTACATTTTCTGGAAGGATAGGATGGAGGCAGTGCTTGAAGATATTGGATTGAAGGAATTCTTTGACAGTGATGTTCCTAAGCCCACTTCGACGGATGCTGCATTACTTGATGCATGGAAAAAGAAAGTAGCGAAGGTGAGAAGGATTTTGTTGGAAGGTGTACGAGACCACATTGCCTCAAGCCTTCATGGGAAAGCCACTCCATATGCTATGTGGAAGGCTTTGATGAATATTTTCCAAAGTAGCAGTGAGCATAGGAAATTGGCACTGAAGGATAAACTCAGAAATATTAAGATGGAAAAGGGCGACAATATTCCAAAGTATCTCACAAAGTTTGTCCAATTTCGGGATGAACTAGGGAGTGTGGTAATCACTGTTGCAGATGATGATTTGGTGATATTTTATCTCTTGGGAATTCCTAAGATTTGGCACAGTTATGAAGTCTCTGTCAACGGACGGGGAAAAATGCTGGATTGGGAATGACTGTGGTCGGATCTAGTGTAGGAGGAGTTCAGGCGGAACACCAGAGATGGCTCTTCATCAAAGCATGATGATGAAGAGGATTGTGCTTTGGATGCCAAGGCAAGGAAAGGGAGGGGGAAGAAATTCCATTCAAAATCTGAGTCTAAAGGAAAGAAGCTGGATTTTTCATAGGTGAAGTGTTTTCACTGTCACGAACATGGGCATATCGCCACTAACTGCCCACAGAGGAAGAAGAACAAGAAGGCTGCTGGAGCTGCAACTGGTGAGGCCCTTGCCTCACAATTTGAACTTGATTTCTCTTTGATCGCATGCATGGTGTCAAGTTCGGTGTGGTATCTTGATAGTGGTGCTTCCTTCCACATGACGAGAGATAAGGAGCCTTTCAGTGACTTGGAGGAGAAAGATCTCCAAATGCGTATAGAGATGGGCGACAATGGACGATAAAATGCGACCAAAATTGGTACCATTACCTTTGAGAGGGATTCAGGTAAACCTTTTCAATTGAAATATGTTATGCATGTTCCAGGTCTGAAGAAAAACTTGGTCTCAGTCACGATGTTAGAGGACAGAGGCTATGACATTGTTTTCAGCGATGGAAAATCTTTTCTATGACATAAAACAATGGGTTAACCCAAGAGGATAGGGATTCAAGTTAAGAATATCTACAAGCTGGAGGTAGATGGTTGCGCTGCCATGAAGGGCAAGGCAGAAAAAATGGTGAGTCGGGATGAGGGAAAATTATGGCATAAGCCATTGGACCATCTTCATCATGGAGCCTTGAAAGTCATGCAACAAATATCTACTGGATTTCCAATGGGAACACTTGCTTAGTTAGATCAGTGCAAGGGTTGCACCATGGGGAAGTATGTAAAGTCCACATTTCATGAAAAGGAGAATTGTGCCTCGGTGATCCTGGAGAGAGTTCACACAGACGTGTGTGGACCAGTCTCGGTTGCTTCAACAACAAAACACAGGTATTATGTTATTTTTGTTAACGAATTTTCTCGTAAATGTTGGATCTTCTTCATGTAGAAGAAGGATCAAACATTCTCAAATTTCTGTGAGTTTAAGGCATTGGTGGAGAAAGAGTCAGGGAAGCAAGTGAAGGCTCTAAGGAGCGATAATGGTGGAGAATACATCTCTAATGAATTCAAAGACTTCTGCAGCAAAGAAGAAATTCAAAGATAACTCATAGCACCTCATAACCCACAACGAAACGGGGCCGCGGAGAGGAAGAGCAGAACGATCATGGGTGTGGAACGAGAAATGCTACATGATCAGGGCCTACCAACGCATTTGTGGGTGGAAGCATGCAACACTACGGTTTATGTGCAAAACGGTTGTCCTTATAGAGTACTTGGCATGAGTACACCTGAAGAAGCTTTCATTGGTAAGAAACCATATGTTTCTCACTTTAAGATTTTTGGCTCATCTGTTTATGTGCATGTGACCAAGAACGCTAGGAAGAAGCTAGAGGCGACTGCTGAAGTTGGGATATTTTTGGGGTACATAGAAACACCCCACAATTATCGTGTGTATTTTCCTAATAGTAAGATGACTATTATGCGATAGGATATAAAATTCGATGAGGGGAAAGCCATGCAGTTGTTGCTTAAGAGGGAGCTGGACTTACATGCGGAGGAGGAACTGTTGGTTCCCAAAGATGAATCTATAGATATGGATCAGCAATAGGAGGAGGTTCATGGAGTGGAATATTCCACTCACTTAGAGCCAAACATAAGAACTGGTAGAAGGCATACGACAGAAGCTGAGAGGCTGAGACTTGATGCTGCACAGAATGTAGGAGTCCCTACTTCACAGTGTAGACAAAGACCGTCTCCTGACCAATTCATTGGATACATGGCTCTCATGAGCAAATAGTAAGCAGTGCAGGAGCCCACATGGGTAGATGTAATGGTGGAGGAGTATGACTCCATTGTTAGAAATAGTGATTGGGAAATTGTTCCTAGGCTGGTTGATAAAATCAATGGTAGGTTCGAGATGGATCTACAAGGTAAAGCAAGCTACTGATAAGAATTTTGAGAAATACAAGGCCAAATTTGTGGCCCGGGGCTTCTCACAGATCGAGGGGATTGATTATGAAGAAACCTTTGCACTTGTCACACAATATTCTTCCATAAGGACCATCCTTTCTCTCTCAACGTAGATGGGTTGGCACATTAATTAGATGGATGTGAATACTGTGTTTCTAAATGGGATCATCGGGGAAGAAGTGTACATTGAGCAGCCTAAATGATTTTAGATCTTCAACATTGATTCACATGTGTGCAGACTCAAAAGAGCGCTGTATGGGCTGAGGTAAGCACCCCGTGCTTAATACACTTAGATAGACATCTATTTCACCGGACTTGGCTTCACCAAGAGTGAGGTGGATGCAATCCTATACCAAATTGTGGTGGAGGGTAATATTTTAATCATTTTTCTTTATGTTGATGATTTAATACTAACTGGTGATGAGCAAATGCTACACTTATGCAAGGAGGACCTTGCAAAGGAGTTTGAGATGAAGGATATGGGCCTCCTTCATTATTTCCTTAGATTGGAAATATGGAAACGAGATGGTGAAAGTTTTGTGTCTCAAGGCGAGTATGCAAGGGATATACTGGGTGAGTTTCACATGGAGGGCTACAAACCCATCGATACTCCTCTTCTAGGAAACTGGAGGAAAGAGGACGCTACATCTGGAGAGGTAGTGGATGCTCTTGTCTATCGACAGTTAGTGGGTTCGCTAATGTATTTAGTGAATACAAGACCAAACATATGCTATGCGGTAAATCGGCTTAGTCAAGTGATGGTTAAACCTACCAAGCTCTTTTGGAAGGCAGGGAAGCATGTCCTGAGATACCTAAGGGGAAAATTTGAGTATGGTTTGTGGTATAGACATATGGATGAGGTGAAGTTGCATGGCTTCACGGATGCAGATTGGGCGAGAAACCCAACGAAAAGAAAGAGCACATCAAGGGGGATCTTCAGTATGAGATCTACAGGTGTTTCTTGGTACAACAGGAAACAGAGATGCATGGCACTCAGTTCAGTGGAAGCGAAATACATGGCAGCAAGTCAAGCTGCATGTGACGCTATCTGGATGAGAAATATCCTGGTTGGTTTTTTTGGTACTCATTGAGATCATAGAGTGATTCATTGTGATAATCAGAGTTGCATTAAAATCTCAATTAATCCTTTGTTTCATGATAGATATAATCATATAGATATCCGGTATTATCATATCAGAGAATGTGTGTAGTGGAAGATCATGTTGCTTCAGTAATTCCTACGGAGGATCAGGATGAAAATATTCTGATGAAGGCACTCACCAGGAGAAAATTCGAATACCATAGAGACAGGATCAAGGTGAAGGATAATCCCTTTCTTGTTGAGAGGCAGTGTTGAGATTCAAAAAGATGATGATCATAGTGAAAATTAAGCACCTACACTAGGATGGAGCCTCAGGCTGTTTTTAGGTGGAAGTCCATTTTTAGAACAAATGAGAAAATTCTATTTATAGATGATGTCTATTTACATATGGTGAGAAAATTATCTTTATGGATGATGTTCTATTTTTAGATATATGTGCGAGTTCCGTTTATAGATCGCATGTCTATTTATATATGCATGTTGACTATTATTATCTCTTAATAATAGTTGGACAATAAATATTAATCTATTCTCATGGAGCACTTGAAATCAGTTAACTTAAGTCGTGAACCAGTTAGCTAAAGGAATTTTGGGTTCAAAGGTTGGTTGGTGGGACATGCAAGTGGACTTATTTGTAACTGAGTGATTTGAAGTTGTAACAGATTTGGATGTGTAGTTATGTGAGTTGTAAAATAGTTTAACTTAGTTAAGTGAGTTAAACTCAGTTGTGCTAGTTGTAACTGAAGATACAATAGTGAAAGATCAGTGAAATAAATATTAAATTAATTCACATGGAGTGATCTCACATACAATTGAAGATTTACTACTGTTAACTATATGCATGTCAGATCCAGTGAAGACCTAGTTGAGAGGTAGGTGAAAGGGACAATTGACTATCAATTGTACTGTATTGGATTGCACTCTTGCAAGCCAAACACACATTGGATATTCTCATGAGGATTAAATAGTCAAGGAGGGAATGATTGCATCGAATTTGTCTTTGTAATCATCTTGGATTTCGCAGTGGAGGCAGGCTGTTGTGAGGTAGAAATTTGGCTAAGGCATTTGTCAATTTCTGCAAGACAGTGTGAGACAATTGTATATTATACTGAGAGCTCTTGGATTAGAATTTTTTATGAGATTGTTTCATGATCCATGATATATACATAATATTTGATAGTGGGGTTTTTAGCTTTATGCTTTCCTGGTAAAACATATGTGTTATGTGTGCTTGATCTTTCTTCATGTGTTTGCAATTGGCGAGCGTGTTTTAAATTTTTGCAAGAAATTTTGTAGAAGCGATTCTGTATTTAACAGTGGCATATAATTGTTAGACCAGGAGAATATAAGAAATACATATTTGTATTAAAATTTCTACATTGTATCAGAGCACAAAATATTGCAATTTTGAAGCAGGAGCTGAGTTTGTTGGTGGAAACCATTCGAATTTGCTGAAAGAATTTTTTGGTGCGACAGTTGAGTAAACATTGAAATGGCTTTCAATGGCTTGCGGCTAAAGTATGTACTGTTGGAAATACTGAGAGGGGGGGTGAATCAACATTCCTTTCAATTAGAGCATTAGTTAATCTTCAATTATTATCAGTGTTTGTACAATGATAGCAGTAAAAAAAAGGAACAAAAATGCACACAATTTTTAAGGTGGAAACCCTCTCTGGGACAAAAACCACCTGAATGCTTTCCTAATAATTCTTAAATATTCAACTCTAATTGAAAATAAAGCTCCAACTTCCTAGAATCTAGAAAAACATTCTTCTCTAGCTCCCACTGTATGGACGCTCCAATGCCCGAGGTTCTTCAAATAGTCAACTGAACGGATGCCCCAACACCCAATGAGCTACAACTCACCCTAGCACCACCCTAGCACCCTAAATTTTTCACAGGCTTGAACCTATTGGTGACTTCATGCACCAGCCTAGCACCACCCTACCACCCTATAGAAGAATAAAAGAAGAATGGACTCCCATACCAGGGAAAATGGCCCACTTTACAAATATATATAATGATGTATAAGAAGAAGACACACTAGAACATAACCCCAACTATGACACAACCACCTAATGATGATCCTAGACCTCCCGACACTACCTCTTCTACTCTTGGCAGACAAACACTAGTACAATTTTTACAATGATGTATTTACAATGACTTAGTACAATGATACCTTTACAGTGACTGTATGCAGTGCTGTCCACTTGAAATCTTCATGTGATGAACTTCTTTCTACTGTTATGCACCTTGATTAATTATCTTGTCATGCTGCCCTCTGCTGCACCTTTCTTTTCTTTTCTGCCCTAGAAATTCTGGTCCTTTGCAGCCCTTGACAACACATGATATATCTTTTTCTTTCCTTCTAGGAGCTTGATATTAAATCTAGTGTATCTATGTTATTTCAGATCCCCAATATGTGATTTTTGGTTCTGTAGTATTGCTATGAGTCTTCTTTCCAATTCCATAGGTCTGAATCAATTTGGATTCTTCAAGGGAGAATTATGCCCAATCTCTCACAATGACCTGATTATGGACTAGTTAAGTAGAGAAAACTTGTATGGCATGCCCCGTGTCACTGTTTCTTCATTTGACTCTAAAATTGGTAAAAAAAAAACTAAAGTCTGTGCACTATCTACCACTTTTTACAGAATTCTAATCCGATACTCAAAGAGAGAATTATGACAATTTTCCCAATGACACTTATTTGAGATGATGTTCAGGAGCCTGCAAAAAAATTGACTTCCACAGATCATATCTTTGAAAATATTTCTCACCTTGATCTGAATTTTTTACAGGAGCTTCCTTAGGATTTTATATTTTCCTCATAAAATTTTCAGCTTCTAAAACTTTGTAGAAAAAAATTTAGAGTGAAAATTCCACGATGACTTGTTTCAGGTAGCGAAATCCCTACATAAGGAGGATATGAGGATCACAATTTATATAAATGCTTAGGTTGAGAGGGGCTTCAACAAGTGAACGTGGGAGGGATTTTAGAAGCTGAAAAATTATTAATTATTGAATTTTAAATGACCCATGCCACAACCCCATGGGGGTTTACCCACTAACTGGTGTTACAAACTTCAAACATGAATATCTCTCAAACCGTGAAGAATTACATGGCGTGCCATATATAAATAGAAACATCTCGACAAGTAGAAGCCATAAAAAATATTCTTGACCTATAATATAGTAATTTTGTAGGTAAAAATTACCATGCAAGATAGGGCTAGCCCTTGGTGCTGCTTGGGTTGACATCAATGACAACCACTGATCAAAAATATCCCCTTTTAGCATTGATGGCAACACAAGTACTCCACCTACGATCATGAAACCTCTTCCTACATCATTCTCTCCCCCCTTGAAATAAATGGCAAAGTGTAACTCCCCCTAACACACAACCATCTTGTGGACCTGTACACACTTCCACTCCCCCTTTATATTATGAATAAGGAAAATATAATGAGAAATTGGGAGAATCCCAAGCTTCTAGCGAAGATATTCTAATGCTTCACGATTAATCTTACGATAATAAACGCTTCCTACCCAATCTACATCTGTAAATGCTTGAATAATGAGATTGTTACCCTTGGGATACCACAAGCCATATTTTGTTGTTTCGTTTAGATATCAAAGAATTCTTTTGAGGAAAATAATATGTGATTCTTTTGGTGCTGCTTGGAATCTTGCTACTTGTCCAACTTCTTGCATAACATTTGGCTGGGAGGTTGTTAAATATAGAAGAATACCAATCATAGATTTGTACAACCTTTGATCCACATCCCTAGATGATTCATCTATGCTCAATTTGCAACTTGTTACCATTGGAGTAAGGATGGGTTTGCAATCTTCCATTTTGAATTTCTTGAGCATTTCCTTGATGTACTTGGCTTGACATATAAATATTTCTTTCTCTTGTTGAAATATTTGAAGCCCTAAGAAGTATGTCATCTCACCAAGTAAAGACATCTCGAACTCACTTTGCATCTTTGCAGCAAAGTTCTTACTTGGTCGATCATCATTGCTACCAAATATTATATCATCCTCTTTAGATATTAGACATGCTTTAGTTGCTTCATCCATAACATATATGTCGTTTGGAGCTCGACTTGCTGTAGCCACAATTTCACCATACCTGCCTTTCCTAATTTCACATTTTGTGGAGTTGAATAGTATTGTGTGTCCTTGATCACACATTTGTCCAACACTGAGAAGATTGTGATTCATGTTTTCAACCAATAGAACATTCTTGGCTAGAGCATATTTGCTTTCGAGAGTGACGGTACCTGATCCTATAACATTTAAAGATCCATCATTTCCAAAGGACATAGTTCCATCCTTCTTCTATTTCAGAGATAAAAATTTCTTTCTAGCTCCAGTCATATGCGTTGAGCAACCACTATCAACATACCACACATCTTTGTTTTTTTGAGCCTTAAGAGAGAAAGCACAATTATCATTCTTCTTCTTCTTCCATGTTCATTCTTTCTGTGGCTTGGAAGATTCTTCTGGAGGATTTTCAAGTCTGCAGTCTCTGGCTATGTGTCCAAAGCTCTGACATTTGTAACATTCCACATTATTTATTAAATGTTTAAATCTATTGATGTTTCGTTTAGCCCTAGGAGGTTCATATTTGACAGATCTCTTGGAATTGTATTGGTTCCTAGGGTACGTGTGACATTCTACAACTTTATGACAAAATTTTCCACATGAATAACAATAGCCATGAAAAATATGTTGGTACCTGGATGGAAATCTTCGTCGAGGAATTGTCTTCCAAGGATGTTCATGTGAATCTTGTCCAATGAAGTCTACATGCATGTTAGATCTCATACGTTCATTGTATTTTGTTCTAGAAGGTCCTGCTTCTTCTTCTTTATAACCGAGGCCAGTTCTGTCGTTGTAAGATTGTTGATTGTTGATGATTTCTTCCAATGCCTTTGAGTTGTTGGCATAGTTTTGGAAATTTTTTCCCTTCTTCACTTCCTTACATGGCGAGACTACTTTGGCTTCTAATACTTCCCTTTCTTGGTTGCTTTCTTCCAATTTCTTTTGAAGTGACTCTTCAATACATTTGTGTTCTTCAACTTCAATTTTGAGACCTTGAACTTGTTCTTCAAGTGTATTGGAATGGATCTTCTTAGACTTGAGCTATTTTATAAGCTTGAGAGCCTCCTTATAAAATTCTTCTATGGTCATCCCTTCTTCTTCGTTTTTTGATGCCTCTTGTTTAATGTGCTTGGCCATAAACAATACTCTCTCATTGGCTTCTTATTCACTGTCATTGTCTTCATCGGATGATGAGATATCTTCGTTAGAGAGAAAGTTCCTTTTAAATCCTTTATTTTTTCTTTGCTTGTTGAATTTCTTAAAACCTTTCTTTTCTTTTGAGTTTCCATCACTTCTGTTCGGACATTTTGCTGCGAAATGCCCAACCTCACCACAACCGAAACATATCAATGGAAGTTTACCCTTGCATTTTCCCTTACCAATTTTTATTTTTCTCGTAAAGTAAGCATATTATCCATCTGAAATACCTTATTGATCTTCTTCCTTTTCTTCACACTTGCAAGTGCAGGTCTGTGCCTTTGAAGGTTGTTTTTCCTTATTGGTTTTCTTAGATGCAGTGAACACAGTTTCTAGATGCGAAGTACCCTCTTCTTCATCAAGTCTCATTTCATATGCTATGATAACTCCATGTAATTCCTCTTTGCTGAGTTTGTCCAGATTTGAACTATATTCTAAGACCGATACCTTTGGGTTGAATCTCCCTGGTAATGTTCTAAGAATCTTTTGTATAATAGTCTTCTCGTTAACAGGCTCTCCCAATCCTTCCAGAGTGTTGGTTATTTCATCAACATGTTGGAAGTATGCAACAATGTTGTTATCTTCTTTCATTTTGAGTTGCTCAAAATTTTCTCTGTAGATTTGAAGCTTTGCTTCTTTGACATTTGAGTCACCTGCATATATATTCTCAAGCTTGTCCCATACATTTTTGGCAATTTTACAACCCAACACCTTACGATAAGAAGATTCAATAAGTCCAATGATAATAATATTCTTTGCTTTTGCATCATTTACCAAATTATTCTTACCTTGCTCATCCGCGATTGATGTAAATCCATTTTGAACAGTGTCCCATAATTCGTAACCTTGCGCCAAGAGATAGACCTCCATTCTTCCTTTCTAGAGTGCATAATTATTTTCATTGAACATAGGTACACCATTCTTGGTATGCTCCATGACCTCCTTCCAGATATTAAACTTCTATTGAAGGAACCAAGCTCTAATACCAATTTTTGGAAATATTGAGAGGTGAGGGGGGGGGGGGGGGGTGAATCAATATTCCTTTCAATTAGAGAATTATTTAATCTTCAATTATTATTAGTGTTTGTACAATGATAGCAGTAAAAAAAGGAACAAAATTGCACAAATTTTTTAAGGTGGAAACCCTCTCTGGGAAAAAAACCACCTGAATGATTTTCTAATAATTATTTAATATTCAAATCCAATTGAAAATAAAGCTCCAACATCCTAGAATATAGAAACTCATTCTTCTCCAGCTCCCACTGGATGGATGCCCCAACGCCCGAGGTTCTTCAGTACTCAACTGAATGGATTCCCCAACACCCACTGAGCTAAAACTCACCCTAGAAACACCTTACCACCCTGAAGTTTTCACAGGCTTGAACCTATTGGTGACTTCATGCACCAGCCTAGCACCAGCCTACCACCCTATAGAAGAATAAAAGAATAATGGACTCCCGTACCAGGGAAAATGGTCCACTTTAAAATGATATAGAATGATGTAGAAGAAGAAGACACACTAGACCATAACCCCAACTATGACACAACCACCTAATGATGATCCTAGACCTTTTGAAACTGCCTCTTCAACTCTTGGGAGATAGACACTAGTGCAATTTCTTACAATGATGTATTTACAATGACTTAGTACAATGATACCTTTACAGTGACTGTATGCAGTGCTGCCCTCTTGAAGTCTTCATGTAATTAACTTCTTGATACTGTTATGCACCTTGATTGCTGCTCTTGTCATGCTACCCTCTGTGCACCTTGCTTTGCTTTGTTGCCCTAGAAATTCTCGTCCTTTGCAGCCCTTGACAACAAATGATCTATATTTTTCTTACCTTCAAGGAGCTCGATATTGAATCTGGTGTATCTTTATTATTTCAGATCCCCAATATGTGATTTTTGGTATTGTAGTAGTCCTCTGAGTCTTATTTAAAATGCCATAGGTCTGACCCAATTTGGATTCTTCAAGGGATATTTGTGCCCAGTCTCTCACAATGACCTAATTATGGACTCGTTCAGTAGAGCGAACTTGTACGATGTGCCACATATCACTGTTTCTTCATTCGGCTCTGAAATTGATACAGAAAAAACTACGGTCTGTGCAATATCTACCACTTTTTATAGAATTCCAGTCCGATACTCAGAGAGAGAGAGTTATGATGATTTTCCCAAGGGAAATTATTTGAGATGAAGTTCAGGAGCCTGCCAAAACACTGACTTCCACATATCATATCTTTGAAACTATTGCACACCTTGATTTGAAATTTTTGCAGGAGCTTCCTCAGGATTTTAGATTCGCCTCATATAAATTTCAGCTTCTAAACCTTCTTATAAAAAACTTTAGAGCGCAAATTCCACAGTGACCTATTTTAGGTAGCGAAATCCCTACATAAAGAGGATATGAGGATCACAATTTATATAAATGCTTAGGTTGAGAGGGGCTTCAACAAGTGAACGTGGGAGGGATTTTAGGAGCTTAAAAAATATTAATTATTGAATTTTAAATGACCCATGCCACAACCCCATGGGGTTTTATCCCACTAACTGGGGTTACAAACTTCAAACATTAGTATCTCTCAAACAGTGAAGAATTACATGGCATGCCATATATCAACAGAAACATCTCGACAAGTAGAAGCCATAAAAAATATTCTTGACCTAGAATATAGTAATTTTTTAGGTCAAAATTACCATGCAATATTGGGGTAGCCCCTGATGCTGCTTGGGTTGACATCAATGACAACCACTGATCAACATGCACTCGAGGGAAGCTCGAACTACATTGTCTGGAAGGACATGATGGAGGTAGTGCTTCAAGTTAATGGCTTGAAGGAATTCATCGATAGTGATGTTCCTAAGCCCACTTTGATGAATTTTGCATTACTTGATGCATGGAAAAAGAAAGTAGTGAAGGCGAGAAGGATTCTGTTGGAAGGTGTACGAGACCACATTGTCTCAAGCATTCATGGGAAAGCCACTCCATATGCTATTTGGAAATATTTGATGGATATTTTTCAAAGAAACAACGGCCATAGGAAATTGGCACTGAAGGATAAACTCAGAAAGATCAAGATGGAAAAGGCCGACAATATTCCAAAGTATCTCACAAAGTTTTTCCATTGTCATGATGAACTGGGGAGTGTAGGAATCACTATTTCTAATGATGATTTGGTGAGCTTGGCTCTCTTTGGACTTCCTAAGAGTTGGCACAGTTATGAAGACTCTACCAACGGACGGGAAAAACTGCTGGATTGGGAACGACTGTGGCTAGATCTAGTGCAGGAGGAGTTCAGGCGGAATACCAGAGATGGCTCTTCATCAAAGCATGATGATGAAGAGGATTATGCTTTGGCTGCCAAGGCAAGGAAAGGGAAGGGGAATAAATTCCATTCAAAATCTGAGTCTAAAGGAAAGAAGCTAGATTTTTCCAAGGTGAAGTGTTTTCATTCTCACAAACATGGGCATCTCGCCACTAACTGCTCACATAAGAAGAAGAAAAAGAAGGCCGCTGGAGCTGCAGCTGGTGAGGCCCTTGCCTCGCAATTTGAACTTGATTTCTCTTTGATCGCATGCATGGTTTCAAGTGCATTGGGATTGGTGTGGTATCTTGATAGTGGTTCTTCCTTCCACATTATGGGAGATAAGGAAATTTTCAGTGAATTAGAGGAGAAAGATCACCAAATGCATATAGAGATGGGTGACGATGGGCGATGATGGATGATACAATGCGACCAAAATTGGTACCATTAACTTTGAGAGGGAGTCAGGTAAACCATTTCAGTTGAAATATGTTATGCATGTTCCAGGTCTGAAGAAAAACTTGGTCTCATTCGCGATGTTGGAGGACAAAGGCTATGAAATTGTTTTCAACGATGGAAAATATTTCCTGCGACATAAAACAACGGGTCAAGCCAAGAGGATAGGGATTTGAGTTAAGAATATCTACAAGCTGGAGGTAGATGGCTGCGCTGCCATGATGGGCAAGGAAAAAAAAGTGGTGAGCTGGGATGTGGGTGAATTATGGCATAAGCGATTGGGCCATCCTCATCATGGAGCCTTGAAAGTCATGCACCAAATATCTACTAGACTTCCAATGTGAACACTTGCTTAGTTAGATCAGTGCAAGGGTTGCACCATGGGGAAGTATGTAAAGTCCACCTTTCATGAAGGAGAACTGTGCTTCGGTGATACTGGAGAGAGTTCACACAAAAATGTGTAGACCATTCTCGGTTGCTTCAACAACAAACCATAGGTATTATGTTATTTTTGTTGATGAATTTTCTCGTAAATGCTGGATCTTATTCATGTAGAAGAAGGATAAAACATTCTCAAAGTTTTGTGAGTTTAGGGCATTGGTGGAGAAATATTTTCAGAAGCAAGTGAAGGCTCTAAGGAGCGATAATGGTGGAGAATACATCTCTAATGAATTCAAAGACTTATGGAGCAAAGAAGGAATTCGAAGAGAACTCATAGTGCCTCATAACCCACAACAAAATTGGGTCACGGAGAGGAAGAACAGAATGATCGTGGGTGTGGCACGAGCAAAGCTGCATGATCAGGGCCAATTAATGCATTTTTGGGCGGAAGCATGCAACACTGCAGTTTATGTGCAAAACTGTTGTCCTCATAGAGTCCTTGGCATGAGTACACCTGAAGAAGCTTTCACTGGTAAGAAACCAGATGTTTCTCACTTTAAGATTTTTGGCTCATTTGTTTATGTGCATGTGACTAAGAACACTAGGTCAAAGCTGGAGTCGACTGTTGAAGTTGGGATATTTTTGGGGTACAAAGAAACAACCCATAATTATCGTGTGTATTTTCCTAATAGTAAGATGAATGTTATGTGACGCGATAGAAAATTCGATGAGGGGAAAGCCATCCGGTTGTCTCTTGAGAGAGAGCTGGACTTGCATGTGGAGGAGGAACTGTTGGTTCCCAAATATGAGCCTCTAGATGTGGATCAGCCACAAGAGGAGGTTCATGGAGTGGAGGATTCCACTCACGCAAAGCCAAACATCATATTTGGCAGAAGGCGTACCACAGAAGCTGAGACTTGATGCTGCACACAATGTAGGGGTCCCTACTTCACAACGCATACAAAGACAGTATCCTGACCGATTCACTGGATACATGGATCTCATGAGAAAATGTATTGTGACGGAGCCATCTTCCTTTCAGGAAGCAGTGCAGAAGCCCCCATGGGTAGATGCAATGGTGGAGGAGTATGACTCCATTGTCAGAAACAGTGCTTGGGAAATCGTTCCAAGGGTGGTTGATAGATAAGTCGTAGGTTCGAGATGGATCTAAAAGGTAAAGCAAGATGCTGATGGGAGTGTTGAGAAATACAAGGCCAGATTTGTGGCCTGGGGCTTCTCACAGATCAAGGGGATTGATTATGAAGAAACCTTTGCACCTGTCGCACGACATTCTTCCATAAGGACCATCCTTTCTCTCTCAGCGCAGATGGGTTGGAAAATTCATCAGATGGATGTGAAGACTGCGTTTCTCAATGGGATCATTGAGGAAGAAGTGTACATTGAGGAGCCTGAAGGATTTTAGATCTTTAGAAACGAGTCACATGTGTGCAGACTCAAAAGAGCACTGTCTGGGCTGAAGCAGGCACCCTGTGCTTGTTACACTCAGATAGACAAGTATTTCAAAGGACTTGGATTCACCAAGAGTGAGGCGGATGAAAAACTATACCAAATTTTGGTGGAGGGTAAGATTTTAATCATTTTTATTTATGTTGGTGATTTAATACTGATTGGTGATGAGCAAATGATACACTCATGCAAGGAGGACCTTGCAAAGGAGTTCGAGATGAAGGATATGGGCCTCCTTCATTATTTCCTTGGAGTGGAAATATGGCAGCGAGATGGTGAAATTTTTGTGTCTCAAGGCAAGTATGAAGGGAGATACTAGGTAATTTTCACATGGAGGGATGCAAACCCATGGATACTCGTCTTTCTGAAAATTGGAGGAAAGAGGATGCTACATCTGGAGAGGTAGTGGATGCTACTGTCTATCAATAGTTAGTGGGTTCGCTAATGTATTTAGTGAATACAAGACTGAACATATGCTATTCGGTGAACCAGCTTAGTCAAGCAATGGCTAAGCCTACCAAGCGCTTTTAGAAGTTGGGCAAGCATTTCCTAAGATACCTGAGGGGCACATTTGAGTATGGCTTGTGGTATAGACAGACGGATGAGGTGAAGTTGCATGGTTTCACATATGCATATTGGGTAGGCATCCCAACAGATAGAAAGAGCACATCATGGGGGATCTTCAGTATCAGATATACAACTATTTCTTGGTACAACAGGAAACAAAGATCAGTGGCACTCAGTTCAGTGGAAGTGGAATACATGGCATAAAGTCAAGCTGCATGTGAGACTATCTAGATGAGAAAGATCCTGGTTGGTTTGTTTGGTTCTAATTTAGATCCTACAATGATTCATTGTGATAATCAGAGTTGCATTAAACTCTTGATTAATCCTGTGTTTCATGATAGATCTAAGCATATAGATATCAGGTATCATCATATTAGAGATTTTGTGCAGTGGAAGATCATTTTTCTTCAGTACATTCCTATGGAGGATCAAGATGTAGATATTCTGATGAAGGTGCTCACCAGGAGAAAATTCGAATACCATAGAGACAATATCGAGGTGAAGGATAATCCCTTTCTAGTTGAGAGGGAGTGTTGAGATTCAACCAGATGATGATCCTAGTGAAAATTAATCACCTACACTAGGATGGAGCCTCAGGCTATTTTTAGGTGGAAGTCTATTTTTAGAACAGATGAGCACATTATATTTATAGATGGTGAGAAAATTATATTTATAGATGATGTTATATTTATAGATGTATGTGCGAGTTTTATTTATAGATCACATTTCTATTTATAGATGCATGTCGACTATTATTATCTCTTAATAATAGTTGGACAATAAATATTAATCTATTCTCATGGAGCACTTGAAATCAGTTAACTGAAGTGGAAAACTGGTTAGCTGAAGGAATTTCAAGTTAAAAGGTTGGTTGGTGGGACATGCAAGTGGACTTAGTTGTAACTGAGTGATTCGAAGTTGTAACAGAGTTGGATGTGTAGTTATGTGAGTTGTAAAATAGTTTAACTCAGTTGTGCTAGTTGTAATTGAAGATAAAATAGTGAGAGATTAGTGAATAAATATTAAATTAATTCACATGGAGTGATCTCACATGCAATTGAAGATTTACTACTATTAAATACATGCATTTCAGATCCAGTGGAGACCCAGTTGAGAGGTAGGTGAAAGGGACAATTGAATATCAGTTGTACTATATTGGATTTCACTCTTGCAATCCAAACACACGTTGGATATGCTCATGAGGATTGCACAGTCGAGGAGGGAATGATTGCATCGAATTGGTATTTGTAATCATCTTGAATTGTGCAGTGGAGGCAGGCTATTGTGAGGCAGAAATTTGGCTAAGGAATTTGTCAATTTCTGCAAGACAATGTGAGACGATTGTATATTGTACTGAGAGCTCTTGGATTAGATTTTTGTATGAGATTTTTTCATGATCCATGATATATACATAATATATGATAGTGGGGTTTTTAGCTTTATGCTTTCCTGGTAAAACATATGTGTTATGTGTGATTTATCTTTCTTCATGTGTTTGCAATTGGTGATCGCGTTTTAAATTTCCGCAAGAATTTTTGTAGAAGCGATTCTGTATTTAACAATGGCATATAATTGTTAGATCAGGAGAATCTAGGCAAAACATATTTGTATTAAAATTTCTACATTGATCTCTCTTTTCTGCTATTTTTGGATTTGGGTTCATAACAGATGCTGACATCAAGCTTGAAAATAATTGCTTTCATCTCCTTGATAATCAATTCATTATCTCTAATCGACCCTCTTTTGGAAAGAAAAAAAATAAGTTTTCTGTAAAGTGGCATATTTGGAAGATAACACATAGCTTTCATATCATAATAAATCATTTGAACCTCATAAACATTCCCAACTTTGGAAAATAAACTAAGCATTATAGTTTTTTTTTTAATCCTTAATCCCACATGTTGCATTTTCCTCGACAAGGTTTTGCAAGTGGTCCAGTCTTTCAACATTAATAAAAGATTGCATGATACATTTTATACATTGTTATAAACTTTCAACATTATAGACTCGAAATGTCGACATTTAAACATGTCTATTTTGGAGCATTATCCAGTAACTCAATCACATAATACTCCCAACAAAAATACGAAAACATTAATTAGTTCCTTGTATGGAAGGGAAACATGGTTTGAGGTTCATTCTATATAGAAGCTCAAGGTAAAAATTGAGAGAAGAGCAGCTGATCTAAATTTTATGAAACAATGCAGGGACTTCAATCTCACCCCATCCTTCATTGATGTCAAACACAAGCTTCAAAATTTCCACAACAACAAGGCATTCGATCGCTTGATCAGAACCCTCATTCGTGATGAAATTCAAAGAATTCATTGCATTCCATTTGGTCGGCCTTTTTCTTTTGTTCATGTGTTGTCCCTCTATTTATAACTTTCCTTCTCCCTTGCTTTCTCTATACCTTTTTCCCGATGTTGGATCTTCTTAAAGACTAGAAACATCTACATTTAAACATGTCTACTATGGAGGATTATCTAGAAACTCAATATCAGAATTCTACCCACAGAAATATGAAGACATTAATTAGTTCATTGTACAGAAGGGAAACATGGTTTAAGGTTCGTTCTCTCGAGAAGCTCATAGTCAAAATTGAGAGAAAAGCAGTCGATCTAAATTTTCTAAAACAATTCAGGGACTTGAATCTCACCCTATCCTTCGTTGATGACAAACACAGGCTTTGAAATTTCCACAAAAATAGGGAATTCACTCGCTTGACCAGAACCCTAATTCATAATGATATTTGAATTATTTATCGCATTCCATTTGGTCAAACTTTTTCTCCCATTCATGTGTTTTCCCTCTATTTATAAATTTCCTTCTCCCTTGTTTTCTATCGACCTTTGTACTAATGATGGGTCTTGTTATAGACTTAAAACATCAACATTTAAACATGTCTACTATGGACCATTATCCAGAAACTCAATCTCAGAATCCTCCCCACAGAAATATGCAAACATTAATTAGTTCCATATACAGAACAAAAACATGGTTTGAGGTCCATTCTCTCGAGAAGCTCAAGTTCAAAATTTAGAGAAGAGCAGTTGATCTAAATTTTCTAAAACAATTAAGGGACTTCAATCTCACCCCATCCTTTGCTGATGTCAAACATGTAGAAATTATACAAGAAGTATGTATATCTTGGATTCACCTGATTTAACAATGTACTAAAGTTAAATATTGAATCACTTCTAGAGATCTTTTGCAGAATTAAAAACACAATCGATAATCACATGAACATGAAGCAAGATCAAACACACACAAAACATATAATTTTCTGGGGAAAGCGTACAGATAAAAACCCCACTATCTTCTATTGTATATTAAGCATGGATCATGAAACAATTACATACAAAACTCTTCTCACAGGAGCCCTCCAGTACTCAACTAATTGTCTCACACTATCATATGCAAAACTGACCAACACATAGCCAATTCTCAGCCTCTAGACAACCTCCCTTGCTGTAGGAATTTATAGGGTAAGTTCAGTAGATCAAGAACCAAAGTTCATCGCTCACAAACAGATCGCAAATCAGTACACAGTATAATCACGTGGTTAAAAACCTCAAAGAGGGAAATAGTCCACTGCTTGAGCCAACACGGCCACTTCAGGAAATTTATTAATATAAAAAGAAAAGTTACATATGTTTCTCTCATAAACAGTTACCAAAAAAATGACCCTCCATGCTATTTAAATAGAGTTCATGGACCAATCGGGTGTTAAGCCACGGATCAAGTGTCATTAATACCGAGGAGAGAGATAACCGTCAGATCACTACAAATCGTGATCGTCGGATTATAAGTTACAAATGTACATGGTAAAGAAACACACTTTACCTAACTCTACACTAGACTAAGTTATTCTTAACTATTTCCTATGTATTGGAATATCCTAACATCCCCCCTTAAGAACAACTTGGGATAGGATTGAAGGATTTACAAAGGTGATACAAAAGGAGCCTATTTCCTATGTGTTGAAATATCCTAACATCACCCCTTAAGAACAAATTGGGATAGGATTGAAGGATTTACAAAAGTGACACAATAGGAGAAGGAAGGAGGCATTAGAGCATATCCCCCCTTAATGACAACTTTCTTGAACTCCAAACATGGATTGAAGTTTGGTAAACTTCGCTTCTGTGAGAGCCTTTGTAAAGATATCGACTACTTGATCATTGGTTGGACAGTACTGCACTTCAAGAACACGATCATGAATGAGATTTCTGATGAAGTGTATGTGGAGTTCAATGTGTTTCATACGATGATGCTAAAATGGATCTTTACATTGCTAAATGGAACTCTGATTATCACACCAAAGTGTAGTTGGATGCTGCTGATGGAGACCAAATTCAGATAGGATCTAATGAAGCCACATGGATTCGTTGTTGGCTTCAACTGCACCATGATACTCTTCTTCTGCTGAAGAAAGAGAGATGGCACTTTGTTTCTTACAAGACCAAGTAATAGGTCCTGGACCGAGAGTGAATACATATCCTGCAATCAACTTTCGATCATTAGGGTCACCAGCCCAATCAGAATCAGTGAAACCAATCAACAATGGAGATGCTCCTGCAATGTAATGAATCCCAAACTGAACTATACCTCGAATATATCGAAGTATTCTTTTGGCTGCTTTCCAGTGACTTTCATGAGGTTGGTGCATAAACCGAGTGACAAGACCAACAGAAAAGGAAAGGGTAGGATGGGTATGGGTTAGACACATAATTTTACCAACAAGTTGATGATATAAGGCAACATCAACTTTAGGGGTAGTACAAGTGAGTGAAATTTTGACTCCAGACTGAAAGGGTGAAGGGGTTGGCTTACAGTCTTCCATGTGAAAGTGGTGTATAAGATCAGGCATACTTGGACTGAGAGAGGGTAATGCCTTCCTTGGATTGCAAGACTTGAAGGCCAAGGAAATAATGCAAGTGTCCTAAGTCTGTCATTTCAAACTTCTTTTTGAGGCTAGACTTCACATGGTTTATATGGTTTGGATCACTACTAGTAAGGATAAGATCATCAACATAAAGAACATGGATGGTGAAGGAATTACCCACTTTCTTGGTGTAGACAATGTTGTTAGAATGACACCTAGAAAAGCCATTATCTAAGATAAATCTATCCATTTTGCCATACCAAGCCCGAGGAGCTTGTTTGAGACCATAGAGAGACTTCCTAAGGCGAAAAACAAGGATGGAGTCTTTTTGGATAAAGCCATGGGGTTGTTCCAATTATATTTCTTCATGCAAATCTCCATGTAAGAAGGCGGATTTATCATCCATATGATGGACTTCTCATTTAAAGGAGGCAACAAGGGAAAGAACAAGGCAGATAGAATTCATTTTGGCAACATGGGAGAAGTTTTCAGTATAGTCAATGCCTTAAACTTGTGAAAATACTTTAGCAACAAGACGAGCTTTATGTCTATCCAATTTTCCATCTGGTCCAAACTTTGCTTTGTAAACCCATATGCATCTGAAAAGTTTTCTTCCTTTTGGAAGAGGAACAAGATCCCAAGTATCATTCGCCAATAAGGAGCGATATTCTTCATTCATAGCTTCATCCCAATCGGGATGACCGTAGGCTTCTTCAAAGGTTTCTGGATCAGGATTTTCTGGAACTTGAGCCAATAAGGAAGAGGCTCTTTCAAACTAGGAATGTGTACGTCGTGATCGACAGGGTCACCTGCAAGAGAACCTGCTGCACCACGAGTAGAGCGGACCCATCTTGGAAGCGGTGGAGTAAAAGGAACAATTTCAAGAGGTGGAGGAGGATTTTCATCCTCACTATCATCATTTGAACTAGAAGGAATGCTATTAAAAATAGAAGAGAGAGAGATAGGTGGCACATATTCCGAATCAGGCTCGCAGGCCAAAGATGGCACACTCACTGAACTAGGCTCGTAGGCCCATATAATTTCATCAAATTTTACATCTCTTCTAATGATTATATTTTTTGATTTTGGTTGAAGAAGTATATATCCTTTGATATCTTCAGAATATCCAACAAAAAATCATTTTTCACTCTTAGGTTCTTAGGCTTTATGTTTCGCATCTGGAATATGGGCCCAAGCATCAGTTCCAAAAACACGAAAGTGACTTACATCTAGTTTGATTGAGCTCCAAGCCTCTTTTGGAGCTATATTCTTTAAAACCTTAGTAGGAGTGCGATTGGCTATGTAATTTGCACAATTAATGGCTTTTGCCCAAAAATTGAGACCAAGTCCTTTAGATTGAAGCATACAATTAGCCAGTTCTTTTAAGTTGTGATTCTTCCTTTCAACTACACCATTTTGTTGTAGAGTATATGGAATGGTATGTTGCAATTGAATTCCATGCTCAGTGCAGAAGTTGATAAATTTGTTGTTAACATATTCTCTTCCATTGTATGATCTTAACTTAAGAATTTTATGTCCAGAATGTTTCTCAACAAAGGCCTTAAAGGCCAAGAACATGTTAAAAACTTCACTCTTGTGTTTTAAGAAGTATACCCAAGTGCATCTGGAAAAATCATCAATGAAAGTTAGGAAGTACTTGCAACCAGTGAAAGAAACAACAAGAAGTGGACCACATAAATCACTGTGCACAAGCTGCAAAGGGGCTGAAGCGTGCCAAGAGGCATGTTTTTCAAAACTATCTTGATGATGTTTTCTGAGTACACATCCGGAGCAAACACCATCTCGGCAAGATACCATAGTAAGACCCATCACCATATTTTCCTTACATAGAGTTTGAAGAGAATGATAGTTTAAGTGACCAAATCACTCATGCCAAATTTTTCTCACTTCATCATTATGAGCAACAAAAATGAAGGGAAGACACGATGACCCAAATTTGTCAAACTTATACAACCTTGTGGAATCATCAACAATGCCAGTAGGTAAATATGTTTAGGATCTTTGAGGTCCTTGATTACAACATCATGAGGTGAGAATTCTACTATTTTCCTTTCACCTGAATGAGTTATCTGATAAACAGAGAGAAGGTTGCATGACAAGGTAGGAACACACAGTACATCATTAAACTGACCATTATCAAGATGAATGGTTCCAGATCATACAACACTAAGAGATCTATCATCACCAACATAAATATATTTGGTGTTACAATCATTTAAATAAGAAAACATGGCTTTATTTTTGGCCATCTGATAAGAAGCTCCAGAATCAATGAGCCACTCATGAGAGTGAGAAGAGGAAGACACATTTAATGCATAACCAGATCTTGATGCTTGACAACCACAAGCAGAAAGTGCCGTTCCTGAAGATGAAGGTGAATAGTGCTCCAAATTGATGTTGTGCCTCTTCATTGCTGCTTCTAAGGCTTCCATCTTCTTAAAAAATTTGTACTCTATATGTCCATCATGATTGCAAAAGTTGCAATGTCTATCTGTATTATTTCCTTTGTTTTTATATGCCTTATCATTTTGGTGAGTTTTTTTTTCAGTTTGCAGTTGAAATTTCTTAGGACCCTTGTTTGGTTTTGGACCATACTTTTTAGGATACTACTTCTTGGGATTCTTTTGATATGATTGCTATTGGGTTGCTAAGGCTTTCTTAGAAGCGTTTCGAGAAGTGATAAGACCAAGGTGTAAGATTTTTTCTTGTTCTCTTATCAAAGAATCGCAAAAAGCATCAAAAGAGGGGTTCTTGTAGGTGGTTCCTGAAGAAATGATGGCTTCTCTAGTGGAATGGAATGCGGAAAGAAATACAGAGTATGCAGGACCAAGCTTAGCAAGAATGCAATATATGAGGCTACCATCTTCCTTTTTGACCTTACAACCTTCTAAAATAGGTCTAAGGGTCTTGAATTTGGACAAAAAATATTCAATAGCGGAGAAATTATTGGGGTCCAAAGTAAGCAACTCATTTTCAAGATGATGGGACTTGATTTCATTTTTAATGCCAAAGACAATATTTAGCTTGTCTGAGGCTTCATGAGGGGTGTCAATGTCGAGGATATGAAATCGAAGATCTTGAGTAATGGACATTCCTATCAACCCTCGTGCTTGATCTTGTTTATTTTCCCATTTAGCGACTTTATCATCATCATAAGGTTTATTTTCCACTCCTATGGCTATTCTATAAAGTCCTTTACTTCTAAGTATATCTACCATGTGAGGTAGCCATTGGAAATAATTGGTGCTATTAAGAATAATCGGGCATGCACTTTCCATTTTTTAAAGAACTGAAGCTGAGAAAAGCTGAAACTAACTACTCCAATGGAAAGATCTCAAAAAATTAGGCTGATTCAAAAAAATGGCTCGAAAAATGGCTTCCGGGTGAAGAAGTTATGCCTTTTTGAAAAAATGAGTTGAAGATGCCGAATAGTTACGGGAACGGTTTGAAATTTGGTGGTGAAGTTCAACTTAAAAAAAAATACTGCCCCTTTAATAATTTTTTTTTACAAAATGAAGCCTGAGAAAGAGATTTGAACCCAAGACCTCTATTCTCATAAACTAACTCCTCACTAAGTGAGATAGTAAAAGGATTCTGTTATTGTTTGAAAGGAGGAAGGGGTTTTTTTTATTTTTTTATTTTTTTTTACTCCTTGGTGTGCGTGCCTTTTCCTACACAAAAAAACACAAAAAACGAGCGAAAAAAAATGAAATGCAAAGCCTTACGACAAAATGTTATATTTTTGGTTTTCCTTACTGGAAACTATCAATTTTTTCACTATTTCTGATTTCTCGAGATCGTACAAAGACGAGGGGAAAGAGCATACGTAGAAAAAAAAAATCCCTTTTCATGTTTCTGATTTGCCGAGATCACACATAACGCGGAGAAAAGAGAATACATAGAGAAGAGGGTATAGATACAGAAAATAAATAAAACCTAAAACCTAAATAAACAGAGGTAACCGAAATAAGAAATAAGCAGAAATTTTAACAAATAAAAAACTGAAAAATAGCTACTTTATACCTCTAGATCTAAACTGTCATAAATTGGGAAGCCGGAAACCTTTTCGCATGAAAAAAAAGGTGTTCCTCATTGTAACAGATGCTCCAGACACAATAGAGTAGTTCTCGAAGCCCAAAAAAGTTTAGAAATAGTAGATCTACAAAATGGCATTCGCATGCAGTCAAATCGGCTTCGAATTTTGATCAACAACAAACGTGACCCTCAAAATAGCTCTGATACCATGTGGGAATTTACAAGGTAAGTTCCATAGATCAAGAACCAAAGGTCATTGCTAAAAAATAGATCAAAAATCATTACACCACTATAATCACGTGGTTAAAACTCTCAAAGAGGGAAACAGTCCACGACCTGAGCCAACGCAGCCACTTCAGGCAATTTATTAATATAAAAAGAAAAGTTACATATGTTTCTCTCATAAAAGGTTACCGAACAAATGACCCTCCACGCTCTTTAAATACAGATCATGGACCAATCCGGTGTTAAGCCACAGATCAAGTGTCATTAATACTAAGGAGAGAGATAACCGTCAGATCACTACAAATCGTGACCGTCAGATTATAAGTTACCAATGTACATGGTAAAGAAACACACTTTACCTAACTCTACACTAGAATAAGTTATTATTAACTATTTCCCATGTGTCAGAATATCCTAACACTTGCTTGCACAATCCCTGATGGTAAAGATCCCTAAAAGATAAGAATTCTTGGCTACCTTGACTGTGCAATTATCACGGGCACCCCAATTGGTGTTTGCCTGCATGTGTGCAAGCAGATAATCCTACAACTGATAGTCAACCTCCCTTTCACCTAGAACTCAAATGGGTCTCCATTGGATATAACATGCATGCAAATAATAATAGTAAATCCTCATTTTCATGTGAGATCACTGATTGTGAATTAATTAATATTTAATTCACTAGATCTCTCATAGTGCATCTTCAGTTACAACTAGCACAACTGAGTTTAACTCACTTAACTGAGTTAAACTGATTTACAACTTGCACCAACTCATGCACCACTGCACTTCAAACTCTGTTACAACTAGAAGTAATATGCATGCCTCACCAACAACCTCTAACTTGAAATCCACTAGCTAATTGAATTTATCACTTTCAATTAACTCATTCAAGTCCACATTGAGAATAGATTACAGTTTAATGTCCATATTAATTAAGGGATAATAAAAATAGACATGCAACCAAAAATAGCATTGTGGGCCCCACCCTAGTCTGGGTGCTTAATGAAACTAGGTGTTGAATGCAACAGGTGCTTAATGCACTGGGCGTGTGTGATAAATCTTCTTATTTAATCTCAATACTCTCTTTTACAAGAAAGGTCCTTCACCCCGATCCTATCTCTATGGTATTCGAATTTGCTCCTGGTGAGCGCCTTCGTCAGAATACCTGCATCTTGATCTTCCATGGGAATGTACTGAAGCAACATGATCCTTCTCTACACAAAATTGCTGAGATGATAGTACCAAATATCTATATGCTTGGACCTATCATGAAACACATGATTAATCTAGAGTTTAGTGAAACTCTGATTATCACAATGAATCGCTGTCGGATCCATCTGAGAACCAAACAAACCAACCAAGATATTTCTCATCTAGATAGCCTCACATGTAGCTTGAATTGTTGCCATGTATTCTGCCTTCGCTGAATTGAGTGCCACAAATCATTTTTTCTTGCTGTACCAGGAAACTGCTATCGATCCAATGCTAAAGATCCCCCCTGATGTGCTCTTTTTGTCCAATGGACTTCCAGCCCAATATGCATCCGTGAAGCCATGCAACTTAACTCCATCCGTAAGTATCTACCATAGAACATACTATGATGTACCCCTCAGGTATATGAAGACATGCTTCCCCACCTTCCAAAAGCGCTTGGTAGGCTTAACCATTGCTTGACTCAGCTAGTTAACTACGTAGCAAATGTTCGGTCTCCTGTTCACTAGATACATTAGCAAACCCACTAAATGTTGATAGACAGTAGCATCCACTACCTCTCCAGAAGTAACATCCTCTTTCCTCCAATTTCTTGGAAGCGGAGTATCCATGGGTTTGTAGCTCTCCATGTTAAACTTACCCAGTATCTCCTTTACATACTTGCCTTGAGGCACAAAAATTTCACCATCCCACTGCCATATTTCCAATCCAAGGAAATAATGAAGGAGTCCCATTTCCTTCATTTCGAACTCCATTTCAAGATCCTCCTTGCATTAATGTATCAACTGCTCATCACCAGTCAAAATTAGATCATCAACATAAAGAAGAATGATCAATAGCTTACCCTCAACCACAATCTGGTACAATTTTGCATCTACTTCAATTTTGGTGAAGCCCAGTCCAGTGAAATAGTTGTCTATCCAAGTGTACCAAGCACGGGGTGCTTTCTTCAGACTATAAAACGCTCTTTTGAGCCTACACACATGCGTCTGTTGGGGCCTTTGTTTTGAAAAGAAATAGTTTTGAGATGCGGAAGGTTGGACGACAGGTGGAAGAACGCAATCAAGGTAGACAAGGAGCTGTCACAGTTGTAGAAAGCTGAAAGATAGGTGGCGTGGTAATTGTGGAGGCCAGTGTAGATGGAAAATACGAGAGACAAGAACAATCAACAGAACTCCCAGTAATCAAGAAGAAGCGGAGCAAGAAAAGACGAAGGACTGACAGTCACACTGGCGAAGGAACAAATAGGCAGTTAGCCAACAGAGGAGAGTTAGTTATTCAGTGTGGAAAAAGGCCGATAGAGAGAGTAGAGCCTTAAGAAAGCTCTGTGGGAACTCTGTTGTACTGAATCAAACTGTAATAGACGCTGCGAAGTAAATGTATGTTTTTCTGTTATTGATAATGACATCTAGTTGTTGCTGTGTGTAATGTTATGAGTTGATTGTTAGTCATTTTCTTACTATGAATGTATGCCCAGTTTAAATTTTAATTCAACATTCTAAACATGATTTGATGAGTGATAGTTTATACAGAGAGGTGAGATATGTAATTTGTTGCTTCCAAGTTTCCTTAGCTGTTCTTCATTATTGTATTTGTCTCCTACACGATCTGTCTTCTAATCTTACTAAGGTTATGGCACGCCTCGGGTGAGATGCTCTGCTCTCTGTAGTAGGGTGAAAATGCTAGCGTTGTGCTAGACTACTGCAGAAACCTTTTTGGCCTCTACGTTGAACCTGGGTCTTGCCCAGAGACCTCCTTTTTCTCCAACAAACGGTTCCATTGTCGGGACCTGAAAATTCATTTAGGAATTAGATCATGGTATCATGGATATCTGAGAGGGAACTACGAAGCTGGTGGTATAATCATTTAGACCAGTTCATATCGCAACAAGTGGAGCTTCGACAACAGAGGGAAAATATTGTCAAAGATCGGGTCTTGTTTTCTGAAACTGCAAGTGACCTGTACAAAATTTTTTGGGGAAAGTTTCCTGAAGAGCTTTATAATTGGTTGCGGAGACTGCAAATCAAGTCACTCCTAGGAGGATTGCGTAGAGTCTGTCGGCAGTGGATGCATACAGATCTAGTAACACTCCATCAGTTAGATACCGATTTGACTCGAGAAGTAGATTTTTGGGTAAAATCTACCTTGGAAGGATACATTGTGGAATTCGTAGCTGAGTGTTACCAATCCTTTACAAAAGTTGAAGATATATTCAGATCTGGATTGCGAGGATAATTGTTGAAGGAAATCCCGTTGTGGATCAAAGCTTTAATGGTGGAAAAGGGTTTGATGACATTTCAAAGTTATGAGATGGAGACTTAAACCTCCAGTACTAGGGGAAGGAGCTGAGGGAAAGATGCTACAAGTAAGTAAGAAGGGGGAATAGGGATATGGATTCTAGCACCTCCAATAGATTGAGAGAGCAACGAGCACATCAAAGGGCACAAATTGTTGAGAAGTGGAGGGAAAGGGTAATGAAAGAGTTTGAGAAGCAGGAGAGTAATTGACAGGACAAGGAAAAGGCACTACAGATGACAAAGGATAGGGAAGGTCAGATGGGATCCCAAGGAATAGGAGGGACCATTAAAGAAGTTAGGCAAGTGTATAGGAGCCCAGCCTGAAGAGAAAAGGGAGAAAAGTCCAATGTGGAGGATGCACACCCCGAGGAGACATTCGATGTGGAGCTGCATGTTGCGATGGAGAAATTATTTCGAGAGAGGCCAGAACCCATAACGCAAGGTAATCCTATTCCCCAAATTTCAAGTAGCTCTAGTCCCAACCTTCCCCTAGTAGTCTATCATCCACCTAATAATTTTTTTTTCTAGTCTAATAGCTACAGTGATGGTAGTACAATCTCTCAGCCAAGAATTAGAGATTTTATTTTAGTACCACCCATACAAGGAAATATGGCGGGATCGTTCACCCGATACCCAAAATTCTCCGGGAGAGGTAATGATGATGTGGAGCAACACTGGTATCTCTGTGAAGCAATATGGAGGGCTCCACAGACACTAGAGGCAGTTAAATTGATTGAGTTCTAGACTACTATAGGAGAGAGATCTTTTTGCTGGTTCAGTAAATGGTCAGAAGCTCATCCAAACCCAAAAATAGATGATGTAAAGAAATAATTTGTCAAAGAATTTAAATTACCTTAAACAAATCAACAATGATTATCTGAGTTGTGGGAAATCAAACAACGGGAAGGAGAAACGGCATGGGACCTGATGAGAAGGTTCAAGGATGCAATTGGGAAGCTAAGTTACCCAATTGATCCAAATCACCAACGAGATTGGTTTATTAAAGTACTCCTCCCGTTGACAAGAACTACACTGACACAATAGAAGATTGATACCCTACAAGATTCCCTTGAGAAAGCCATGAAAATAGAAGCTATGGCAGGGTATTCACAAGAGTTCAGAGGGGGAGCAGCAGTACAAGATCCTTCCATATTAGAGCTACAACATCAGATAGTCAGTTTAACGAAGAAGCTGAAATACATTCAACCGATAGGACTTGCAATGCCCAACGTGTGGTGTACCCATTTCCTGATGGAAGGACATGTGGCCACATAATGCTCGAGGTTGCGGGGGAAAAATGAAGGAACTTCAGCAAGAGGGACACCAGGGGATCCGCCAGTTGGGGGAGTTTCACATATAAATACTCAAGGATTATACCAACCGCAACCCCATTTTCCAGGGTTCCCCACTCAACAAAATCAGACCGCAACTGACTACTGTGAAATATGAAAAGGCATTGGTCATCCTCCACGACTATGTCAAATTTTTCAAAAATATTCCAATGTTCCAAACAATATATACTATGAATTTTTCACATCTAAAATGCATAATACAAAGCAATGTAGAGCCCTTGATGTAATGGAATAATGATTGGACAAACCATCTTATAGAGTGAATGAAACTCCAAGGGGCCGAGGAGGAGGAATGATAGATGGAAGAATTGGAGGAAGAGGACCAGTAAGGTTCTATAATTGTGATCAAGAAGGACACGTAGTAAGGGAATGTCCGCTACCTAGAAGACCATGGTGCTCTCAGTGCAGAGTTAATACACACGCAACTGAAGACTGTCCATAATTTATTAGGAGATGGGAGGAAAGAGCCAGAAAAAGAGGAGCTAATATGGTAAATGAAGAACTGAGAATAGTAGAAGCTCAACCCATGCAAAGCGTAGCCACAATAACCCGGGGAGGAAAGAAAACAGGTGAGGATGCAAAAAGTATGGACTTGATAAAGATGATCAAGCCCACATCTCCAAAAAATGCTTTTAGACTGGATAGACTGAAGCAATATTTTAAGGAGGCAGTGGAAACATTTTCCCAGATAGGGGGGAGTAGAGGTATTGCACTTCCATAGCCGACCTTCGAAAAAGAGAAGGAGACTCATACAAGTACATTGATTGAGGAATGGTTCCAACTATTCCTGAAAATTGTAACCAATGCACCAATGCTGGAACAACTAAAGAAACATCTAGAGTTGGTGGCGCAAGAAAATGCAGAACTGGGAGAGTCAAGAAATTCAAGAGAAAAATAAATAAGAAGGATAAAAAGAAACAAGAGAAGAACTAGAAAGGAATTCTATGTGAATACTCAAGTCGTGTAGAAATTATATAAAAGATGCATGTATATATCCAGATTCTCCTAGTATAACAATATTTTATCTTCTTGCTAAATACAAAATCCTTCCACTATTAATCTTTTGCGGAAATTTAAACTCAATTGCAAAACACATGAAGCAATAAAAACAATCGCACATAACACAGTTGTTTAACAGGAAAGCCTGAAGCTGAAAACCCCAACTATCATATATTATGTATCATGGATATCATATAAAAATCTCATACAAAGCTTAGTACAACAAGCTCTCAGTAAAATCAATCGTCCCACACTAATCAGAAGAAATCTGCAAATCCATGCACTGATTTCTTGCCACCTAATAGCCTGCCTCCACTGCGCAATACCTGCTGAAGAAGACCCCTGAATGAATTCGAATCTACCTTGCTTGCACTGCACAATCATCATTGGAAACTCCAATGTGTGTGAGGTGCAATCAATGCATCACTATAGTCACAACGGATAGTCTATCTTGCCCTTTCACCTATCTCTCCACTGGGTCTCCACTAGAACTGACATGCACTGTAGTTAACTACTGTATTTGTTCAGTTGATTAATGAGTTATTATTTGTGAATTAATTAACTAATTAATTCACTCCAATCTCACTAGTGTATCATTCAGTTAGACTAGATACAACTAGCTCAACTGAGTTTAAATCCATTAACTGAGTTAAACTGAATAACAACTCCATGAACTACTCTTCCAACTCTATCATAACTTTTCCACTTCATTTCTAACTGAGTCCTCCATACATGAACCACCAGTAAACCCTAGGAATTGTGTAATTCCTTCAGCCCAATGATTTGAAAAATCTATATACTTAAATTAAGTGCTCCAAGAGAATAAGTTGCTGTTAATCGTCGAATTATTATTAAGAGCTAATAATAATCGAAAATTCTATTTTTAGATCGATGATCTATAAATAGACTTCGCCCAATATTATAAAAATGGAATTTCATCCATTTTTCCAACTTGACCAACCATCCACAAATAGCATCCTGCAACTTCTGAAATATGATCACCATGTCTAAAATTAGACATAGTCTAAAAATAGACTTACACCTAAAAATAGCCTGCAGGTCCAGTTAGTGAAGGTGACTAATTTTCACTAAGCTCATCATCTTGTTGAATCTCAACAAGTCGTGGGATTTCAAATCAAAGATACAATGCTCGATCTAGGATAAGATGTCAAAATTATACCTAGAAAGACATGGGAAGAACTGGGGAGGCCAAAGTTGACATACTCACTAATACAACTCTGAATGGAAAATAAATACTGTATTGCACCGATAGGAAGGCTAGAAGAGGTCGAGGTTGATGTCTTGAGAGTGAAAACATATACATATTTTGAGGTGATAGATATCATGGGGGACAAGGATCCCTATCCATCTTTACTGGGGATAGATTAGGACTTTGAGAATTATGCAGTGATTGATTTGAAAAAATAATTGATGATATTTGAAGACGGGGAAGTCAAGGTAATTCAACCACTTGACCCATATCAAAGACCCGATATACAGAGACTATTGACAACAGAGAGGATTCTCAATTTCTCGATCAACTTTACCAGATGACGACAGGGAAGAGAGAATATTATATCAATCCAACAACGGGAGGGACTGTAAGCTGGAGAAGTGTCTAGAGTTCATATTTGGGCTCAGAAATAGATTGGGATGATTGGAAATAGGGAGGATACCAAACCAACAATAGAAGATGTGCTAACATTTAGGGATTCAACTAGATTGGAACCGAGGTAAGAGGATATCCGACTCTATCAAATATGCATGCTATAAATATATTTATTGCAAAAGTAGAAGAAAAGGCAGCAATAGAACATAGAGTCCCTCTTATGGATGTAGCACTACAATCCACATCAACAAGATGGTGGGTCAACCATCGCAAATCTCTTTCGCAATGGGAAGATGTTGCAGTAGCTTTAAGATCTAGATTCCAAGAAGCTTAAAAACCACAATTCATCGAAAAGTACCAAGGGGATTTTGACCCCATAGAACATTTAAGGGATTGTGAGTATAATTGGAAGAAAGCAGGGTATCCAAAATCTCCGTGGATGCACAATTTCATACATTCACTAGACACAATTCTACAGGCCTGGTATTTAACGGAGGAAAAGAAGAGAGGAACTGGCACCTGGTGAGTAGTTGCAGAAAGGTTTACGGAATGTTTTTCTTTCAAGGGAGAAACAAAACCAGTTACATATGCACTCCAAGCCATCAGAAGAGTACTATTTTTTCCAAAGATTCAGGAAGATGAAGAACTATCGTTCTTAGAACAGAAAACCAAAGAATCACTAGCATGCAAACGGATAGATCATGAGATGGATGATGACGACTTAGAGAATCTACGACACTTATACTTTGAAGAGAAAGAGGGGGAGCATGATATATAGGAGGAACCAACCATAGAAGGACTACACCTGTTACCCTGGAAGACTAAGAAGCTGAACATTGGAAGCATAGAGAAACCCAAAATCGCGTATATTGGAGATTACTAGGATATAGAAAAAACCAAGGAAATCTTTGACCTGTTACGTGAATATGAAGATTTATTCCCATATTCAATAGAAGAGTTCAAAGGGATTAAAGGGGACATGGCGGAAATGTGCATAGTCTTAAAAATAGATGCAAGACCAGTAAAACATAGGCCTTACTGCCTAAATCCAAGAGTGAAGGAAAAAGTTAAGGCAGAGATAGATAAAATTCTGAAAGCAGGCCTGCTTTTTCCAGTTAAGGAAGCAGAGTGGGTCAGTCCCATTGTAATACAAATAAAAAAGGAGAAATCCAAGATTAGAGTATGTGTGGATTACCGAAATGTCAAAAATGCATGCATTCAAGATCCATTTCCTACTCCATTTAGCGATAAGGTTCTCGACAATGTGGCAGGAAATGAAGCCTATTCATTCACAGATGGATTCTCAAGATATCATCAAGTGAGAATAGAATAAGAAGACAAAATAAAGACCACTTTCACAACTGAATGGGGATCATTTGCATACCATGTCATGCCCTTTGGACTAAAGAATGCGCCAGTGGTATTTTCGCAGATAGTGATAGCAATGTTTAGGGAGTATATCCATAAGTTCATAGAGGTGTACATGGATGATTGGATACTTTAAAAATTACTAAAGAACCATGAAAATTTACTCAGAATAATGTTTGACATATGCAGACAACTCCAAATCTCCCTCAACCTTATGAAATGCATATTTGCAGTACCTTTTGGGACACTTCTGGGACATGTTGTCTGTAAGCAGGGTGTTTGTGTGGATCCATCAAAAGTAGCGGTCATTGTTAAGATAGAAGCACCAGAAACTGTAAAATAGTTGAGGTCACTACTCAGACATATAGGGTACTACAAAATATTCATCCTTAACTATGCAAAGATTATAGCACCATTAGAAAAACTGTTGCGAAAGTCAGAGCAATTTATGTGGAGTGACGAATTCATCAATGCCCTCAACACATTGAAAGAAAATATAGCAAGTGCACCCATATTGGTTCATCCTAACTGGGAAAAACAGTTCCATGTCCATATTGACACCTGCAGTATTGCATTAGGAGAAGTTTTGGCTCATCCAGGAGAGACTTCTGTTGATCATCTAGTATACCTTGCAAGCAGGAAGTTATCTACAACTGAAAGGAATTACACAACAATAGAACGAGAAGCTCTTGCGATGGTGCACTCTCTTCAAAATTTTTGTCATTACCTACTGGGAGGTATGTTCAAGTTCTTCATGAATCACTCAAGATTGAAATACCTCATAAACAAACCTGTGCTTGAAGGAAGAATATGTATATGGCTCCTATTATTCCAGGAGTTCAATTTTGAAGTGATAGTAAAACTAGGAAGGTTAAACGTGGGTCCTAACCATTTATCAAGGTTGGAGAATGGGGAGAACATGGGATCCCTTGATGATTAGTTTCCAGATGCTGATTTCTTCAGAGTAGAAGCCATCCCAGATTATCTAGAGCAGATAACAGTGTATCTGGCCACAGGGAAATGCCCAACAGAATACACGATAACTCAAAGAAGACATTTGGTGGTGAAAGCAGCTGAATATCAACTGATAGCAGGACAATTATATAAAATGGGATTATATCATGTCTTGTGGAGATGCTTCATGGACCATGAAAGAGAGGATATCTTGTGGGAATTTCATAGCGGAGTTGCGGGAGGCCATGTTGGCAAAAAACCTATTGAGCCCCAAAGATGTCCTTTCCTTTCACCAAATTTCACTTCATTCCATTTATCCTATGTTAATTATAGGCTTAAAAGATCAATAGGAATGAATAAATTTACTTTAATAATGCATGCAATAACTGACTTACTAAACTTTTGTGGTTTTGTTGTTGTAGTGATTTTTGACTAGACTTAGCTATAGAATGCAGCCATTCTGTAGCTAGTCGCATATTCCGCAGCTATCTTTATGTTCACACAGGTTATAGGTGTCACTTAAAGGAAAAAAACATATGGTTGAATTACAGAACTCACCTACATCATTCCTTGCCCTCTACGAAGTCTGAGCAAAAATTTGCAAGTGGTTATGCACGTGGAAGAAACCAAAACTAAGAAGTAGACTTCTACCAGGACGAGGACTCTGCGGATGTCTTTAGCAAAGTATGAGGCCTCAACAGGAGTTCTAATTTGATTTTTATTGAAAAATACACCTATCCCTATTTCTTCTTAATGACAGTTATGTATTTTTCTTATAAAAATAACTCGGTGAACCGAGAGACAGTTAGGTAGTTGATGTTTTGTTATTAAGTTTTCCAAAATTGTGATACTTTGTTTCTGAAGCGTTCTCCTTTAATGAAATAAGTACAACTTTAATGCATGATCTGAAGAAATCTTGAGGAGATTCGTGTGCCAATCCGATGGTAGAGGGCCCCTACTGTCTGAAAGGCTTTGTGCATATTTTATAGATAAGTGACTTTAGCTCTGTTTCATTCCTAATTTAGGCAGTTTTCTGAACTTCATGTTTTATGTTCACTTACATCGAATGTTACAGTCAATATCATTCTTATGAATTGTTCTAATATATCACTAACATGTGAATGAGATAGAGCTATAATACTTCGGAGGTTAATTGCATTCTAGTTCAGTTCTGTTCATTGTATTTCAAGTTTTATTAATTGCATTCTAGTCCTGTTAAATTAAACTTAAAAGGCCTTCATTATTTACAAAATGCTCTTGTTCTTAATCTCTTCTAACACATAATTATCATTTGGACAAGAATTAGCTATATCATTTTGAGTCCTTGACTATTCTGCAATTTCTCATAATTTTACAAACAACTTTTTTCCAAAGCTATTCCAAGAGATCTCTAACCCTTGAATCAGGCTTAATAGTAACATTTTGAGTTGCAGAGTGGGTTAATTCTAGTATCATAAGTTATGTTAGCATAGGATTCCTTACTAAATTTCAGATAATCTTTTCTCAAAGTGTTCCAACAAATTTCTAACCATGGATAAGATTTTCTCTGTGATATTGTAAGTTGTTGTTTATTAAAGAGAACCTCATTACATCAAACTTACCCTTTTCTCAAGTTGTTCCAACATACCTCTAATGAAATGAATTGGACTGAGTTAATGTTGTGAGTTACTTTCCTTGTCAAGCTTTGAAATTTGTGAATTAGCATTTTCTGTTCTTAGGTGTCATACACAGTTTAGAGTAGATTTTGTTATGTTTTAGTGTGATCAGTAACTTCTCTTTTCCAACAATTTAGTTATTTTCCTCTTAAAAAAAACATACAAAACCAAAAACACTAGAAAAACACTAAACACAACGAAGTAGGAAGAAGATACCTAGGCACATATAGTGCACTTCACTTCAACAATTTACTAGCCCTGGTTGACAATTTATGACATCAATTTATGAACACTAAGTTGAGCAGACATTTTGGCACCATTGCCGGGGAAGTGTAACTAGGTAGCCTTGTTTCTTACCTCCCAAAAACAATGATATGCGTAGAGAAAGAGACTCAAGGGGTAGATTCATAAGAAGAAGAAGCTTTATTTCTAGAACACCACTTGTTCCACCAAGACCAAGAGGCAACACACCTCCAACTCAAACCCACATCCCATGCTTTACTGATCATAGACTTCTAGAAGACTTAAGATCAGATATTCCATTAGAAAGACCTTCCACTTCATCCACTGAACCTGTCCTAGAAGAAGATTCAAGGACCCTTGCTAGAGACATAAACTTTTCCACTTCCACAGAAGAATCAACTATGGCAGAAGAAGGGGGAGGAGGAGTATTTAATGGAGAACACACACTATTTGGAGGGGGTAGAGGTAGAGGTAGAGGAGAAGGAGGTAGAGGTTCCGAAGGAGAAGGAGGTAGAGGTGAAGAAGGAGGCAGAGGAAGAGGTAGAAGGGAAATGGGAAGCTCTTTTGGGTTTCCTATAGTAGATGAAGAAACCAATGTAACTATGAAAAATATTTCACCCTTTGTCCTTCCAAACTTATATGGACTCAAAAGTGAAGATCCTGAAACCTTTATATTTGAATTTGAAGTCCTGTGTAGAACCTATGATTACTTACAAGATGCCCAAAAACTTAAACTATTCCCTTCAACATTGAAAGGAGCAGCATTAAAATGGTTTATGAGTTTGATAAACAGTTCTATTAGGACATGGGAAGACATGAAACATGCATTTCTAGAGAGGTATTTGGATTACTGTATGCCAGTCAACCATAAGGAGGAAGTGTTTAAAATGCTACAAAAAGAGGATGCAAATCTGGAAGATTTGTTGGAGAGGTTTAACTATAACATCAAGAGAGCAAAAATGGAAAACTTAGACAATGATACTTTGAAAGCTCTCTTGTTGAAGAAAATTAGGGATGAATGGTTAGATATCCTTAATATAATGGGAAAAGGGGATATATCTCAGCTCACATTACCTGAAATAGCTGAATTATGTATCAACATTTCAAGAGGGAAATCTAAAACTGTAAAAGGACCAAGAGACCCTGCTCTTGCAAGGGCAAGTAAGTCTTCTTCTGGGATAGTAAGTAGGGCAGAAATAGGACATATGCTTGATGAATTCAAATCTGACATTTTAGGGAGTCTTAGTGAGCAAATAGACACCCTTAAGTTACAAAACAAGCAAAAAGATGAATCTAATGCCTTAGCAATCTTTTGTCCCAAATGTAGAAAGAAGCATGCCTTGAGAGAGTGCCCTTTGGATGCAAAAGTAGTAGAGACTTGTGTAATTTGTTCATAAAAACATGAGACCAAGAGTTGTCCTTCACTTCCTGGTCTTAAAGCTGTCTTTCAAAAAGAAACCCCTACAAATTCCACATAATCTCTCAATTTTGTCTCTAGAAGGCCTTGGCAAGGACCTCAAACACAAGGATTCCATGATCAACTGTATAATCAACCCCCACCAAATTGGAATTTGTGGCAGCAACCTTGGCCCCAATTTCAAAATCAATCTCAAACTTGGGCACAAGGAGCACAAAATCCCTATGGAAGATACTCTCAGTACTATCAATATCCACCATCATATCAACCATCTCCACATTTCCCTCCTCAAAAAAATCCTCAACAAAATCCTCAAAGTCCACAACATCAAAATCCACCACTTCCATTACCATTTCCTCAGAAAAAAAATCAGTTACATGCCCAACCCATACCAAACCTAAACAATACAAATCCTCAGAACACATACATGATAGAAGGCCAACAGTTTCCAACCTATTTGATTACTCCTTTAGACCTTAATGATGTTCAACTTAGGTCTGGAAGAATACTTGAAAAGAAGAAACCTTATGTAATTATACAAGAACAAAACAACTCTGAGGAAGATTCTCTGCAGGTAAATAAAAGTCTTGAAGAGAGCACACCTTTCCAAGACCTAAATATTGAAAAATCAAAACAAAAAGAACCAATAACTTCAACTCCTATATTAGAGCAGCCATCAACATCTATCTCTACACCTCCCTTTCCAGAAAGATTACAAATTGATAGGGGTATAGAAAAACAAATTATGGGGCCTAATTATGATTTCCTAGATGAGCTGAGAAATGCTTGTATTAAGATCCCATTATTACAAGCTATCAAGGAAATTCCAATTCTAGCAAAAAAAATAAAGGAGTTGAGCATGAAAAAAACAGGAAAAAGAATCAAAGAGATAAAGAAAATTCAACTAGCAGGAAAAATAACAGATATCATGATGGGTAAGATTGCCATTCCAAAGTATCTAGACCCAGGAAATCCAGTTGTTAAAATACACATCAATGGAACTGAGATCCAAAACACACTTATTGATTTAGAAGCAGCAATCAATATCATGAGTAGACAAATCATGGATAAACTGAAACTTCCTAATCTTCTTTTTACACCCACATTATTACAATTAGCAGACAGATCTGTGATCAAACCTGATGGGGTAATAGAAGACATTCCAGTGTCCCTAGATTCTTGGGAGTATCCTGTGGATTTTATGATCCTAACTCCTAAGAATAATATAGGAGGACATCCTATTATATTAGGAAGACCTTGGTTAGCTACAACTAATGCTTTCATTAGCTGTAGATCCAGTGATATGTACATCTCTGATGGTAGTTCAACCAAGAAATTTACCTTGTATCCTCTAGCAAAAAAAATTCCAAAATCAGATGATACTCAATGGATTGAGGATGAAGAAGACATACAACCTCTCTTCAAAATTTCAGAAATTAGTGAAGATAGCTAGATTCTGAATACCTTAGAAAATTTTGAATCCTCTTCGGAATACAAACATGAACAATTTCAAGAAGAATCCAACATTGAGTTTTTATCATCAAGACATATGTCTCTTTACTCCATGGATAAATTTGGTAGCTCTACAATTGAGATATTTCCAAGTAAAACTTTAATCATAAACAAGAACCTAGAGAAATATCAACAAGAAAAGCTATTCAAGATATTACAGAGACATTCTTCTGCATATGCATGGGAGTACACTGATATGAAAGGGATAAACCCTAAGACTTACAATCATCACATCTACATAGAGGAAAATTATAAACCAATCAGACAACCTCATAGACGGATGAATCCAAATCTTAGGGAGATTGTTAAAGAAGAATTGCAGAAATTGTTAAATGCCAACTTTATCTATCCCATTTCAGATAGTCAGTGGGTTTCTCCTTTGGTAATTATGCCGAAGAAAAATGGTAAATGGAGGGTATGTATTGACTACCGGGAATTAAACAAAGCTACTCTTAAAGATCATTTTCCCCTACTTTTCATAGATAAGGTGTTAGATATATTAGTTGGCAAAAAGTACTTCTCATTTTTAGATGGGTTTAGTGGTTATAACCAAATTCAAGTAGCACTTGAAGATAAAGACAAAATCACATTTACCTGTCCTTGGGGTACCTATGCTTACCGAGTATTGCCATTTGGACTATGCAATGCACCTGCAACATTTCAAAGGGCAGTACTAGGAATATTTTCAGATCTAATACATGATTGAGTAGAGGTATATATGGATGATTTCACAGTCTATGGAAACACATTTGAAGAAGCCTTAGTAAACTTGGAAAAAGTTTTAAAGAGATGTAAAGAAGCAAATCTTTCACTAAGTCATGAGAAGTGTTTTATGATGTTTGCTAAAGGAATTGTTTTGGGGCATCACATTTCAGGGGATGGGATTAGAGTTGATGAGTCAAAAGTTGAAGTCATCTCTAACTTATCTATTCCAAGTTGTCAAAAAGATGTTAGGATTTTTCTAGGATTTACAGGATATTATCGAAGGTTTATAGAAAACTTCACCAAGATAGCATCTCCACTTTTCAAATTACTTACCAAGGACCGTGACTTCAAATGGAATCTTAATTGCCAGTTAGCCTTTGAGACCCTGAAAACAAAAATCTCTGAAGCACCTATTTTAAGGGGACCTAACTGGAAATTACCTTTTCATATTTCAACAGATGCCTCAGACATAGCTTTAGGAGCTGTACTGGGACAAAAAGACCTGATTCCTTATGCCATCTACTATACAAGTAAAAATTTGACTCCTTTAGAGTTAAAATATACATTAACTGAGAAAGAGTTCTTAGTTTTTGTTCATGCCATAAATAAATTCAGACACTATATAACAGGCTATGAAAATTTTGTTCACACAGATCACTCTGCAATTAAATATCTAATGAAAAAATCAATTACTAATGGCAGAGTCATAAGATGGTTATTGCTTTTACAGGAATTCAACATTACCATTCTAGATAGGCCTGGGAAACAAAATACAGTAGCTGATTTCCTATCTAGACTCCAGAACATTAAAGATAATACTTTATTTGAAGATCAATTCCCTAATGAATATCTTTTTGCAATTTCTACTCAAACTCCTTGGTTTGCTGACATTGCTAATTATCTAGTTTCAGGGAAATTTCCTTCAATAATGAATGCAAGAGACAAAAGAAAAATCATTTATGATAGTGCAAAATATTCATGGGTTGCTAATGAGTTATACAAAACAGGTCCAGACTTTATCATTAGGAGATGTGTTCGAGAAGATGAGATGCCTGAGATCCTCAAAGCATGTCATGATGAACCTTGTGGTGGACACTTTGTTGATTAAAGCACAACTTATAATATCCTTCATTTGGGATATTATTGGCCATCCATTTTTAAAGATGTTAAAGAGTATGTCAAAAGGTGTGGCAGTTTCCAAAGGGTGGGGAAACCTTCTCCTTCAGGTGAGATGCCATTGCAGCCTCATGTACATATTGAACCTTTTGAGAAATGGGTTTTAGATTTTGTAGGACCTATTAGTCCTCCATCAAGACAAAAGAAATATATATTAGTTTGCACTGATTATGTTACCAAATGGGTAGAGGCCGAACCATTACTTTCTGCTACTGAAGCATATGTAGTTAAATTTTTTTTTGAGGATATTTTTAATTGTTTTGGTGTCCCAAGAGAAATTGTTACAGATCAAGGAGCTCAATTCACATCAAGGCTAGTGGAAAAAATGATGGAGAGGTACAAAATCAGACACAGAAAATCTACTCCTATCATCCACAAGCAAATGGTCAAGTGGAATCTACTAATAAGGTCATTGAAGGGATCCTAACAAAGACTGTTCATTTACATAGAAGAGATTGGGCAGACAGGCTTCCTGAAGCCTTGTGGGCCTATAGAACTACATGGAGAAGCACAACAGGTCATACTCCTTATGAAATTGTTTATGGAAAACAAATCTTGTTTCCCATGGAGTTTCAAATTCAAACTTTTAAAATGGCAGTCCAGCTAGGACTTGATCTAACATAAGCACAAAAGCATAGGTTGGAGCAGATTAATGAATTGGATGAGATCAGATAGGATGCAGTCCAGAGAACAAATATAGTCTAGCAGCAAAGGACTAGATGGCATGATAAGTACATTAAGGAAAAGAAATTCAAAGAAGGTGACTGGGCCCTCTTGTTTGATTCAAAGTTCAAATATTTTCAAGGTAAATTCCAAACACATTGGCTTGGGCCATATGAAATTGTGAAATTTTTTGACAATGGAGCAATAAAAATCAGGACAATAGATGAAGATGAGGTCACTTTTCTTGTAAATGGTCATAGATTGAAACTGTATCATAAGCCACTTTCAAGAGAAGAATTTGTCAAGAGATTCCAAGAAAACAATGATGTGAAGTTAATGAAGAAGAATCCTTCTTCTTCATCAAATTAATTATATTTTCTGAAATCAGATGCATAAAAAGAAAAAAATAAAAAAAGAAAAAAAGAAAGAAGATGAAAACTAATCACTGATTAGCATGTTGATACAGAAAAGATAAAGTGAAAATCAGAATCTTTCTAACACTTTACCTTTTCAAAATTTTTCTTTTCCTGCAAGCAACTATCATAAAATCATAAGTGCAGGCCCACTTTACATATCACATTCCACTTATGATCCATTTCACTTCATCATATATCACTTCATTCATATTTCATTCACTCCATTCATCCATAATTCATTCACTCCATTTCATGGACCATCTCATTTTTATTTCAAATTTGATCTCTTTCTGCAATTGAGTATTACAAATCATAAGTTGCAGGCCACTTTTCATATTTCATTCCACTTCACATTTATGGTCCATTTCATTCCATCATATTTCACTTCACTGATGCTTCATTCCACCATATTTCATGATCCATTTTATTTCATTTCATAATACATTCCATCCATGTTTCAAATCATTTCATTCCATGTTTCAAAGCTTTTACAGGTATATTCTGTAGCCAGACATTCTGTAGCCAGACATTATGCAGCCAGATATCCTACAGGCAACTATCCAGCAACCACTTGTTCAACAACAAATTGATTCTGCACACCTATTTCAACAAGCAAAATCAAAGGGATTATGAAGACTGAAAGATCAATGATTTTCAAAGGAAGACAAAGCATATTAAAAACCACAAAAAAAAATCAAAAGAAGGGCTAAGGTAACTTGTGAAATTATTATGATAACAGATTATGAAAGTTATAGTATGGTTAAGTTATATGTATGTTTCATAAAGTTATTTTAATTATTCGTATTGATCAAGCCTATTAAGCCTATCATAAAATTCATGGACAAATCCCTTCCATTTCGCCATATCAAATCATCATTTATTAAAAATTAATGGTTAGTACTTGAAGTGACCTATTAGGTCACGTCACTAACCCGAAGTATTCAGTGATGATTTTGAAATTCTCACGAGATTTTTCCGCGGTCTTTCACTCCATGACAGCTCTCAAACTCATTTATTCATGTAATTTACCCTCACTGTATTTCACTCATTCCATAACCACTTCATGTCATTTTTCCGTAGCCAATTCCTGTCTGCAAAAATAGAGAAGTCATATTTGGGGTGAAAACAACTCTCTACAACCATTTTTACCTTGAATAGGAGAGAAGTAAACTGAAGATAGAGAAAAGAAGCCATGGGACTCATTGTAAGGTCCGAACCAGTCGGAACCAAATACCTAGAGGGTTACCCACATATTAGAGAGATGTTACAGCAGGTTGGGTGGCTACAATTTTTGGAAAATTTCAATGGATTCCATAAGGAGGTTACCAAGACATTTGCTCGGTCCTTCAATGGGTCAGAAGTTGAAATAGGTGATGTCAAGTTCATTATCACAGAATCCTTCATTGCAGAAGTAGCAGAATTACCAAGGCAAGGTGAACGATGGTTCAAAAACAAGGAATTTCACAATGAAGCATGGAGGCAGATGCTCAAAACACCAGGTATGGATATCTCAGTTTTTAAGAAGGGCATTCCTAGTTCAGCCTTAAAGAATAAGTGGCGAAATATGTTGTTAATTCTGCAAAAGTTTATAACTTGTGAGGGAAGGTTTGGCACCCTATATGTTTATCACATTCGACTTATGATGCATTTTCTAGATGAAGAAATCAATTTACCCTTTTTCTTACTCCATAGCCTAAAGAGGATGGCTTCTAATGTCCAAAAAAGGGTCCAATTTTTAGAAACCACCTTGTATCACCATGGCCTAGTTAAAATCCTAATTGAGCATCATTTGAAAAGGGTGGGAGACAGTTGGGATGAGTTCCTCTTGAGGAATCATTTTGAAGAACCAAAAGAAACTCCATTTGAAGGAAAACTTGCAAGAAGAAGCAAGAGAGGGAAAATTTCCAAATATGTTGAAATTAAAACTGGTAAATCCATACAAGAGGAAAGTGAGGAGATTATCTCTGAAAAATTGGCCGAAATCAAGAAACAACTTAAAAAGGAGAAGATAATAAGGAAGTATGCTAAGGAGAGAGGTGAGGGACCATCTAAACTAGGAAGAAGCCATAGGCTTAGAGGCATATTGAAGAAGACTGGAGTTAAACAAACATGAATCATAGATATTGAAGATGAAGAGACACCAACTAACAGATCTCCTGAATACCAGTATGAAGAGGATCTTGATGGAGGAACTCCGGAGGTAGACCCAGCCCAACAAAAAATCTATAATTATGTTGAGTCATTAGAAAAGAGAGCCTTAGAAAGCAGAGGAAGAACTCGTAGCCCACAAAAATATCCAATTGAAGTGATAAGAAGAGATAAATATGAATTGGAAATACTTAATAGGCATATAAAAAATGAAAATGAAATTTTAAGGGAGCAAGTCAAGTTGGAAAGTGATATGAACACAACTCTCTCTCTGCAAATGGAAAAATTGTACAAGGCTAGTGAGAAGCTGAAGAAGAAAAACAAAAAGTTGAGCAGGGCACTTATAAATCTAAGGTTAAAATTGGTCATAAGGAAGCCTAGGATGCCATTAAACATCAAGCAAATTAGAAAAAGGAAGCTAGATGTCCTAGCAGAAGTTTCAGAATACATGGATTGATTGCATGAGGACATGCAAAAGCTTTGCAGTGGGGGTATGTTGAGCCCCAAAGATGTCCTTTCCTTTCACCAAATTTCACTTCATTCCATGTATCCTATGTTAATTATAGGCTTAAAAGATCAATAGGAATGATTGAAGTTACTTTAAGAATGCATGCAATAACTGACTTACTAAACTTTTGTGGTTTTGTTGTCGTAGTGATTTTTGACTAGACTTAGCTACAGAATGCAGCCATTCTGTAGCTAGTCGCATATTCCGCAGCTATCTTTATGTTCACACAGGTTACAGGTGTCACTTAAAGGAAAAACACATATGGTTGAATTCCAGAACTCATCTATATCATTCCTTGCCCTCTACGAAGTCTAAGAAAAAATCTGCAAGTGGTTATGCACGTGGAGGAAACCAAAACTAAGAAGTAGACTTCAACCAGGACAAGGAATCTGTAGATGTCTTCAGCAAAGTACGAGGCCTCAATAGGAGTTATAATTTGATTTTGATTGAAAAAGACACCTATCCCTGTTTCTTCTCAATGACAGTTATATATTTTGCTTATAAAAATAACTCGGTGAACCAAGAGATAGTTAGCTAGTTGATGTTTTGTTGTTAAGTTTTCCAAAACTGTGATACTCTGTTTCTGAAGCATTCTCCTTTAATGAAAGAAGTAAAAATTTAATGCATGATATCAAGCAATCTTGAGGAGATTCGTGTGCCAATCCGATGGTAGAGGGCCCCTACTGTCCAAAAGGCTTTGTGCATATTTTCTAGATAAGTGACTTTAGCTCTGTTTCGTTCCTAATTTAGGCAGTTTTCTGAACTTCATGTTTTATGTTCACTTACATCGAATGTTATAGTCAATCTCATTCTTATGAACTGTTCCAATATATCACTAACACGTGAATGAGATAGAGTTATAATACTTCGGAAGTTAATTGCATTCTAGTTCAGTTCTGTTCATTGTATTTCAAGTTTTATTAATTGCATTCTAGTCCTGTTAAATTAGACTTAAAAGGCCTTCATTATTTACAAACTGCTCTTGCTATTAATCTCTTCTAACACATCATTATCATATGGACAAGAATTAGCTATATCATTTTGAGTCCTTGACTGTTCTGCAATTTCTCATAATTTTACAAACAACTTTTTTCCAAAGCTATTCCAAGAGATCTCTAACTCTTGAATGAGGCTTAATAGTAACATTTTGACTTGCAGAGTGGGTTAATTCTAGTATCATAAGTTATGTTAGCATAGGATTCCTTACTAAATTTCAGATAATCTTTTCTCAAAGTGTTCCAACAAATTTCTAACCATGGATAAGATTTTCTCTGTGATATTGTAAGTTGTTGTTTATTAAAGAGAACCTCATTACATCAAACTTATCCTTTTCTCAAGTTGTTCCAACATACCTCTAATGAAATTAATTGGACTGAGTTAATATTATGAGTTACTTTCCTTGTCAAGCTTTGCAATTTGTGAATTATCATTTTTTGTTCTTAGGTGTCATACACAGTTTAGAGTAGATTTTGTTCTGTTTTAGTGTGATCAGTAACTTCTCTTTGCCAACAATTTAGTTCTTTTCCTCTTAACACAAAAATAAAAAACCAAAAACACTAGAAAAACACTAAACACAATGAAGTAGGAAGAAGATACCTAGGCACATATAGTGCACTTCACTTCAACAGTTTACTAGCCCTGGTTGACAATTTATGACATCAATTTAGGAACACTAAGTTGAGCAGACAAAACCCACCACAAGAAAAATACTACAAGCAGGGTTATGGTGGCCCAGAATTCATAAATATAGTAAAGCATATGTACAAAAATATGATGTCTGTCAAAGAACAAGATGTCCATCACACCGGGATGAGTTACCACTGCAACTTGTAAGAGCATTGTAGCCATTTGAAACATGAGCCGTTGACTTCGTAGTGGCAATTGCACCAATGTCACGAAATTCATAGGCAAGGTATATAATAAGCACAATGGATTATCTCACAAGATGGGCAGAGGCAGCACCAGTAAGAGACTACACAACAGACACAACAGCCAGGTTTATTTTCGAGAATATCATTAGTAGATTTGGCTACCCCAAAAGCCTAACAAGTGATCAAGGTACACACTTCATTAATACAACAATCAAATATCTGTTAGATAATTATGGTACAAAATCAAAAAAGCAATGCGTACGACCCTCAAGCGAATGGAACCGTTGAAGCATTCAACAAGATCTTAGAAAAATGAATAACCAAGATATGTAATTCCAACTGAGATGACTGGGATGAAAGTATACCAATGACATTATGGGCATATAGGACAACTGTAAAAAGGTTACACAATCAAACTCCATTCCATCTGGTGTATGGGAGAGAGGCGGTGGTACCTGCCGAATTTATCATACCAAGTCTCTTAATCGCTTCAACAGTACATATGATAGACAAAGACTCAATCATTGAACACCTCCATGAGCTACAGGAGCTTGAAGAAGAGAGATTCCTGGTAGATAGACAGTGCAAAAGGAAAGATAGAAGGCTTGGCATATCCATCACATCAAGCACAAAATGTTCACTATCAGAGGGAAAGTCTTGTTGTATGACAACAAATTTCAAAAGTTCCCAGGCAAACTCAGAATGCACTGGATGGGACCATACCATGTCATATAAATTAAAGATTCAGGCGTGGTTCGAATGGCGCAACTAGATGCCCAAATACTGCAAGGATGGGTGAATGGAGAATGCCTGAAGCCCTATCACGAGTAAGTTCCATTGTTTATTTTTTTCAAATAACTTTCACAACCTAGAGCAGTCAGTAGGGTGGAATAGAAATAGTTAGAGTCAATAACTCTTTCGCACCTGAGATGAGACATAGAATAGGAATCCCAATAAAAATACATCACAATAACGCAGAAAGAAATTGCACCTGTTGTGATGAGGAGACCACATTTCAACCAATTGTGGTCGGGGTGGGGGGTGGGGCGGGGTAGAGTCTAACATGTCATCCGCGTCAGAAAGCCAAGCGTGTCAAATATCATTCCGTCATATTAACCCATCATACCGTTGTTAGTTCGTAGGATCACCTGAATTTGAAAATTAAATGCCATAATTAGCAAAACCCATACCACAATAAATTTTCCACATTAAGCCATAATTATTACTCGTCACATCTACCCAAATCCCAAAGCCATAGTCAACAATGTCAAAATACACCTCACCATGGTAACTAATCGCACGATTATAACCATGGGAGAGAAAGAAAAAAATTAACTAGTTATGGGGTTATATAAACCTCATTCGTGCCTATAGCATTACTTAACCCGCATGAAAGAAGAAAAGTAATAGAATTCCCGAAAATTTCGAGTTAGAACAAATAGAAATAGCTACAACAACAAGTAATATTTCAACAGAAGAAGTTCAAAGAAGCAGACCAACAACAGGAATTCATAGCAATAGACCAGGAACAACAATTCAGGTATACAACAGAAGAATGAAGATGACGAAGATAACAACATCAGTCGTCGTGCTCGAGCTCGATGGGAGAATTGAGAGGATAGAATCATTGATTGGAAAGTATGACAATGCTTCGTTAATTGAAACATATTTCATGGACTCCTATCAATTCCCAGCTATGAAGCGACAAGTATATATAGAAAATTATGCCACAGAGGGAGGAGGTGAAGCAACAAGGATGAATATATACTTCAGAGGTATTCAAAGATTGACTATACTGAACCTCAGGAACCTCCCAGTGTTTGGAACAAATGGAGCAACAATGTAGTGTACAAAATTCCTGATGATTAGAGTCCATAACAGATCATTGTGGCTAGGGAGAAAAATACCTATCCATGCAAAGGACATCAGTAGACTTACCGGATTATCAGCAGAGGGGAATGACGTCTCAACGGCATTCCAGAATGTGTCCAAGAGAGCCAAGAAGTCAGGGGACTGTGATTATTACAAGAAGTATGAGACTAGAAGAGGAGGGAAGGGAGCGAAGATAGACCTCATCAACAATCCATGAATGAAATTTCCCTGCTATCTAATAGCAGGTAAAACAATGAGGCATTACACCAAAGGTGAATGCACCCTCGACACCATATCAGTCGCAGAACAGTGCATCCAGGGGGGCCCAGCTAAACTGGTGTACCTTCCTATTGAACGAACTATTTGAGGCTTGTGAGGATAATTACAGGTGAGCCACATGATTCATTTATGGCTATCTCATTATGGCATTTGCGATGTGGAAATGGAATCACCCGGGGATAAGGCAGCTCGCAGAAATCACTCACAACCAACCAATGGCATTAATATTTATTCCCTGGAGAGTATTGGGAGATCCCAACACGAAGGAGGTCAATGAGGAGGCTTTCTCATTCTGGTACAGGTAGATGGTAGATGTGGTGGGGAGCCAGCAAAGGGTTCTGAGGAACCTGTTGGGCAAATATTATTCGCAGATATGGTTCGGGGCAACCCACAAGAAGACATATATCAGACCTAGTTGCTTGGTTGCAACCACATTCTGAATGCGGCCATTAAAGTTTCAAGTAGAAGAAAAATCCTTCCACACCGAAGTCTGTTCGTGGCTAGGAGTTGCGATGGAGGTTGGAAGCAGAATACCCCATTATTTGTTGGAGGCGATGCTATCGAAAGCACTCCCAGGGGAGTCACTAGAGGAAGCAAGGACGAGAATCTCCCAACTGCAGTTATGACCTGTTGGGCAAATATTATTCGCAGATATGGTTCGGGGCAACCCACAAGAAGACATATATCAGACCTAGTTGTGTGGATGCAACCACATTCTGAATGCGACCATTAAAGTTTCAAGTAGAAGAAAAATCCTTCCACACCGAAGTCTGTTCGTGGCCAGGAGCTGTGATGGAGTTTAGAAGCGGAATACCCCATTATTTGTTCAAGGCAATGCTATCGAAAGCACTCCCAGGGGAGTCACCAGAGGAAGCAAGGAGGAGAATCTCCCAATTGCAGTTATGACCTTTACTATACTAGCTCTACACGAGGGTGAAGGAATTCAATTTGGTAATAAAAACTCTCACAAGTGCCTCTACTGTGTTTCCTTCTTTTTCTAATTTCTAGTCTTTGAATTCTATATCATCATATACAAAAACCCCTGTCATTACCTCCCTACCTTCCACCATGTTCAACTCCCCTCCATAAACCACAGTCACCCCAATCCACAAGGGAAATGCACCCAAGCCCAAGAAAGCACGAATTATGGTGCCCAAGAAAATAGTTTGTAATATTCTAAAATGGGAAAAGCAGGGATATAATGAAAATTGCTGGAACAATAATCCAAATCATCATATAAAAGAAAGAGGCCAATATGGATACCTTTCATATGTTATAACAACAACAAAATATGCATAAACAATGGGCCATAAGATGCACAACAAGAAAGTATAAGCCTCCAATGGAAAAAATTCCTCCAAAATGAGGTGTTGCTACTATATATAAAGCCGGAAGAGCCTTACAACACTATTTTATTAGCTCTACTACAGAAAATGATTATACATCAGATCTAGGGCTGATATGTGCCTCAAAAGATAGATCTATTACAGATATGAGCACTATACAACATTCTTTGAAGAACCTTTTAAGGGTTTTCAGCAAAACACCATGTATAAGATGTAGATCTACGCCCCAAGGCTGCAGATCCACTAAAAAATACTGATCTGGAAAGTGTGTCTGATCTGATATGATAAAAATAATAGCCTCCTACAATAGATCCTCTAAGTGAAAGACATATCCCCTTCACTATAAAATCATCTCTCCAAATGGTGTGCCAAACCACCCTGCAATTCCTCCTACAGAAATAACGCATATTTGGAAGAAAAATGCGTTGTAGGGCTAAATAAAAGGTTGGCCTGATGCCAAGATTTGAAAATATTCTCAAGGGCCTTCCTTACTGTCTTCCCAATGGAAAGGAAGCCTCCTCCACTGAAAATGAGCAATGAAATGACCTAGATCTAGAGATCTAGTATCCACTTGATGTAACCTACAAAACAACCAAACCCTCAATAGGATCTCTGCTATAAATGAAAGATGAAGCTTGGCCTTAAGCATGATAGTGGAAAGTGTAGTACAAGAATCCTCCAAGATATTCTCAATGGAAGAGGTGGGATTCCCGATCAGGAACACACTATTCTAAACAACACTCTATCTCAGCTAAACAACAAGAGAAAGATATATGTCTAAACAGACCATGTATTCAGAAATATCAATATACATAAAAATAATCAATATGGCTGCCATCCTCTTCCTTAAATAAGATATGAGCTTGAAAAACCTAAGCCCCATCCAATAATGGCACTACTTCCACACAAAGCATCTCCATCTAAAACTGCACTGTCCCTCATTGATGACCACTCCTCCATGATAGCGCTGTTGATTTGGTCAAGGTTGACCCAGTCAAGGTGATCCAACCCCTTTTCACACCAAAGGGTGCTTAATTAAGCTACCAAGATTTATCTCTTTCACATTTGGCGTTGATTTATTTATTGTTAAGGAGAATTATGGACCTCCATTGTCCTCTTATTCATTAAACAAAGCAACAAAACAAAATTGAATATTCCAACTCGTTCATGGATAATTGGGAATATTACAGTCCCCCCTTCCCAAATGTTGCTTGTCCTCAAGCAACTGACAGGGTGAGTGCTGCAACTCTTCTCCTCCTCCATTGGTGACACCAACATGTGATAAGCTTCCCTCATAAGCTAAGTTTTCACCAATCCATCCCTCCATGAATTTCTCCTCCAAAGTTCTCATGAGATGCAAATAATCCATCCCACAAGGAGACAATAGTTCAAATGAAACAAACATGCTTTTCCCAATGTTCTCCCTGAAGCATGTAGCATAATGAATATGGAGAATATCTCTCCCATTGGGCACATACATTCTTCCCATCCTCCCTCCAAACATTCCCATAAAATGTATAAGTACATCATCAATGTATGGGATCAAAACTAAGTACAAACAAACAAAAATTTACACAAATGGAGGTGGGTCATAGTCCCACATGTGGAACCAGCACAATATATCTCCTGACTACATCAGATAATGATGTGGTAAGTGGTTTCCCCACCACTTACTTGTTGCCCAAGTCATCTCACCATGGTTGAAAGTGTGAGATATGTTTGGTGCTTTTGGAATGCACCCACAGTGATACAAAATCTCCCTTTGATCTCCAAGGGAGTGGCCATGTTCAGAAATTTTTGTGGCCCAAAGTTGGCCATGAAGTTTATATGGAATAATGATCCTCCTTGGAGCTATGGCCTGCATAGAAATGGTAAAAGAATGAATATGTTCATCAAATAAAACATTAGGTACACAAGCATATTCTTCACCGGAATTTCTCCTCATACAAATGGAGTGGTGCATAGATGTATCTCCTCTCATTCCAAAAGAGGAAAGAGGTGGCTGAAATAACTCCTTCATAGAGTCATGTCTCTCCTCCAACTCCACATGGTTCACGCATCTTTGAAAATGCTGATATAGTTCCTCTTCAAAGCCTTCCCAAGTGTAGCTCTTCATGATAGTGTTGTAGAACCTCATGGAATATGTATGGTTGAAAAAGAACTCTTCATAAGCCCTTTGTAGTAACTTCTCCTTGAGCTTGGAGGCTCTAGATAAGAATATCCTACCATGATAATAGATGAATCCTTATTGGACTGAATAGCCCTCTTCATGTAGCTGGTCATCAAGTATCATGCATGTAAAAAGATCCTTGGAATAATCCACCAACATTTGGGATCTCCAATATGGATCAATCTTCCATAGTGACAACGTTGAAGATCTATCACAAATAATATATGTCATATGGATGCTCTCCTTCTTGACATCTCCCATGCCAAAGGTATATGTTGGAAGGTCATTCCTTCCATGCTTCTCCTCCCACACCGCAGAATCTGGAATGAGAGTGGGTAATGATGATTTTGGGAGAATGTCTCCCTCCTCCTTGAGTCTACCCAAGACTCTCAGTGCTGTATCATGGCCTTCTAATGATCCCATTCCTCCCAAATCTATGAATGGAGAATCATGATGTGAGAGATGCCTCATCATCTCCTGATCTGGTGGCCTCCCAGGTGGAATGCCTCCATGCAAAGAGACATCAATATCAAGAGTAGACTGCGTATATGAGTGGACTGCTTTGTCCTTACTCTCACTGCACAAATCAGTCTGCCTCTTTTGTGCATTAACCTTCTGAAATAGATAGGGATGTGTGCTTCTAATCATATGATGCTGGCCATCCTTCCTACCTTCTCCTTTCATCTCCAAGGTCTCACAATCTATTAATAATGGCACATGCTGTTCATGGATTGTGCCTTAATATCCACATATGATATCCTTTGGAACTTATTGCAATGATACAAGAACTCCTTTCATTGGAGCAATTTCTCCATCTACCTCTCCATGAGGTACTAGATCTGCTCCTGATGTGACATCGCTATTACCTCCAACCTTCTCTTCCCCTTCATCATGAAAGGAGGTTACCTCATCATCATTAAGAGGCTCTATGTTTAGTTCCTCCTTTGAAAAAGAGACCTCCATGTCTTCCTCTTGAGAAGAGAGCTCTTTCTGAAGTTGGGATCTTGCCTCTAGCAAGGTATTCTGCAAGTTTTTAGCCCCCTCAATAGCATTTTGGAATGGAGTTGGGCTCATAGATCCTTCCAACTCATGCAAAGGTCTTGTTTGTTTAGGCTTGGCTAGCTCAACCAAGTATGTTTTAGAATATTTTGCATCAAATATTATCACTAACCTCCTAGTGAACTTTTCATAAGTATATAAATTTACATGATTCAAGGAAGAAGTTTCATAAAACCACCAGGCATAAGCCTTACCTTCAAGATGTAGTGCTGCTACTCTAATGGATTCATCTTCTGAAACTTGGTGTTGCTAGAAATAGGTGTTTAGCTCCTTCACCCAAGCCCTAGTTGTGCATCTAGGTGACCCATCAAAAGTGGATAGAAAGAATCTACCCAAATCATGCTACTTACACCTTTTGTTTCTATCATGGTTGCTAAGTCTTCTATTCTCCTTTATCTTGAAAAAATATTGGAAGTTTAGATGATCCTTGAACCTCGGTGATTGAGATTCATATTCTTGAACATAGTCACCAAGAGTCTCCTCCTTTGGCACATCTCCTTTCTCCTCTCTCTTGCTATGAACATAGGCATGGTAGAGCATTGTAGATCTGATTGTGTGGCTGAATTCTCACACCCATAATATGAAAATATAGAGCTTTCTCTATGCACAAGCTCTTTTGGATAATTTCTACATCTCTCCATCCTCATTTCTATGATGTCTTTGTTAATGCCTTGAATAGTTTGGAAAAGAAGTATTGATAACTCCTTCCTTTTCATTCCTTCTAAAAAAGGGGTTTTACCCTTGTATTCTTCTTCATCTGTATAATAATACTCTCGGTGTATTCTTCTTTGATACCTCTTCTCTCTATTAGTAAGAGGATCTCCTTCTTTAGATGACATATTGACTTTTCAAGATGCACAGGTTGTGCCAAGATTATGCTTCGATACCACTGTAATATTCCCAAATGGGAAACGTATGGATATAGTGCAAAATGCTGGAACAATAATGCAAATCATCATATAAAAGAAAGATGCCAATATGGAGACCTTTCATATGTTATAACAACAACAAAATATGCATAGAAAATGGGCCATAAGATGCACAACAAGAAATTACAAGCCTCCAATGGACAAAATCCCTCCAAAATGGGGTGCTGCTACCATATATAAAGCTCAAAGAACCTTACAACGCTGTTTTATTAGCTCTGCTACAAAAAATTATTATAAATCATATCTAGGGCTGACATGTGCCTCAAAATATATATCTATTATAGATCTGAGCACTATACAACCTCCTTTGAAGAACCCCTTAAGGGTTTTCAACAAAACACCATGTACAAGATGTAGATCTAAGCCCCAAGGCTGCAGATCCACTGCAAAATATAGATTTGGAAAGTGTGGCCAATGTGATATGATCAATACAATAGCCTCCTACAATAGATCCTCTAAGTGAAAGGAAGATCCCCTTTACTAGAAAATCATCTCTCCAAATGGTGTGCCAAACCACCCTGCAATTCCTCCTATAGAAATAACGCAGATCTGGAAGAAACCTGCACTGTAGGGATGAATAAAAGGTTGGCCTGATGCCAATATGTGAACATATGCTCAAGGTCCTTCCTTAATATCTTCCCAATGGAAAGGAAGACTCCTCCACTGAAAATGAGCAATGCAATGACCTAGATCTAGAGATGTAGTCTCTACTTGCTACAACCTGCAAAACAACCAAACCCTCAACAGGATTTGCACTGTAAATGAAAGACGAAGCTTGGAATTAAGCTTGATAATGGAAAATTTAGTACAAGAATCCTCCAAGAGCTTCTCAATGGAAGAGGTGGGATTCCCGATCAAGAACACCCTATGCTAAAAAATGCTCTATCTCAGCTAAACAACAAGAGAAAGATATATTTCTAAATAGACCATATATTCAGAAATATCAATATACATAAACATAATAAATATGGCTGCCATCCTCTTAAATCAGATATGAGCTTGCAAACTGTAAGCCCCATCTAATAATGGCACTACTTCCACACAAATCATCTCCATCTAAAACTGCACTGTCCCTCATTGATGAACACTCCTCCATGACAGCGCTGTTGATTTGGTCAAGGTTGACCTAGTCAAGGTGATCCAACCCCTTTTCTCACCAAAGGGTGCTTAATTAAGCTGCCAAGATTTATCTCTTTCACATTTTGCATTGATTTATTCATTATTAAGGAGAATTATGGACCTCCATTGTCCTCTTATTCATTAAACAAAGCATAAAAAAAAAATTGAATATTCCAACTAGCTCATGGTTAATTGGAAATATTACATAGTTGATCTTACTGGGGAGGATCAGGCCTAGCTTATGGATACAAGAGTACCAGTTCAAGAAGAGCCAGAGGTTACCGCCCAAGTAACCTCCATGCTACCTATTTTTGATCCATCCTTGGTCCTAAACATTCAGACATCGTCTCCGCCTCATACTCACAACTCATCACCTCATACTTCATTCACTTCCAAAGACCATTCCAATCACACTCCGTCCACCTCAGAAAATATCTCAGATCCAATAAAGCTAGCCAACAAGACAAATGGTGACACCAAGGCAGAAGTTAACTCGGGTACAACTAGAGTACCTGAGGTTGACCAACCCTCGGTGGGACGTGGCACTTTCCTAGAACTATTAGTTCAAGGAGGGTCTTTTACTTCAGATACAATTCCTTCATCAATAGAGATGAACCCTTTTCAGCAAGCCAACCTAATACTGTAGTAGATTCTATCGACCACTAGTATGAACAACCTAGAACCTCAACTGCCAAAATAGAACCAACCAACATCCCCACAAGAGCACTCAGAGAGATCAATCGCCAGTGGCAAACCCCTCAGAGAAAGACACCCAACCTAAGAGATGTCAGGCATCGAGAACATGTAGAGCTGGGGGGCTGGACAGTTATACAAGTTCATCCAGCTAGGAGCACAACAAGCAGAAGGACTACACAACGACCTCCAACAGAGGTTTGAGCAGCAAAAACAGCAAGTCATCGCGCTTACTAAAGAGCAAAATCAGCTTAAAGGTGAAAATGATAATTTACAGAAGTAGTTGGAAAAGGTAACAAAAATCTTCAAAGACCTATGCCCGATAGTAGTTTTCCCAAGATAACAAAATGACAGAGGATAGATCAGCCTAATCAATGGTAGAAAGGTCTATTTGAGTGAAAATGTCATGCGCAAATCTCAGTAGAGTGAACCAGGAGCTCAAAGAGACGCTAGCTATCAGACTAGCATTACCAGACCATACCACAGTATATGCTGATAAGGTTCTTGAGAAACAGAAGAAGGTAAACGACATGAAGGAAACCCTGGGGACAATAGTCAAAGAGACCTATAGCCTACTGAGGCATTTACATGAATGCTGTAACTTGTTAACATTGAAATCCTACCCAATCTCAGCACAGCTTCAGCAAATTTCCCAAGAGCTCAATGAAGCCACTAATTCGGTCGGCATAACCCTGTTATACAATGAAACAGAGGTGCTAGAAACCAAAATCCAGAAAAAATAAGAACACTCCGCTGCCACAAAGTAGGTCCTTAGAGATCTAAGGCAACCAGTCAAGCAAAAAGTAGAGGCGATACAACAGATGGTGGCCAAAGCCGAGCCTAAGATACAAGAGGTATTCAGCAAGCTGCCACATGTAGCGAGTGAAACTAAGGCTGAAAGAGTCACCACCCAGATAGAGAAGTTAATTAAAGAGTGGCAACAGGAAATCACTGAGTTCGTAGAACTCAAGTCCTCAACATTGAGAAAGGTTCAAGAGTTGGGGCCTTTTTTTGGACAGAGCAAAGATACAGAAAAGAAAAATTCAGCCTCTGAAGTCGAAAAACCAATGGAAGCCACAACAACAAGAAAATATTGACTCGGGACGAGTCAATAGCGTGTGGTCGAGGCCTATTGGGGCCTTTGTTTTGAAAAAGAAATAGTTGCGAGTTGCAGAAGGGTGGAGGACAGGTGGCGGAATGCAATCAACTTAGAAAGGGAGCTGTCACAGTTGTGGAAAGCCAGAAGATAGGTGGTGCGGTAGTTGCGGAGAATAGTACAGATGGCAGATATGGGAGAAAAGAAAAATCAGCAGACCTCCCAGTAATCAATGATCCTATTGAGAGACACAATTTTCACATTCACCTGATGAATGCGCCAGTCCATCTGCGCTGAGAGTGCAAGGATGGATCTTATAGAAGAGTACCTTGCGAAAGGCGCAAAAGTCTCATCATAATCTATCCCCTCGATCTGAGAGAATCCCCAGACCACAAATATGGCCTTGTATTTCTCCACATTCCCATCAGCAGCTTGCTTTACCTTGTAGATCCATCTCGATCCAACCACTGATTTGTTGACTGGTCTCGAGACCATATCCCATGCACTGTTATTGAAAATGGAGTCATACTACTCCACCATTGAATCAACCCAAGTAGGCTACTACATTGGTTCCTGAAAGGAAGATGGTTCAGTCAAAATACATTTTCTCATAAGAGCCATGTATCTAGTAAATCAGTCAGGAGACTGTCTCTATCTACGCTGTGAAGTAGGGGCTCCTACATTCTGTGCAACACCAAGTCTGAGCCTATCAGTTTCTGTGGTGAACCTTCTACCATTTCTAATGGATGGCTTTGCACGAGTGATTTCCTCCACTCCATGAGCCTCCTCATGTGGCTGATCCACATCTTGAGACTCATATTTGGGAACCAACAGTTCCTCCTCTGCATGCAAGTCCAACTCCCTCTGAAGGGAAGACCTCATGGATTTATCCTCATCAAATTTGATATCATTTTGCACAAAAGTCATTATGATGTTTGGAAAATACACACGATAATTATGGGGTGTTTCAATGTACCCCAAAAAAATCCCAACCTCATAAGTCGGTTCGAGATATTCCTGGCATCCTTGGTCACATGCACATAAACATATGAGAAAAAAATCTTAAAGTGTGAAACATCATGTTTCTCACTAGTGAAAGCCTCTTCAGATGTACTCATGCCAAGTACTCTAAGAGGAAAATGGTTTTTTCACATGTACCACTGTATTGCATGCTTCCACCCATAGATGCATCGGTAGGCCTTGATCATGCAACATCGCTCGTGCTGAACCCATAATAGTTATGTTCTTCCTCTCTCTGACCCCCTTCTGCTGTGGGTTATGAGGCACTATGAGTGCTCTTCGAATTCCTTCTTTGGTGTAGAAGTTCTTGAATTATTTAGAGATGTATTCTCCACCACTATCGCTCCTAAGAGCCTTCACTTACTTCCCAAACTCTTTCTCCACCAGTTCTTTAAACTCACAAAACTTAGAGAATGTTTGATATTTCTTCTACATGAAGAATATCTGACACTTACGAGAAAATTCATCAACAAATATTACATAGAACTTATGTTTTGTTGTTGAAGCAATTGAGAAACGACCACACACATCTGTGTGAACTCTCTCAAGGATTCACACAGCTCAATTTTCCTTCTCATGAAAGGTTCCCTTTACATATCTTCCCATAGTACATCCATTGCATGTGTCTAACTGTGCAAGTGTGCCCTTGGGAAGACCAGTAGAAATATATTGCATGACTTTCAAGGCTCCATGGTGAAGATGGCCCAATCTCCTGTGCCATAATTCGCCCTCATCCTGACTCACCACTTGATCTGCCTTACCCATCATTGATGCACAACCATATATCTCCAGCTTGTAGAGATTCTTAACTCTAATCCCTATCCTCTTGGCTTGACCCATTGTTTTATGTCACAAGAAAGATTTTCCATCACTAAAAACAACGTCATAACCTCTATCCTCCAACATTGCGAATGAGACCAAATTTTTCTTCAGACCTAGTACATGCATTACATATTTTAATTGAAAAGGTTTACTTGACTCCCTTTGAAAGTTAATGGTACCAATCCTGGTAGCACTGTACCGTCTATCGTCACCCATCTCAATATGCATATGGAGATCTTTCTCCTCCAAGTCACTGAAAAGTTCCTTATCTCCTATCATGTGAAAGGATGCGCCACTATCCAAATACCACATAGATCTCAATGCATTGGACACCATGCATGCGATCAATTAGAAGTCACGCTCAAATTACGAGGCAAGGGCCTCACCAGCTACAGATCCAACAACCTTCTTGTTCTTCTTCTTTTGTGGATAGTTAGTAGCAAAATTCCCATGCTCGTGAGAGTGAAAACACTTCACCTTGGACATGTCCTGCTTCTTGCCATTCTTGGACTCAGATTTAGAATGAAATTTCTTCCCTTTCCTCTTCCTTGCCTTGGAAGCCAAATAAAAATCCTCTTCATCCTCATTCTTAGATGAATATCCATCTCTGGTGTTCCGTCTGAACTCCTCCTGCACCAAATCCGACCATAGTCGTTCCCAATCTGGAAATTTTTCCCTTCCATTGACAGAGTCTTGATAACTGTGCCAACTCTTGGGAAGTCCTAGGAGATCCAAGCTCACCAAATAGTCATCAAAAACTGTTATTCTAATGCTCCCCAGTTCATTCCGACATTGGAAATTTTTTTTTAGATATTTTGGAATGGTGTTGCCCTTTTCCATCTTGATCTTCTTGAGTTTATCTTTGAGCGCCAATTTCCTATGGTCGCTACTGCTTTGGTATAGATCTGTCAAAGCCTTCCACATTACATTTGGTGGGATTTCCCATGGAGGCTTGAGACAATGTGGTCTCGTACTCCCTCCATTAGAATCCTCCTCGACTTTGCCACTTTCTTTTGCCATGCATCAATATTTGCAGCATCTGCAACATCGGGTTTAGGAACATCTTTGTCAATGAATTCCTTTAAGCTATTGTCTTCGAGTACTACCTCCATATTGTCCTTCCAAGCAATTTAGTCCAAGCTACCCTCGAGTGCATAATTTAACCTCAGTACATTGAAATCCATTTCGATCTTGAATCAGCTGTAGCACCAAGAAAGTCTTTCTGCAAATTCAAATTCTATACAGTCACAAACTCAGTGTCTGCTTCACTTCTGAAATTTATTGTGCTCTGATACCATGTGTAAATTATACAACAAGCATGTATATCTTGGATTCACCTGATTTAGAAATGTGCTAAATTTAAATACTGAATTACTTCTACAAATATTTTGTGGAATTAAAAACACAATCGCTAATCACGTGAACATGAATAAAGACCAATCATACACAACATAGATAATTTCATGGGGAAAGATTATAGATAAAAAACCCACTATCTTCTATTGTATATTAAGCATGGATCATGAAACAATTACATACAAATCTCTTCTCACAAGAGCCCTCCAGTACTCAGCTAATTATATCACACTGTCATATGCAAAACTGACCAACACATAGCGAGTTCTCAGCCTCCAGACAACCTGGCTTGCTTGTGTAATCCCTGATGGTAAATATCCCTAAAGATAGGAACTATTGCTTGCCTTGACTGTGCAAGTATCATAGGAACTCCAATGGGTGTTTTCCTACATGTGTGCAAGAAGATAATCCTACAACTGATAGTCAACCTCCCTTTCACCTAGATCTCAACTGGGTCTCCACTAGATCTAACATGCATGTATCTAATAATAGTAAATCCTCAGTTGCATGTGAGATCACTGATTGTGAATTAATTAATATTTAATTCACTAAATCTCTCACTAGTGTATCTTCAGTTACAACTAGCACAACTAATTTTAACTCACTTAACTGTGTTAAACTGATTTACAATTTGCACCAACTCATGCACCACTGCGCTTCGAACTCTGTTACAACTAGAATTACTATGCATGCCTCACCAAAAACCTCTAACTCGAAATCCACTAGCTAGTTGAATTTATCACTTTTAGTTAACTCATTCAAGTCCACATTGATAATATATTACATTTTAATGTCCATCTTAACTAAGGGATAATAAAAATAGATATGCACCCAAAAATAACACTGTGGGCCCCACCCTAGTCTGGGTGCTTAATGCAACCAAGTGCTTAATGCACTAGGCGTGGATGTTGAATATTCTTATTGAATCTCAACAAAACACAAAATTTAAAATTTCCACAATAGTAGGGAATTCACTCGCTTGATAAAAACCCTAATTCGTAATGAAATTCAAAGAATTTGTTGCATTCAATTTGGTCAACCTTTTTCTCCCATTCATGTACTGTCCCTCTATTTATAACTTTCCTTCTCCCTTTATTTGTCTCTACCTTTTTACTAATGATGGGTCTTGTTATAGACTCAAAACGTCGACATTTAAACATGTCTACTATGGAGCATTGTCTGGAAACTCAATCTCAGAATCCTCCCCACAGAAATATGAAAACATTAATGAGTTACTTGTATGGAAGGGGAACATGGTTTGAGGTTCATTGAGTCTAGAGAAGCTCAAGGTCAAAATTTAGAGATGAGAAAATGATCTAAATCTTCTAAATAATTCAAGGATTTAATCTCACTCGATCCTTCACTGATGTCAAACACATGCTTCAAAATTTCCACAATAGTAGGGCATTCACTCGCTTGAGTGGAAACCTAATTCATAATGAAATTAAAATAATTAGCTGCATTGTAGTTGGTCAGTATTTTTCTCTCGTTCATGTGTTATCCCTCTATTTATAACTTTCCTTATCCCTTTCTTTCTCTCGACCTTTGTCCTGACAATGGGTCTTGTTATAGAATCGAAACGTTGAAATTTAAACATGTCTACTGTGGAACATTATCCGAAAACTCAATCTCATAATATTCCCCATAGAAATATGAAAACCTTAATGAGTTACATATACATAAGGGGAACATGGTTTGAGTTTCATTCTCTCAAGAAGCTCAAGGTCAAAAATTGTGAGAAGAGAAACTGATCTAAATTTTCTAAAACAATGTAGGGACTTGAATCTCACCCCAAACTTCCAATGGATATGGATCGGTCAGCTGCTGTGGATAAAAAGAAAAAGAGATCAAAGAAGTAAGCATACCTCTGCCGAGTGGCTCATCTCCGAATGAGTGGAACTGAAAATGGATATATCGGGAAGCCAGCCACGTTCGACTTGCACGTGTGAAGCATCTAGCTAGGGTTTGTTCTGGGTAAGGACCGGGCGGGAGAAAATGAAAGCAAGGTGCTCAAGCTCGGTTTTCCCAGCGGAACCTAGCAGTAGTCTATTTGCACCAGAGAAGGTAGGACCAAAGTCTGGTAGCTCCTGAAAACACTTCAAAGTGTGAATTTCACTTCCTAGGTAGGATCGGTTCGTGCTTCTAGCGAGGCTTCACCTACGCGGCCTAACAGATACATTCCCGAGTCGGTCAATCAAACATAGAGTTAGTAACTCCAACTAAAAAAGAGCCATCCTTTGCCGATGTCAAACACAGGCTTCGAAATTTCCACAACAATAGGGAATTCACTCTCTTGAGAAGAAGCCTAATTCCTAATAAAATTCAGATAATTTGCTGCATTCCATTTGGTCGTCATTTTTCTCCCGTTCATGTGTTGTCCCTCTATTTATAACTTTCCTTCTCCTTTAAGTTTCTTTCGACCCTTTTTCAGATGATGGGTCTTGTTATAGACTCAAAACATTGACATTTAAAAATGTCTACTGTGGAGCATTATCCAGAAAATCAATCTCAAAATCCTCCCCACAGAATATGAAAACATTAATTATTTCCCTGTATGGAAGGGAAACATGGTTTGAGGTTCGTTCTCTCGAGAAGCTCAGGGTCAAAATTGAGAGAAGAGAAAATGATCTAAATTTTCTAAAACAATGCAAGGGCTTCAATCTCACCCCATTATTCACTGATGTCGAACACAGACTTCAAAATTTCCACAACAGTAGGGCATTCGCTTACTTGAGAAAAACCCTAATTCGTAATGAAATTCGAGGAATTCACTGCATTCCATGTTATTGAACTTTTTCTCACGTTCATGTGTTGTCCCTCTATTTATAACTTTCCTTCTCCCTTGCTTTCTCTCAACCTTTGTCTTGATGATGGGTCTTGTTACAGACTTGAAAAATTGACATTTAAAAATTTAGACTGTGGAGCATTATTCGAAAACTCAATATCATAATTCTCCCCATAGAAATATGAAAACATTAATTAGTTCCATGTACAGAAGGGAAACATGGTTTGAGGTTCATTCTCTTGAGAAGCACAAGGTCAAAATAGAGAGAAGAGGAATTGATTCAAATTTTCTAAAACAATGCAGGGACTTCAACCTCACACCATCCTTCGTTGATGTAAAAAATAGGCTTTGCAATTTCCACAACAGTAGGGCATTCGCTCGCTTGAGAAAAACCTAATTTGTAATGAAATTAAAAGAATTCACTGCATTCCATTTGGTAGGCCTTTTTCTCTCGTTCATGTGTTGTCCCTCTATTTATAAATTTACTTCTCCCTTGCTTTCTCTCTACCTTTGTCCTAATGATGGGTCTTGTTATAGATTCGAAACATCAACATTTAAACACGTCTACTATGGAGCATTATCCAAAGGCTCAATCTCAGAATCCTCCCCACAGAAATATGCAAACACTAATTTGTTCCTTGTATGAAAGGGAAACATGGTTTGAGGTTTGTTCTCTCAAGAAGCTCAGGGTCGAAATTGAGAGAAGAGTATCTGATCTAAATTTTCTAAGACAATGCAGTGAATTGAATCGCACCTCATCCTTCACTGATGTCAAACACATGCTTATAAATTTCCACAATAGTAGGGCATTCAATTGCTTGAGAAGAACCCTAATTTGTAATGAAATTTGAAGAATTTGCTGCATTCCATTTGGTCGGCCTTTTTCTACTATTCATGTGTTGTCCCTGTATTTATAACTTTCATTCTCCCCTTCTTTCTCTCGACCTTTGTCCTAATGATGGGTTTTGTTATAGACTCGAAATGTCAAAATTTAAACATGTATACTGTGGAGCATTATCCAAAAACTCAATCTCAGAATCCTCCCCACAGAAATATGAAAACATTAATGAGTTCCCTATATGGAAGGGAAACTTGGTTTGAGGTTTGTTCTCTTGAGAAGCTCAGGGTCAAAATTGAGAGAAGATCAGTTGATCTAAATTTTCTAAAACAATGCAGGGACTTCAATCTCACCCCATCCTTCATTGATGCCAAATACATGCTTCAAAATTTATACAACAATAGGAAATTCACAAATTTGAGTAGAACCCTAATTTGTAATGAATTCAAATAATTAACGGCATCCCATTTGGTCGACCTTTTTCTCCCATTCATGTGTTTTCCCTCTATTTATAAATTTCCTTCTCCCTTGATTTCTATTGACCTTTGTCCTCACGATGGGTATTGTTATAGACTTGAAACATCAACATTTAAACATGTCTACTATGGAGTATTATTCAGAAATTCAATTTCCAAAATCCTCCCCACAGAAATATGAAAACATTAATTAGTTCCCTGTATGGAAGGGAAACATGGTTTGGGGTTCATTCTCTCATGAAGCTTAGGGTCAAACTTGAGAGGAAATAAGCTGATCTAAATTTTATAAAAAAATGTAGGGACTTCAATCTCACCCCATCCTTCGCTAATGTCAAACATAGGCTTCCAAATTTCCACAACAGTAGGGTATTCGCTCGCTTGAGTATAACCCTAATTCATAATGAAATTTGAATAATTTGTTGCATTCCATTTGGTAAGTATTTTTCTGCCATTCATGTGTTGTCCCTCTATTTATAAATTACCTTCTCCCTTGCTTTATCTCGATATTTTTCTTGATTATGGGTCTTTTTATAGACTTGAAACGTCGAATTTTAAACATGTATACTATGGAGCATTATCTAGAAACTCAATCTTAGAATCCTCCCCACAATAATATGCAAACATTAATTAGTTCCCTATATCGAAGGGAAACATGGTTTGAGGTTCATTCTCTCGAGAAGCTTAGGGTCAAAATTGAGAGAAGAGCCATTGATCTAAATTTCATAAAACAATGCAGGGAATTCAATCTCACCCCATCCTTCGCTGATGTCAAACACAAGTTTTGTAATTTCCACAACAATAGGGAATTCACTTGCTTGAGCAGAACCCTAATTCATAATGAAATTTGAAGAATTCACTACATTCGATTTGGTCGACCTTTTTCTCCTGTTCATATGTTGTCCCTATATTTATAATTTTCCTTTCTCCCTTGCTTTCTCTCAAATTTTTTCCTAAGGATGGGTCTTGTTATAGACTTGAAACATCAACATTTAAACATGTCTATTGTGGAGCATTATCCAGAAACTCAATCTCAGAATGCTCTATGTTATTGCAGTCTTAACCATCTGTGTCATAATGAAGAGGAGATTCATACCACAATAAATAAGGTCTGTGGCCAATTTGTACCAAATCAAACAATGAATTCACCACCCCACATCCATGGTTTAGTTTGAGGTTTGTCTTATCGTTTATAATGTGGCAGCTAATAGAAAATCCTCATAGTGATGCTCATCCTCCATAAAATTTTCACAATGGAATAAGCATTGAACTGGTTGTATATATGCAAATGCTTATTGGGGTACAACACAATCAGTGTATGGTCTCAATATTTGAAAATTATTATATTTCCATTGTTAAAATACCAACAATGTGCAATTATTCAATGCCATCTAGAACTATTGATGAAACCCATATCTATTCCACTTTGTATTGTAGGGTCCCTTTTGGCAGTCCATTGTCTTGATTGTGTTGAGATGCTTATTGATTAATACCAACTCTAGCTTCATTGGGTAAAGGTAAGTAGCTAGAACAATTACTAAGCAATCTAAAGATAAAAGTCAAAATTTACTTACAATAAATCACTTCAGATCTATGATAAAGCACCTCAAATATGCACTAAAATCATTTAATGATTTCTGGTTCAAGTTAACATTGTTTGAGTAGAGATAAAAAACTTTATGTGCACTTAGCTCCATAGGGAAAACATCATTTTACATTTTACTACATGGAATATAAGCCCACTGATAAAAAATACACATAATTTTAGAGGAAATGAGCATAAGGATTGATTTTGACACCCAACAAAGATCCTTTATATAGAATGTAGTTCCAATTAGGTTCATTGTCTAGTTTTCAGTTCTTATATTGGAACAATATATCACATTATTCTATATGACAATAATAAGAGTCATCATCCACTTGTCTATTTTTTATTAATATGTTTTTGCTTAAATTCTAGCTCCACAATATCTTCTTTACAAGGTCACCCTACTGAGAAATAAAATGTTCATATCTTTGGAATAGTTTCTCTTAAAGTTGTTAACCATAAAACTCATGAATACAAGAGCTTTCCAGATGGCATAAGAAATGTCCAGGTTCATGAATATTTACCTTCTTTAGAAACTTCCCTTGCCTAGATTGTATTGGAATGGACAACATTGTTCCATGACATATAGAAAGATCCTTTACATTCACTCTCTCCATTTCTTCAATAAGCTCAAAATATACCTTTCCAGAGCAAAGTATAAGATGTTGAATGCCCTCCTCCTGATAAAAGTGACAATTTTGATCCTTAATAAATACACTATTTTTCAAACCGAGGATGGCCTTGTACATCATCAATTAAAAAATACTTGACTTGCAAGTTCGAAGGCAGAGAATATTATTTAGAAACAAGTCATAGATATAGGTTTACATTAAGCTTCACAAAATAATACATGAATTTGCACATATGCATCTATGGAATTTTCCTCTTATGACTCCTATTCATTCTTTTTGAAATAATCCATCTAAATTTGAGGGGGTTTGAGGGCTTTAAGCGACATTTCGCCAACTAATGGCTTACATTAACCTTCACAAAATAATACATCACATGAATTTTCACATATGCATCTATGGAAATTTCCTCCTATGAATCCTATTCATTCTTCTGAAATAATGCCTCTGAATTTGAGGGGGTTCGAGGGATTTACTCAAAATTTGGTTGTTCAGGTACCCACCATCAAACTTCATCCCTTATTTTCTTGAACCTAGAGGTTTTAAATCATTTTTTCTCTTTACAAGATTAGGTGTTGACATTTGTTTCTCTAATCAGGTTCTGGTAAGGAATTGAGGAAGTCCCTTCTCGTTGCTAGCCTTAGCCACCTTTGGTAATTTACTTTGATGTGGTTCCTCTATTGTTTTTGTTTCAACTCATTTATTTGGGAAACACATATATATTTGCTTTCCTCTAAAAGTCACAGAGCCAAGTTAAACCCTTTTAGTGCCAGGGTTTCCTCTTTGATTTCTTCTGGGTTCGTTTTGATTATAATTTCATTTATGTGTTTTGACCCACCATCTATTAGATATAGTTACATATTCATTACAATATATCCATTTTGGGTTTTTCCTTAACTCTTCGACATAGTTTCTAATCTTACCCAATCACTTCATTATTATGGTTTATACCCTTGCAAGGAATTAGGGCTCATAAACCTTTTTTATTTTGATATCCTCTTTCCTTTATTATGACCTTGGAGTCTAATATAATTATGTTATTTATTTTGCAGATAATTTCAATGGATTTTTGGCAATTTTCCCTTTCTAGGTATCACTATTGGATGCTCTCGGGTATCACAACATCGATAATTCATTTTTTTTTTGTCTCTGGTTCATTTATAATAATTTTGATTTACCTTTTCTACAGGTATGGTCAACCCTCACTCTATTCTTATTTGTGGCACTATTGGTTACATTTGCCACATGAAGCTTGAAACTTGGAAACTTTACTCCACAGGATAGAACCTATGTTTTGTTCAATCTTCTCCTTTGTTTTCTAGCTATTAGGGTTATCTTGTTATAACACTAATTCCATACTTGGCACAACCCGCGTATTTAAATGTTACATTAACTCTGAGTAGACTATATTGGTCTTTATGTTAACTTACTAGCCTAGTGGGTTAATGACCCCTGTATTTATTTTTAAAACTATTAAACTAATGTGCTACTTGAAGTTAATTTGATTTTGTTCTCAAAATATGTTTTTAAGTGTCTTCACTTTCTTGGATTATAATTGTTTCCTTAACTAGACAATGAATCATAATATAACTTATAATGTAATGCTTTTGGAATTCAAAATGTAGAACTCCACTACATATAAATGGCCATTTTCATAATTGGTTGTGTTATCACAAAATTTGACCTAATAGGCTGCTTGATCAGTGAAATTCTTGTAACTATTTCAAACCTAATATTTTGACTGAGGCTTAGCCTCCTCAGCTCGGGAGGGCTCTCTCAAGGGTTAATGATTTGGATAAAAGTATAGATGGCTAACTCTATGTGGGGTAATAAAAAGATAAATGATAGAGATAGGTTGAGAATCACATCAACAAGTACACATTGGGCTTATGGAGTCAAAATAGTTTCAGTAAAACGATCTACTTAACATGGAAGTTGAGGCATATCAGAGTTTTAGTCAAGAAATAAACACACATGAAACTGTAAAAACACAATCAATTCATTTATATAGGAAGTCAGAGCATCTAAAGATGAATTCTGAGTAATATAGATAAACACCACTGCAATAGGATAATAAGAGATGCAAATAGAATAGGAACACACCAAAACTCCTTCTGAATCCCAAGTTGGTTAAGTAGAAACTCTCTGTATTAGCTGAAAACTAGTCAATTACAATAAGCACAATCTTTTGCTAAAAATGTCCAACCTGTACTAATTCGAACTCGTGGCCTTTAATAGAACTCTTACAACATGAGATTATTTGCTTCTAGGCTAGACACATCTAATTCCTAACTACTGACACCTTTCCTAACCATAAGACATGGAATTTATTACAAAAAGATACCTAATCCACTTAAACAGTCCTATTCCAAAAAGGACTCAAACTGCTTAATGCTATCTCTAACAACCTCATCTATTTAAATTTACATCATTTCCAAGTGTATCCTCACTTAGTCGAATTTGGATGATGGGCTTTAGCTCTTCACGACTATATTGCTCATCTCCATGAAAATAGGAAACAGTCCCCTGTTTTATAGGTATAGAGACTTGTGCTTTCTTTGAATATTTTGACCATGATGTACTCTTTATTTCGAGGTCCTTAGCTGTTTGAAATTGATTTAATACATCCCAAAACTCCTCCATATTCTCCAGCTATCCAAAACCATCTTCAAACTGTTCAAATGAGCTGCAATACACTGTGCTACGAAAACAAAGCAGTTTCGTAGCGTTTTTATAACATTGACATTTTAACACTTATTCTGCAAATTTTTGACTTCTTTCCACTATCCTCATTTCATTTACCCTTTAATACATATCCTATGTCAATTCCAGTCCTTAACTCACCTTTCATCCTTTCAAAAAATGAGTAAAATGAGCAGAAAAGCTGCTACAACAGTTTCATAGTGCTTTTCTGCATTTTTACACTGTTTGTGCTACGAAACTGCTGAGTGAGCAGTTTTGTCAAATTTTTTCAAAAAAGAAAACTGTAGATATGTCAAAAACTTGAAATACACCTGTTCGCAACATTTAAAAACCATATTATCTATAAAACATAGTTATTGTAGCTTACTTGAGGTTCCTTCTTCATTTTCACTTGATTTAGCTATTGGCTCTTCAATGAATGTTATTTTAATACCTTTACTCTTTAACTCATCCTGAATCAACTTCATCTACAGCTCCAAGTACTCCATTTGATCTTTAAGTCTTCTGTTATTAGCTCTCAAGTGAGTATTTATTACTTTGAAAAACTTGGCTTCCTTTATTGCTGGAACTGTCCATTTGAAAAACTGCTCTGCACTACTTGGAGTTTTAGAAATAGAATTAGTTTTTCCTTCCCACAGTGCTTTCATTATTTTAAACTCTACTTTCTCAACACTGTGCTTTCCAGCCCTCTTTCTCATCACAACAATTTCTTGGTTTGCTAACCTCAATTTTTCTTCAAGATGTTGAAACTCTGTTTTCTCTGTCATTTCTTCTTTTCCCCTCTTTGTTCTGCTGGTTGTATGCTTCACTATAGGTGATGAGAGATCAACAACTTCTTCAGAAGCTTTAGGTGCCTCAGTAGGATTTTTAGCTTCCTTGTTGCCTTCCTTCATTTTCCTAGCATGCCTAGTCATAGGCTTTCTTGCTTGAAAGATGAAAGCTGCATCTTCCCCAGTGAACTCTAGCTTTTTGGCAGACTTGCCCTTCTTCAGTTTATGTTCATCTTCCCCAATGAAATCAGCTTGAACAATGGGTGTCTCCTCTGTGTAAATAGCATGAAGAATGTCTTCTAGTTTTCCATTTACTACTGGGATGCTCTCTGCAACAACTGCCTTTACTTTTGATGCCACTGCTTGGCTTCTAGTTACCCTTTTGATTTCCTGCTTACTGACAACTTGTTTCTATTTTGCAATCTTGAAAAACTTTGACCTCTATTTTGCAGGTGATGGAGTTGGTGTATCAAGCATTTGTATATGCTCTTCCCTTTTCTCAATTTGTTTCCTTGGCTTCAGTTTTACAAATTCGTTTGGTTTTAAGGCCACAGGTTGACTTGGTTCTGCTACTGGTGGTGATGGAAATCCTTTAGCTTTAGGGTTTCTTGTATGGGTTAGGACTTGCACCTCAAAACCATTTATAAATAAGAAAGATGACCAATCCCTTCCTATCTTTTGAAGTTCATCTAAAATCAATAACTTTATTAAACCATGATGAAACATGGATGTTTCACTCCCTTCAGACTTCCCTTGCACCTTATCAGTCATATTTGCAATAATCCTATGCAGATAAAAAGGAAAATCGAGTGAAATATTACCAGTGAAATGCAGGAGAAAATTGAATTGATATGAGTAAACCTTGTGATATCTGTCTTCATAGGTAAAATACTTCTGTATGTTGAGTAGCATATTTGAATAAGTGTCTTTGATGCAGCCTCTAGGAATAGCATTGGTAAGGTCCATGTCTGCGTGTTCAGGCTTCATGAACTCTTTTCGTTGTTCCATATCGAAGTTGAAGCTTTTAAAACAAGCTTCTTGACCTCTTGGTATCTCTGCAACAACAGCCATAGTCTCTGGTGTAAAAAATATACTTAGCATCCCAACCTTAGTAGCTGTTCCACTAAAATTAATGGCAAATTATTTGGATACCTGTATGTGAGATCCCTACAACTTTTCACAAAACCGTAAGCAACCTACTTTTCTGAATGCGTCCATCACTGCTGGGTCTTCAGTTATTGACCTCATATTTTCAGGTTCATGCCTTAAGCACTGTCCTCCTCTGTGTATTTTCTTGTCTTCTGCCATGCTTTTTCAGAAAACTAGTCAGCCTCGCTTGAATATTGTATCAGCCTTGCTTGAAAATATGCAAAAGTATCCATGCTTGATAAATTTGTACCAGCCTCGCTTAAATATTGGTGTAGAAAAATTTTGTATGAACCGGTCACAGGTTTGGTTTAACACTCCAGAGCATCAGAAATTTCGAATGGAGGCAAACGGAAAACGAGAATGACCAATGAGGAAAGATTTTGAAATTTAAAATGTCATCTCATAATCGACTGATGCCTCATTCATACCCTATAATGACAATGATGACTAAAGTGTGGGTAAGTACATTGAATTTCATCATTACTTGACTCATCATAACACTAACCTACCCTTTCCCAATGGTTTCTGAAATTTTCCAGCTCAATTGATAAGACAGTTATAAATCCTCGCTTTCGTAGCGCCTACAGTGCAATTTTTCATGTTTGTGCTACGAAACTATCAACGCTTTCATAGCGAAAAATGACTTTTTTCAACTGGTGGCACTACGAAAACAGGGTTTTTGGGATAATTGAACAACTTTGATCCGAAACTTTAGGAAATGACCCACAAATGAAAAATATGGATATTTGACATGAAGGGACTTTGAAAAAGACTTTTTTTGAACTTAAGGATGGGATTTGAACTATAAAAATATAACTTACCCTTGATCGAATTCTAATTTGACTTCTAAACCCAATTTTGAATCATGATCAAAGACAAAATTGACACAATGATGTTTTGATTTTTTTTTTTTTAGGTGATAACAGGTTGTATACTACTATCAGTAGCATTATTACTTGTTCTCAAAAATCATCTAACTATTATTGTTACTTATCATTTGTTCCCAAAACTCTAGTATTTGTTATTGTTTCTTAGCACTTGTTCACAGAACTCAAGTATTTTTTATGATTATTTCTAGATTTCACTATCCTTAAGGGTAAGGGAAAAACCCTCATAGAAAATATCCTTCACTGTTAAATTTATTTTACTACCTTGTCATCATTTGAATTAATGTTTCTGAAGATGAAAACTTATTTCTTTTTCGGGGTCGATAGATAACAATTTTAATAAAATTGTCTATTCTAAATAACATGAAGAGCTATAGCCTAAGATTCGAATCTGACTAGATTTGGATATCTCCTGAATATGTGGTCTCTTTATTTTATAAAGAATGGGGTTATTATTTCCTAACTAATCAATAACCATTTTTATAACCTATTTTACAATTAGGATTTGTCAAAATACTTATATTATGGTCCTACTTTATACCAACAAAGAAGAGTCCTTAGTGCATGTTTCTCACAAGAAGAAGTATGCATATGAGCATGGTTGTACATGTGAAGTAATGGACACGAGTATAGTTAATATCTTCAACATATCCATCATATTAGTGGTATAAGGTTGTGGAACTTATCAAGTTGTGTCCAACCCTTGTGGAACCATCATCAGCTCTTCAGTTGGGAGACAAAGTTGCAATATTATTTTTACTTTAACAAGTGGATTGTGGTAATTTTATGGTATCTCTCTAGATAAATTTTAAAAAATAAATTGATATTTGGAATAGGGCAGTAGCTTATGTTTTTAGTTTTTAAATAGTGGCGGATTTATTTTATTATCTGTAATTGACGGTTACAAATATAGTCTTAGGTTCAATTACAATGACTTTTTCAAGCATGAAGGTTTATTGGTCTTTCTCTTAGATATAGTCTACAATGATACACCAAAATCAAAAACTATGTATGATCTAGTGTTGATACAACCTTATAAATATATGAACTTCCTTATTTTGGTCTCCTATTTTCTCAACTATTGAAAATTCTAAGGTTGAAATTTCATGTGTTTCCAAACTAGGGAAGGCTGATTAATTTCAGTTTTAAGTTTTCTAAAAGATAGGATATTTTTTTTACTCCATTTCCCATGAATATTGATTACACTCTCAATGCTTTGGGTGCTTGGATTATATATAATCTCTAAAATTTGCATACTAGGCGTTGTCACTCGCAGGGGCTGTCAATTTGTCACTAAAAAATGAGTGTTCTTTAGAGGTTGAAATTTCATGGATAGGTTTGCAAGGATGCCTTCTCATCCCTCATTTATCTATTAATGGCTTTGAAAGGATAAGAGAACAATGGATCCTAGGGTGTGCTGCATTCTTCTCCATATCATTGTGGTGTTTTAGACTCCAGAGGCTTCTTTCTGGAGTAAGATCCCGTTATGCCTTTCTGAGGAAACTTTATGCAGACATCAAATACCATTCAATGGTTCAAATATTCATATAGAATTATTATTTTCCCATCGTTAGGAATGCCTCAGATCATGTCATTCATGAATTTATTTTGGAAGATACTCAACATTCCTTCAGCTATGGTGAACTTCATTTGACATTCCATCAACCTTGTTATGAACTCATATTACCAATACAGGAGGAACTTAAATGGGTAAGAAAATAATTTCGCACTAATCTTCAAAGGAGGCACACCCTTTTAAGGGGAACTTGCAAGAAAACATGTCTTTGTTAGTTGTAAAGTATTCTCATCATTGAAATGTTAACCATATCAACCTATCATACTTTATGAATCCATGATATTTCCTTGTTATAAATTCTATTTAATCTAAAGAACACTATTAACGCTGATCCCAACAAGAGCTAATTCTATCATGATAACATTTATACCGAGATCACTGACAAATATGTATATGAGTTCAGTCAGACTTCATAATAGACATGGAAAACCTCTTCAACTTGTATCAAGAAAACTCCCATCATTTTGAAATATCAACCCATTTTATATGGTTTTCATGTAAAATATGTCCAATATAGTAAGGATAAATTTATTTGTTGGTATCTTTACAAATATTTCTACTTCACTTTGCTCTATGACTCAGTAATGTTGGATACAAATTTCAAGATTGTCAACACTTTCCCCTGTGCTACAATTCTCTGTAAAGTTCCTTTATTTCTCAAGAGGCACTCTCTAGCATAGTATGGAAGAGACATCATATATTGTTATGTCATGTTATGTAAATATTTTGACTTTATCAAAATAAAAATAAAAATTAAATTTATTTATTTATTTTTTATTGATTTTCAAAGCCAAGTTTTAGTATTCCAACAAATGTAATAATCACAGTGCAAGTTGATGCATGATAATTTGAGTATGAGAAATTTCTATTGTTATATCATCCATGGAAACATCACCATCTGTAGCAACCAACAACCATTATTCAGTGGTTTAGGGAATAAATTGATGGAGCAACTGTAGTTTCAAGGAAACATGGCATCAAATCGTTAAGAGGAATGCATCTTGAGCCATTTACTTAGAAGTGATGAAATTGTTAATGTTGGAAATTTGTGTGAGGATGATTCTCATCAATCAGTTGGGGCTGATGGGCTCCTTGGATCTTACCTGTTCAATTCAGGCAGATCATAGTTGACATACTTGAAACAAATAGATGTGCAACCCCCTAGTCCAATATTTCAAGGTCATGCTGGTCATTCTAATTATTGTTCATCACCTTCAATCTTAGGCATATGTAACACCAAAAAATTGGAATATGTAGAGAATATTTCCAATTTTTTTTTTCATGTGCTGCAAACATCAAAATGTCTTCTTGTGATCCTAGAAGATTCCTTTGATGATCATGGAGTCATACAAGTGGTCACATTGGAATAAAACTGCCACATGGTTAGGTAATAATTTATTTTTTCCTTCTCTTAGGGGTGGGATTTCAACATCCAACATGCTTGTAATAAATTACCAACCTTAACATAAAGGGTTCTTATCGGATTTTCTTGGGGTAATTCAAACTAAGACTGTTTGTAGATTGAGTACTGACAAAGAATGTTCATAAAGTTTCTTTCTTGATATTGGCAATATATCTACTTTTCTAGTAGATTGTGCTAAGCCTGGTGGTAATGGTGACTCTGAAAATTGTTGCAATTAGCCTTCTAAAGGACAAGATAAAAATGCACATGCATTTTTGCATGTGCGATTGGGTTATGAACTACTTGAAGCATTGGGACCATCCTTCAAAATCCTTCAAAAAAGGGAACAAACAAGAGCACATGGAATGAAATGCTATATCATGGAGAAGATGCATGTAGGTCAAATTTGGGAATATAAAGTGTTTAAATCTCTCATAGGTTAGATTGCCATTATAAGTTGAATGTTTTTAAGAGTTCAGATATATCTGTAACTAATGCACTTGAGAGGTGGTTTTTCTCTAATACCAAGTCTGGAGATATTTTAAATGTGTGTGGATGCCCAACTTCTCTTCACTGGGGATTTTTCTATAAATGACTAAGAAAGGTAGAGTTATAACATGGTTATTGGGAGGGAAAAATGCGACAAAAAATGTAGGCACTGGAGGAAAACTTATTTGGGATTAGTGATTTATTTGTTACAAGGAATCAAAATAACCATCTTGGAAAACTAATCAATGAGAAAATGCGATCATTTTAATGTTTAGTGAGAGGAAAATGTGAAAGGGAACTAAATACTTATGCACAATATCAATGATAATTTTTGAATGCAATGTCCTTGATTTGAGTATGTTTTTTCATCTTAGTTGCATGGAAATTATGCTTGAGAGAGTTGGGAACTTGTTTTATCACACCGCCTTCCATGGATTCCCAACTACAGAGTGTGAATGTAAACTTAGAAGTTTTAGGGCATGAAAATAACAACACTAAATATATACATGTTTTCAAATAAATAAATGTATCAGAATGATCAAGCATAAACTCTAATGGAAATCCACACCCATTTCACTCAAACAAAAATAGAATTAAATTTCCTATTTACAAGAAGAAATATGATACTTTTATTTTAATTGAAGGATGTCTAAGAGCTTGCTACATACAAATAATTTTCTACCCAATTGTAGGCATCTAGTGAAATTTCCATCTCCAAGTTGGCCTATGAGACCACTAGGGAAAATGAATCAAGCTATAGACTCATAGCTTACTTAACCGAACCCAAATTATCTCAAGCTTAAGAAATCTCCACTCGACATGGATATTGAAGTAACTCATGAAGCCATCAAGCAATGATGGCATTCACATCCTCTGGCCTACACAACACAATGAAGATATTTCATTTTTTTTTCTCAATAGTCCCTAAAGAATACTCTTCCCTTCCAAATTTTTTAGCATGGGAAAAGGAGAATTAAATATGCTGATTACAATTACAGGCAGGGAGAATTCATTATGTTTATTACAATTGGTAGCTATGGTTAATTTTATAGTGCAATGACTCAATTTTTAATTATCAATTGAGCAAATGGATAATTTGATGGGGAAATGGGAGGTTTCCTGGCACTATGCTTGGATATAGCATCACTACAGTTTATTTTCTTATATTTTGCTTGCATTTCTTTGTGATGAAATATTTTAAAATTATATGTGAAGTTTTAACCCATCATGGAATCCCCTTGAATACAATGGGATTTATGTCTATTCTCTTCCTTCATCATTCGGGAAGAAAAAAAATTTGAGCGTAATTTTCCAAACATGGGACTTTCACCTATAAATAGAACTTTAACCTTTTATATTTTTCTTTAGCGTAGTCTCACATACCTTACCCTAATCAAGGGGTGCTAATTCTGGTTAGGAAACAAAATTTTCCAACATGTGGAGGAATCTCAGTAAAACTTTCAGTTGCAGTAAATTCCATAACTCTTGTATGAGTTGTTTTCTATTATGGTAATCCTTCTCACTTCCTCCATGTTGATCAACCATGTAAAGGATACACAAATAAATCACATTATGATATGATGTAATATCCAAAATTAGGGAAATTCTACAACAATGAGAATATCTTGAGATATTCTAAAGTTGGAGTTCAGCAACACATAAACATGCCCATGGAGTAGCAGTGATACATTAATATCAAGAATGTGGGAAGATCCACATAACCATTACATTAGATTATAGCAGCAACAATGTATACAATATCTTGAGTAGATGATCTCTCAAGCTGGGCACTACAGCCTCAAGAAAACATATACATGACAAATGGAGAAATACTGCTACATGAAAGAAGCCCTGGCTATGACAATGCAGTCTATTATGGAGAAATGCTACAAAATAATGTCAATACCTGAATATGACAATATAGAGCTCAAAAATAGATGGGGGAGCAAGATCTCAACCCCTGGAAACAACAATTCACAATCCTTAGAAGGATTGGCTTAAATACATACAAAATGGAAAATCTGCAGAAATGCCGGAGTTGCTGGGCAGCAGCCGCAAATTAGAAAATAGATATGGATGAAGATAGCTGATGATGCTTCAATTTATGGCCGAATCTCATCCAAAGGATCTCTCAGGTGAAAGGCTGATCCAATCCCTGAAGATCTCACCCTCTAAAATAGTGGAGCAAGTCCCCATTGCAATTGCACTCAGAAATAACGTAGTCTAGAGAAGGGACTACACTGTTGGTGAAGGGAAGTGCTTATCCTGATGCCAATGATCTGCAATAAGCTCAGGAATCTCCCTCACTAACCTCACAGAGGAATAGAAGCTCCCTCTTTTGAAATATGAGCCAAGGAAATGGTGTTGTGGAGTCCCCCACTACAACACCCTACAACACAAAGTTACCCTGCTTCAGGAATAACGCTGTGAATGAAGGAGGTGGCTTTGGACTTGAGCCAAGAAATGTGGAGAATGAAGAACAATCCATCAAGAGGCCTCTCAAGAAGGAGAAGGAATCCTAAACAGGAATTCCCCGGCAAATTTTCTAAACAGCAAAAGAATGCACAATGTCTGAATAGACAATGAAATCAATAATCCAATTCATGAATAAAAATGGCTGCCTTGCCCTCCTTTTAAAAAAGTGAAAGCTTTCTCCCCATGGGTCCCACTCATTAGGGTTTCCTCCACCAAATATGCTCTTCCTTATTCACACTGCACTGTCTTCCAAAGTGATCCACTCCTCCTATGGCAGCACTGTTGACTTGGTCAAACCTGACTTTGTCTTCATGCAATTGTCCCCTTTCACACATAAGGGTGTGAAATCCAGTTCTTATGTCTATCCCTTTTCACATGGGAGGGATTTTATTCAGGTTTTCAATAAGCATGGGCCTACTCACCCATTTATTTAGCTGCTAGGTGATAAAAACAAAATTTTAATATTCCATTTAGCTATGTGCTAAAATGGGAATATTACAGTCCTCCCCTCCCAAATGTTGCTTTTCCTTAAGCAACTACAAGGATAGAACTAAAAAATATCCACACAAGGCATGGATTCTGAAATATGTTGAGGAACATATTCCCCATATGGATCCTCCATCCCCCAAGCAATCATCCATACAAAATTAGTTACCTCCCAGCATGGCAACTCCTGAAAATCATCTTCCACCTTTGGCTCCTGCAATGTAGGTGGGTTGAAAATTTGATCTTGGTAGAAAAAATAGCCTACCCCACACTGTCCTCCTCTCCACTTAGGATAAGTGTAGAGTATCTGCTGATCTTGGGCTACAACAATGTTTGCCTCAAGTGGAAAGATGAAGACTAGACCTCCAAAGATCTCTTCTCCAACGTTATGAAACATATTGGCCCAATTCATCTCATATGTGATGAGTTGGAAATCACCATCATATGGCATCCAATCAATCATATGGCTCACCTCAAATGGAAACAAATGTTTTGCGGTAGTGGCCACATATTCTCTCATGCTCCCATTAGAACATGCAATGCAAATAATGTGGGAGATCTCTCCCCCAAGGGACACATCCAACCAATGTGCCATTCCCCCCATCATGCTCCCAACAAGTATAAAAAAAATAGCAACATAAGGAACCACAATGAGAACCATGCTCGCTGTCATGTGTAGCAAGGGAGAAAGAAAATGGCCCCTCAATTGTAATCAACGCAGTTTGACCCTCAACTGCAAAAGAGTGTGATAAAAAGTGTGGCTTCTCAACCACTTTTTTGCTGTCCCATTCTCCTCATATGTATGGAGGAGGTGAATGATGTATGGTGCAAGGTGAGAATTTCCTCCAAAATACATTTCCTCCCCAAGTACTCCTAGGGAGTGGTCACCAATATTGATCATGGCCTCAAGTAGACCATGGGGTCTAGAAAAAGGAAAGCTCCTCCTTGGAGAAACATCCTGTACATGTATGGTTAAGGGATACAAATATTTATGCAAATAAAAAATACCCTTAACATAAGTCTTTCCCATGAAAATGGAGTGGCCCAAAGATAAGTCTCCTCTCATCCTTAAAGAGAAAAGAGGTGGCTGTGTTAACTCCTCCAAAGATTTATGTATCTCCTCCATCTGCACATGATCCATGCATCTCCTCATATGATGATCTGTCAATATCATGCAAGTAAAATGATCCTTGGAATACTCCACCATCAACCCAGAGCTCCAACATGGATCTATCCTCCATAGTGACAACGCTGATGATCCCTCATGAAGAACATTTGTCACATGGTCCTCCTCTCCCTTGACATCTCCTATGCCAAAGATACTAGTTGGAAGGTTGCTATCCTTCCCCTGCTGCTTCTGCCACAGTGCAGAATCTGAAATGAGTGTGGGTAAATATGATTTTGAGAGAATGCCTCTCTCCTCCTTGAGCCTACCCAAGACTCTCAGCACTCTAAAAATACCTCCCAAGGTCTCTAATCCTCTGAAATCACTGAATGGTGCCTCAAAATGTGAAGCATCTCTCATCCTCTGCTGGTCTGGTGGTCTCCTTGGTGAAATTCCTCCATGCAATGAGACATAATCATCAAGAGTAGACTGCATACATGAATCGACAAACTTGTCCCTGCTCTCACTACGCAATCGAGTCTCCCTCTCAGGTGCATCAACCTCATGAAATTGACAGGGGTGTGTGCTCCTCATCACATGATGCTGGTCATCCTCCCTATCTTCTCCCGGTATCTCCATGGTTCCACACCTTATCATCAATGGCACATGTAGAACATGAGTTGTGCCTTGATCTCCACATATGATATCCTGGGGAATTTCTTGCAATGATACAAGAATCCCTCTAGTTGGAGCAAGAGCTCCTCCTCCCTCTGCATGAGGTGCTAAATCAGCTCTAGATCTAACAGCGTTGTTGTCCTCAACTTCCTCAACATGAATGGGCAATCCTCCAATAATGTTGTTGCAAGTATGGAATTTCTCCCAAGGTGGAAGTAATTCCTGATCATCAAAGGCCAAGGAGTATCCCCTTTGCACCATGATAGTGACATCTCCTAATCTTGCAACATCATACAAGAAATGAGAGCAAATCTTCCCTTGATCTCTGAAGAACAAAGCAAGAAACAAAATTTTTTGTTGCTTCCTTATGCTCTCATCATACAAGACATGTGATGAAGACATAGTGACTGATATGAATGTTGCATCATCACTATGCATCCATACTCTTTGCTGCTCTATGATGCTAGCATCCTGCCACATCTTCTCCATCCTCATACCCTTGGAAAGAGTGTATGCCAAGTGATGGCCAAACTCCTTCATGAGTAACCAGCGTAGCCAAGCCTCCTGTTGCACGGTATCATAAATTTGCAAGTAGCTTACCAACTTCTTGCTCACCATCCACATCCACTCAATCAATCATGGATGTCTCATTCCACCCTTCATCTTGGTACTCCTCCCATGAGGGCTACCATCATCCCAAATCAGATTTTTGCATTTCATGGGATCTTGAAATGCAATCTTCCCAAGGATCAATTTGACCCTATAAGGACCCAAATAGGTGGTAGGAAAAAACCTCCCATCATGATGTGCATGGCTCAAGAAATTTCCAACACAGTCATGAGATATGTTATCCATTTGAAGATGTCCTCCATCTTCTATCTGTTCCTGTGAGAAGGGAAGAAACTCCTCAAACTGTTGAAGAATATTGCACTCCATGATGTGTGGGAGTGCACCTCCACTGAAATCTCTCCTTGATATCTCCTCCTCATGCATGGTCCTCCAAAACCAAAGAGGCCTTGGATTTGTTGCCAGTAAAAGTCTCTCTTTGAGCTATGGCATGCTCATTGAGAGACTGTCATCTAGAGAGGAGAAAGAGTTTCTTATCTCCAGATGTATACTCCTTCTCACTGCTTCCTTCATGGCTTCCTGAATGAAGCTATCCTTTGAGTGCTCACATGAGGAATGGCTCCTCTTTTCTCCATCACTGCTCTTGTGCAGCGCAGTGCTATTCTACTACTCTAGGTCAACTGCATGAAATGATGTAGACCCATCCAAAGTGTTTGCTGGAATGACAAGAGATGGATTTTTAATCATACCTTGATGAAATGTTGAAGCTCCTTGCAGGGCTGCAACAATTTCCTCCTCATAAGTGTTGGCCTCCCAAAATTTTGAAGATGAAAGATACTCCTCCATGATCTTAACAGCACTGGTACATACCTCATCAACTGGTGGTGAGGGCTCCTCCCTCCTTTTTCCAAATCTTTTGATCATTCTTTGAGGAAACTTAGCAAGAGTTGAAACCCTTGCATGGCTTAGATGGCTGATCCACCAAATATTTTCTTCACCTTCAAGGTGCAGCGCTACAACTTCCACAACCTCTTTGTCTACTATAGGATTTAGTAGGAAGAAAGCTTCTAGCTTCTTCACCCAAACCTCTGCTGCACATGTGAGTGATCCATCAAAAGTGGACAATAGAAATCTATTGCCTCTCATCATCCCATAGCTGTGGGGTATTCTTTCTTCTTTCTGCTGAATAAATTATGGTAGAGCCAGAGACTCTTGGAAGGCTCTAGGTTTAGCTCGGTATTTAGCAAGGTACTCACTTAGAATTTCGAATTCCAAGTGTTCTTCATGCTTCTGGTCTTCTTCTTTGTGAGATTAGGAAGTGCATGGTCATTCCTCTTCTCCTTCTTCAATTTTCTTGACCTCCTTGGAGAGGTCCTCTCTGGATCTGAAAATTGATGAGAGTAAACTCATCCTCTTCATCATCTTGATCTTCTTTGGCTAAGACTCATAGGCTGAGCTATAGATCATGCTCTGATACCACTGTAATATCCCAAATTAGGGAAATTCTACAACAATGAGAATATCTTGAGATATTCTAAATTTGGAGTTCAGCAACACATAAACATGCCCATGGAGTATTTGTGATACATTAATATCAAGAATGCTGGAAGATACACATAACAATTACATTAGATTATAGTAGCAACAATGTATACAAGATCTTGAGGAGATGATCTCTCAAGCTGGGCACTACAACCTCAATAAAACATATACATGACAAATGGAGAAATACTGCTACATGAAAGAAGCCCTAGCTATGACAACACAATTTATTATGGAGAACTGCTACAAAATAATGTCAATAACTGAATATGAAAATATAGATCTCAAAATAGATGTGGGAGCAAGATCTCAACCTTGGGAAACAACAATTCACAATCCTTAGAAGGATTGGCTGAAATACATACAAAATGGAAAATTTGCAGAAATGCCGGAGTTGTTGGGCAGCAGCTGCAACTCAGAAAATAGATATGGATGAAGATAGATGATGATGCTGGAAATTATGGCTGAATCTCATCCAAAGGATCTCTCAGGTGAAAGGCTGATCCAATCCCTAAAGATCTCACCCTCCAAAATAGTGGAGCAAGTCCCCACTGCAATTGCACTCAGAAATTACGTAGTCTAGAGAAGGGACAACACTTTTGGTGAAGGGAAGTGCTTGTCCTGATGCCAATGATCTGCAACAAGCTCAAGAATATCCCTCACTAACCTCCCAGAGGAATAGAAGCTCCCTCCTCTGAAATATGAGCCAAGGAAATGGTGTTGTGGAGTCCCCCACTACAGCACCCTGCAACACAAAGTTACCTTGCTTCAGGAATAACACTGTGACTGAAGGAGGTGTATTTGGCCTTGAGCCAAGAAATGTGGAGAATGAAGAACAATCCCTTAAGAGGCCTCTCAAGAAGGAGAAGGAATCCTAAATAGGAATTCCACGACAACTTTTCTAAACAACAAAAGAATGCACAATGTCTGAATAGACAATGAAATCAATAATCCAATTCATGAATAACAATGGCTACCTTGCCCTCCTTTTAAACAAGTGAAAGCTTTCTCCCCATGGGTCCCACTCATTAGGGTTTCCTCCACCAAATATCCTCTTCCTTATTCCCACTGCGCTGTCTTCGAAAGTGATCCATTCCTCCTATGGCAGCGCTGTTGACTTGGTCAAACTTGACCTTGTCCTCATGCAATTGTCCCCTTTCACACATAAGGGTGTGAAATCCAGTTCTTATGTCTATCCCTTTTCACATGTGAGGGATTTTATTCAGGTTTTCAATAAGCATGGGCCTCCTCACCCATTTATTTAGCTGCTAGGTGATAAAAACAATGTTTTAATATTCCATTTAGCTATGTGCTAAAACGGGAATATTACATATGAATAATGGCTATTTGTTACCATCACAAATGTGCCATTATTGAAATAGGTAATCAATCATAAAACATGGATGAGAGTGATATTGAACACAAACTTAAAAATCTAACACAAAATTAATATGGATGCATATGTGAGGTGTTTTAATACACGTGCTCTTACCTCAATGATTTAAAAACATGGGTAGGCCCTAGATTCTTTTGCTTGGAACATGTTAGATCCTTTCACAAATTTTCATATTCTAGCTCAATCCAATGCCTCAATTGCAAGTCCCATTTAGATCAGGATCTACAAATAAGTTTTGGTAATATATTATCTCCAACATTACTTTAGCTGTTTTTCCATTGATGAATCATGAAATACTATGGTTTTTTTTCTATACCCATAATTTAATTATGCTTTAATAGCTCGACAACTCCTGGTTTTGACTGAATTTGATCAAACCTCAAAATATACCCAAATAATTTTAAGCTAAGTTTCCTCAAGAATTGTTGTTGCATACTATTTTTCACAAGCTGGAAACTTTTGTTTTGCTTATGGGTGTGATGGATATGAATATCCTTAGATCTGCCAAATTGAACATGCCTCACTAGGAAAGAAATATTCATTTTGTGGTATAATACATTTCTCTACATATTTATATCATTGGGAGAGATTTTGTTACCTTCGCAACCATTAACTAAACCATCACTACACCCCATTTTAAGCATTATAGAGTTTGTTCTAGGGTTGAGAGTATTCCTGGGAAACTTACATGTTATTTTGTCCCAATATGAAATTGGTTCTTCTTCCAAATCTGAATTTAAAAATTTCTCTTTGATAACATCTTCATCATTACCAAGATATAGATTCTGAATCACCATTATTTCTATCAAATTTTTCACCCTCAATACCAACATCAAAAAATCCTTCAACTTGTCGAGAAGGTGCTTCGTTTGATTTTTTGTTTGGATCAGAAACCACCTCTTCATATTCATTTTCTAAGTCTATTTTTTCTATTTCTTAATCTAAATTAAGAGCACTTGCTTCATTTCTTTTTCCTATTGCTCTATCCGAAACATCAACATTGGAAGATCCCACACTTAGAATTACAGGTGTAATATCCCAAAATGGGACTACACAGTAGTGCCTAATGAAATAACACACTTCTGGGAAATATGTGCACAGAAATGAGTTTGAAGCTCCTATATCCCTTAGATTAGTAGATCTGGGGTCTAGATCCAAAAGGAAAACAAAAACAAATCAAACTAGGTGTGGTAACAGATCTCCCACCACCTAGTCTAGCTGGAAAATCCCCAAAGAGAGGGGTTGCAGCTATGTACTACAAACTGCTTCAAAAATAACGCAGTCTTAGAAAGCATGAGCAGGAGGCCATCAAATAAGATCAAATTTTGAATATACAATGGAAAATTAGAATTATATTGAGGCTCTTACATTATACAACAGAATACAGAAGAAAAGAGAGGAGGACATCTTTAGAAAAGAAGGATGAAACACATGTATATACTGCAAAATGGGCTCTTACATTATACAACAGAATACAGAAGACAAGAGAGGAGGAAATCTTTAGAAAATAAGGCTGCAACACATGTATATACTGCAAAATGGCTTAACAACGTTATTTAATGGAGCTGCAACAGCTGAATGTTACACTTCAGATCTAGACAAGATCTGTGTACAAAATATCAGATCCATTTCAGATATGTACACTAGAAAGGCTCTATTACAATATCCCCTTGGGGTTTTGATCAAATCATGCAATACAAAGAGTAGATCTGAGTTTTAAGTAGCGGATCTGAAATATTATTCAAAAATTTTGAAGACGATTTTACATTAAAACAAATCAGATCTATACAGAACATGGATCAGCAAGCTAATCCATGGATCACCAAAGTGAAAGGCAAAGCCCAGCACCATTGATCTCCCATAAAAAATGGGATTAAAATACCCTACACAACCTCCACTGAAAATAACGCAGTCCCTGAAGGGAAATTGCGCTGTAGCTTGAATAACTGAGTTGGCCTGATGCTAAGATACATATCTGAAACTCCACAGCTAATGCACTCTTCCAGGAGGTCAAAAGACACAATCACTGAGAAGAGGCACTAGTAAAATCTAGATCTAAGCAGATCTAGTGTTTCCACTTGCTGCAGCTTACAAAAGCAAACAAACCCTCACTGGAACTGCATTGCAGTTGGAGGTAGAGCTTGGAAAAATGCTTGATAGTGGATAAAATTAGCAAGACTCCTCCAATAAATCCTCAAGGGAAGAGATAGAATCCCTACATAGGAATCCTCAAGTGCTAAGCAGCACTATTCTCAGCTAAACAATAGAGAATGGTATTTGTCTAAATAGACAAGATATTCAGAAAATATGCATAATCAACAACCCTCTCTTGCTGCCTCCTCCTTCCTTTTATAAGATGAAAGACTTTGCAAACCCTAAACCACCTTGATAAATTAGCTCCTTTCACATGAGGGGCCTCCTTCTAGAACTGCGCTGTCCCTTCATGAGGTACATTGTATCTGGACAACGCTGTAGATTTGGTCAAGATTGACCCAGTCTCATAGCTCAAACCCCTTTCACACCTGCAAGTGATTTGTTTACATGGCCCAGATTTATCCTTGTTCATATGGGCATTGATTTATTCATTCTTTTTAGGAGTTTTACATGTCCTCCTTTATTCATTTATTCATGAAATAGAAAATAAAACAAAAATGTATATTCCTCTTAGCTTAGGCTAAGTAGGAATATTACAGTCCTCCCATCCAAAATGTTACTTGTCCTCAAGAAACTGATAGGGTGAGTGCTGCAGCCTTTCTGCTCCTCCTTTGGTGACACCATCAAGGATCAAGTCCTCCTCATAAGCCAAGTGTTCACCAAGCCAACAAACCATGAATTTTTCCTCCAAGGTCATCATAAGAGGTGCATATTCCATCCCACAAGGAGTGAAAAATTCAACAGAAATAAACATGGCTGGAGCAATGCTTTCTCTAAAACAGTAGCATGAGGTACATAGAAAAGTTCCAACCCATGTGGTACATACAAACTTCCCATCCTCCCTCCATACAATCCCATAAATAGTACAACTATGTCATCCAAGTATGGGAGCAAAACTACATATATGCAAACAGAAATTTGGGCTTGAAGAGGTGGGTAAAAGTCCCACATGTGATGCTAGCGCAGTGCATCTCTTGCCTGCATTAGATCAAGGTGTGGCTAGTGGCATTCCCACCACGCATTTGCTGCATGAGTCATATTAACATAGCTGAAGGTATCAGCTATGTTTGGTGCCTTTGGGAAGCACCCATCATGAAAAGGAACCTCCCTTTGCACAACAAGGGAGTGGCCAAGTTCAAAAATTCTATTGGCTCCCCAAAAGCCATGAGATCCACATGATCTCTCACTCCCTTTAGGAGTCATAGCCTGCAAAAAAATGGTAAAATAATTTGATAAATCGGAAAATAAAACTTGCTTTGCATGATCAGATCCTTTACCATCATAGTTCTTCATACACATGGAGTTGTGCATGGGCATTCCCCTTCTCTCAAAAGAAGGAAGAACTGGCTAAAATGACTCTTGCATAGAGTCCATTGGTTGTCCCAACTCCACATATATCATGCACTCTTGAAAGTGCTGATGTAATTCCTCTCTCAACCCTTCCCAATAAAAGCTCCTCATGGTCAAGGTGTAGATCTTAATTGACTGCATATGGTTGAGGAAGAATTCTTTGTGTGCCCCTTGTAGTATCTTCTGCTTGAGCTTGGAAGCTATAAACAAGAAGACCCTACCATGATAGTATATGAATCCCCCTTGGACTAAGTAGCCCTCTTCTTGCTGCATGCCATCTAGTATCATACAGGTGTGGAGATCTTTGGAATACTCTACAAGCAGTTGAGATTTCTAGTACAGATCCACACTGCTCAATAATGATAGTGCTGATGATACCTCTCTGGGAGTGTTTGTCATGTTGCTGATTTCTTCTCTGACATTTCCCATGCCAAATATGTGTGTTGGAAGGCTGATCCTCCCATTCTCTTCCTCCCACAATGCAGATCTGGAAATGAGAGGGGGTGATAGTGATGAGGGGAGAAGATTCCCCTTACTCTTAAGCTATCCCAAGCCTCCCAACACTATAGCTTGGTCTTCCATTGCTCCAATCCCTTTTGGATATAAGTTTGGAGCAGCAATTTGTGAGGCCTCCCCCACAAGATCTGAGTCTGGTGGCCTCCGAGGTGGTTTGCCACTAGATAGGAATGTCTCATGCAGAATTCTCATGAACATCAGAGAAGGGACTATGAGATCTCTGCTTCCATTGTGCAAATACATCTCTGTTGTTTGGGTGGAAGTGCTAGATGAAGGGTAAGTATGCATGCCTTAGATAATTTGAGGTTTACCACTCTCCATGTCCACCCATTCCATTTGCAAAGCCTTCCAATCAATGGTGACTTTACCCAACGTAATCAACCATTAGACACCCAAAATGATGTTGGTGTCTGGTATGTCAACTACAAAAAAGTGATCCACCAAAGTGTAGGACCCCATAGTAACTTAAAGTGATGGGACATAGTGCATGCATTGCATTGTCCTATCTCCTGGGACCAAAACAGAGAATCCCTTAAAATTATTAGTGGGTATTGCTCTCCTCTGCACAAGATGAACACCAATAAAGTTGTGGGTTGCCCCACTGTCAATCAGTACAGATACTCTCTGATTCAATATTGAACCTTGTACTCTTAGGGTCAAGTACTTAGGTACTCCTCTTAAATATGCAAGAGTTCCTCATATTGGAGCAAAGGTTCCATTCCCATCTCTAGATGGTGTTGGATCTCCCTCAACATTGTCAGCGCTGTGACCTCTTCTTGGTTCATCATCTTCTTCTTCCTCCTCAAAATCTGAGAAGACTTCTATGTAGTGTGCTTTCCCAGCAAAAAATCTATGTCCAGGTGCCCGTGACTCTTGGAAAGTGAAACATAGTCTCTTCTTTCTCAACTCCCTCTTGAATTCAATATCAAGAGGCTTCTTGAATGAGCTCTCCTTGGAAGGAGCAACTCTCTCTTCCTTACCTTTAGAAAGGTAAGGGGCCTTGTTCTGAAAATTTGCCTTTGCTTTTGGCAAGGCATCTTGGAGGTCTCTAGCCCTCTAAATGGCATCATGCAAAGTGATGGGCTTGGTAGATTTAACCAACCCATGAAAAGGTTCATCCAAGCCATCGATGAACATGTACACCCTCCTTGCTGCAGACAGATCAGGAACCATAATAGATAATATTAGAAACTCAGAGATATAAGTTTCTACATTCCGTGATTGCTTTAACTTTGCAAGGCTCATGAAAGGTGCTTCTAGATCCTTTCTGTCAAACCTCTCCACCAGTATTCTAGTGAATTCAGAATAGGCAGTCACATTGGCATGGCCCAATGTAGACAACCCATGGAACCACCAATTGTGTGCTTCACCTTCAAAGTGCAGCGCTGCAATCTTGATGGCTTCAGTCTTAGGGACTTTGTTCAACTGAAAGTAGATATCTAGCTTTTATACCCATGCCTTGGCAGAAATGGTGGATGACCCATAAAACTTGGGCAAAAAGAATCCGCCCATAGAGTGATGTCTATCATGATTATGGAAGAACCCACCATCTCTATACTGATGCCTTGGTCTTCTTTTTTCCTTAAGGTGACAAAACTCTTGAAAACTCAAGTGGTCCTTGAATCCCTGATTCTGAGATTCATATTCCTCAAAGTAGTCTTCAAGGGATGCTTTCTCTTGTGACCCTTCATTCTCCATAGCCAAGAAGGTAGGCATAGTGGAGCTTGTGGGGCTTGTGGCTGGTTCACTGGTTGACCATTCCAGTGGTGAGACATGCCAGAGCTTTCCCCAGGATGAAGTATCCCAGGAGATTCCCTCATCTTGTCCATTCTCATCTCTTTGATCTCTCTAGCAAGATCTTTCATGGCTACCAAAATATTTCTTGTAAAATCTTCTCCTTCTTTATCACTTCCAGTTTTAGGGGCTTTACCCTTCTCTTGATCCTCCGTGGTGTAATCAAAATTCTTGTGGCTTCTATTTTGATACCTCTTCTCCCTCTCAGTAAGAGGCTCATATTATTCTGACTGAAACATGGCTGTGGTTCTCCAATGAAAGCACAGGCTGTGCCAAGAAAGCAGCTCCGATACCACTGTAATATCCCAAAATGGGACTGCATAGTAGTGCCTGCTGAAATAATGCACTTCTGGGAAATCTGTTCACACAAATGAGTTTACAACTCCTGGATCCCTTAGATCAGTATATTTGGGGTCTAGATCCAAAATGAGAGAAAAAAAAATCAAACTAGGTGTGGTAAACAGATCTCCCACCACCTAGTCTAGCTGGAAAACCCCCAAAGAGAGGGGCTACAACTATGTACTACAAACTGCTTCAGAAATAACGCAGTATTGGAAAGCATGAGAAGGAGGCCATCAAATAATATCAAATTTTTAATATACAACAGCAAATCAGATTTATATTGAGGCTCTTACATTATACAATAGAATACAGAAGACAAGAGAGGAGGAAATCTTCAGAAAAAAAGGCTGCAACACATGTATATACTGCAAAATGGCTTAACAACGTTATTTAATGGAGCTGTAGCAGCTAAATGTTACAATTCAGATTTAGATAAGATCTGTGTACAAAATATCAGTTCCATTTCAGATCTGTACTCTAGAAAGGCTCTATTACAAGATCCCCTTGGGGTTTTGACCAAATCATGCAATACAAAGAGTAGATCTGAGTTTTAAGTAGCAGATCTACAATATTATTCAGAATTTTTTGAAGATTATTTTGCATTAGAAACATATCATATCTATATAGAATATGGATTATCAAGCTAATCCATGGCTCACCAAAGTGAACAGCAAATCCCAACACCAGAGATCTCTCATAAAAAATGGGATCAAAACACCCTACAAAACCTCCACTGAAAATAACGCAGTCCTTGAAGGGAAACTGTGCTGTAGCTTGAATAATTGAGTTGGCCTGATGCCAAGATACAAATATGAAGCTCCATAGCTAATGCACTCTTCCAGGAGGTTAAAATACACACTCACTAAGAAGAGGCACTAGTACAATCTAGATCTGAGCATATCTAGTGTTTCCACTTGTTACAGCTTACAAAAGCAAACAAAAACTCACTAGATCTGCATTGTAGTTGGAAGTAGAGCTTGGCCAAATGCCTGATAGTGGATAAAATCAGCAAGACTCCTCCAAGAAATCCTCAAGGGAAGAGATAGAATCCCTGCATAGGAATCCTCAAGTGCTAAGCAGCACTATTCTCAGCTAAACAACAAAGAATGGTATTTGTCTAAACAGACAAGATACCCAAAAAATATGCATAATCAACAACCCTCTCTTGCTGCCTCCTCCTTCCTTTTATAAGATGAAAGCCTTTGCAAACCCTAAACCACCTTGATGAATTATCTCCTTTCCCATGAGGGGCCTCCTTCTAGAACTGCGTTGTCCCTTCATGAGGTACATTGTATCTAGACAGCGCTGTAGATTTGGTCAAGATTGACCCAGTCTCATAGCTCAAACCCCTTTCACACCTGCAAGTGATTTGTTTACATGGCCCAGATTTATCCTTGTTCATATGGGAATTGATTTATTCATTATTTTCAGAAGTTTTACATGTCCTCCTTTATTCATTTATTCATGCAACAGAAAATAAAACAAAAATGTATATTCCTCTTAGCTCAGGCTAAGTAGGAATATTACAACAGGTTGCCTATCAATTTATGGAATCCATCTGAACTTCTACTCTTAACTCCAAAAGAAAAAATACTTTCAACCATCATTGTACCAATTGCTTGACTATCTTGGCATCCATACTCTACATCATGTGAACTTGGATATTCTGGCATCTTAGCAATTGGATTATGTTGAATTTATGTTATCTATTTGCACTTGTAGTTTCAATTCCCAAACCATAGGAACTTTGACATAGAGTATAAACAATTCCAACACCATCTTAACATCCATAATCTGAACTACTTAGCAGTGGTTCACCACCTTCCTCTACTTATGTGGAATCAACCCTATTTTGAATAATGATTTTGTTCATCTGGACCTATTGCCTTCAATATTTTAAATCTCTCAAGTCAGTGCTGTTGTGACTTTAGTCACTTGAGATTCTATATATTTTTGTTCACTAATTACATTCACTGTCAAGATGCTTTGAGAGTCAACATCTCCTATAGGTATAGTTATTTGTAGTATTCCATCTTGATGATTTTTAATATCAACCAAACCCTATCAAATATTCTCATTAGCTTAAGTTAAGTGTCACAACTGATGAATAAATTGCTACTCTAATTCTTGGGCCATGATTCCAACTTGATCCTCTACCTGTTCTTGACCATTTTCAGTCCACCGGCCATCACCTAGAGCTCTTATTATTGTTAAATACAAAGGATTGACATGAATATCATGTGAAGATAGTGGAACTCTAACCCTGTGGTCACTGAGAGGAAAACCCCTAGCATTTTTAGGGGTTAAATAGGATCATTAGACATGTAAAAGTGAGAAACATTAAAATTCCCAATAGATACAAAATTTGCATCTCTAGACAACTTCCAATAGCATCGCAGGTTAGATGTATTGGATTGTTAGAAAAAATAGGCCTGATAAGTAGAGGATGTTGAAAATCACTTCCAAGATCCAATAAATATCACTACTTCATAGGTCAATGTCGATGGTGATCAACAATAACTGATCAATTAAGGCCAAAATAATCATCGACATGGACTCCTTGAAAATGTTATGCAAAAATATATATGAAATTACAACCCCCAATATGCCACAATAACTGCATCTGATATAACATATCTATCCCTTCCCTCCACCTTACCTCAAGCAAATGGTTCTCATAAAATTTTTCATCCATTTCCTCAACTATATCATCCTCATATTCACCCCTTGGAACGTTATCTTCATGGTCCCCCATAACTGTATCAAATAAGTGTTATAGGAGCATCACCTTCTTCTCCAACATCCCTTGTCACCATCATCATCTTGATTAACCTCTTTAACACTATCCTCCCCATTTTGGCCCCTATCACCATATTTATCTTATACAACAATACCATCATATTCCATGTGCCCGATTCAGAAAATTATTTCAACAATATTTGAACCATGCAGAATGGTAGCTTTTCAATTGCATGCATGAACTCCAATTCGTGTTCCACTACAAGGCGAGCCTCTACATTTATATCCATTTTTGTATCCACATCATGTTCCATGCTCCCATTTTGATTTTCTTATTGACCCCTTGTTGTCTTAGATGTAACCTCTATACTATGCCCTTCATTTTGTGCTTAAAAAGTCACATGCTGCTCTCCCCTCTCTATATTTTGACCACACCTTGGTTTGGATTCTTCACCATTATATGGCAAGCTCATATGATCATGTGTCCTTTCAACTACAATTAGAGACTTTTGTTTATAATTGCTACCATTAGTCTTATAAACTTGTTTTCCAGAGTTAGTAGCTCATGTTAAAACCTACAAAGACTTCAATATAATATTTACAAGTTTAGGGACTTCTGGATGATCTACGTCAATCACATGAAGTGTACTTATTAGAGCTTGAACCATCCCAACATCAATCATTAATTTTTCCATATCAGGAAATTATCCCGGTGCTGTCATGTTTCTAGGTAAATGTTTTGAAAGAAGTGAAGTCACTAAATCAACAAAAGAAAGTAAATTCCTATTAGGAAGCCTTGCATGATTTAAAATTATTTTTTCAAAATTTGCATATGGTGACAGTGCCCTCACAATCTCAAAAAATAATTATTTTATTCCTTCCCTGGATATAAAACACAGAAGGACCATAAACCAATAATATTTTTTATATTACTTTTCTCTCCATTGATAATCATTTTCTTTCAATGTATCAAGATTGCATTGGAGAAGCCTATGCAACACATGATGTTCTATGAGGTATGTATCTGGGTAGCAAGGCCCACATTGCTAGTGACTCTCTGAGTCAAATTTCGAAACAATAACTTCAAAGTGAATGCCATTTTTCCCAACTCTGTAGAACTTTCAGAAACGCCATCACTTGTTGGTTTCATTGTCTCATTGACATTTTTCTTCCCTTTATCCTTGGAAGCACCTTTATCAACCTCCATACATAATGTAGGATCTGTATATGTTTAATTCTTGCTTACAAGTGGATGGTGAAGGGTGATATCCAATAGATGGTATATCACTTTTTTAAAGCTACAAGGAACCTTATTATACCCATTTTTATATTTAATTGAAACATCTTCCAGCCTCCCTAATTCCTCATGGACTTGCACATAATCAACATGTTGTATACTAGACTCAACTTTTTCAATTGATTTGATTTTATTTATATCCTTTTGATTTTCCTTCTCTCTCCCCTTTTACTTGTCCCTTTCTTTATCCTTTAAAATGATATTGAGACTCCCCCCAATAGATTCTAACTGACAAACTGAGGTTGCAACTTGTATGAAAATTGAAGGATCTCTAGAAATAACTAGAATCATAGATGTCAAAAATTTCCAAGGAGTGACATAGCCATAATGTTGATTTATAGGGCTCATTAGAATCTTTCATATCTCCACCTCCATGGAAATTTGAAGAGTTTTAGGATCCTCAAGCAGGTGATGTATGATGGTCGCCGCCACATTGTCAAAACCTGGGAATAAACAACATCTAAGAATACTAAAAAGGTTGACTAAGATTCCCCTATCAAGAAATTGAATTGCTATAATATGAAACTTTGTTAGCCCAAGTTCCAACACATAACTGAAGGATGAATTGCATTGTAGTTGCAGGAACATGTTGTTTTCATGAAATTATCAGCACTATGAAATGTCCTCTTATGCTCATCAATAGTCATGAAACCGAGTGTCTTTCCTAAAATCTCTGCAAATGGATTCTTATCCTATTTTCAAGTATCTAGGTTCATGATTTTATATTATTTGGCTAAGACAATAGTAGACAAAGTCAAATCTTCAGAAGCATTGATAAGATAACTTACACAAGTTATTGCTACATCTGGATCATCTGGTGAAATTGGAGGATTGCACTGCAACATGTGATATAGTACAAGTAATAAGGTAGTCACCCACTCAGAAACTAAAATATTTTCATTAAAATATCTAATGTAATGCTGATAATACCATTATCTGAAAAAAAATTATTTTCACTGCCATTCTCTGCCATAACTAAAGCCAAAATATGAGAAACTATACTTATGGGATCACTATCTACTTTAGAACTATCCAGTTTAAAGAGATTTAACTTTTGAATAAGATGTGAAACTAATCTGAGATGGTCTTGACCTCTATTTTGGTTACACAAATTTATAATCAAATCAGTCAAGGGGAATGCTAGTAAATCTATACTTTTTAACAATTTCATAGTTATAGCTAGTATGTACTCAACCGGGGGAGCTTCAAGAACCATAACTTCACTTTGTGCATACGTATCACTAGTATCATCCTTGGGGGACTCCGCAAAACTATCCAATGATAAAGAAACAACTCATGCAAGATAATCACATTCTTTCCCAAGCTCCTCAAGATGACTGAACAACCACTCCATGGAAATTTCAATAATTCTTGATTTCACTCGCCTTAAGGCTTCCTATGGTCTTTCCCTTGAGAAGCTCATTTCCAAAATCAAAGATATTGTAGAATGATTAGGAGGAGGATGCATAAAACATCAATTTTCACTTACAGGATATCCATTCTTACTTTTCACATCACCTATGCTAGAATATATATGATTTTTTAACACTCCACCAGATCTATGACGCTGAGAAGAGACTAGCAAAGGTAACCACAGACCAAGCTCTCGCCAAGTAGCTAGTCCTACTAGGAAGGAAAGAGCTCTCTCCAAGGGATCACAACCAAGAGGGTTGGATCAATTGGGTTTTAGGCTAGATATAGTAGCACAAGGGTTTTGATTGGTTTATTTGGGTGTTGGATGAGTGAATTAGGTCAAAGAGGTAACTAGGTCAGGACAAATAAGATCAGAATTGTAGGCATCTGATGGGGCAAGGTAGGTAAGAACTTTAACACTTTAGGGTTTTAAGGTGATATGGATCAGACTGGTGAGGTGATAAAAATAGCATCAAAATACATGAATTATTTTTAAATTGATGAAATGAAACAAATTGTGGTGATTCCCCCAAAACAGAGCATAAAAGATGTATTCTGCTTATCAAACTTGAGAATCAAATATATTATAAAACTAGAATGAACATGGAAAGTACAAGGCGTATGATGGGGAAAGGTAGGTAAGGAATTTAACACTTTAGGGTTTTAAGGTGAGATGGATTAGAATGGTGAGGTGCTAAAAAGAGCATCACAATACATGAATTCTTTTTAAACCGAAGAAATGAAACAAATTATGGTAATTCTCCCAAAACAAAGCATAAAAGATGTATTCTTCTTATCAAAATTGAGAATCAAACATATTATAGAACTGTAATGAACATGGAAATTACAAAACATTCATACATGAAAAAAAAGAAGAAAATATGCCAAAGTACAATAGCACATGAATCCCACCAAAATAGTTTCAGCTCATCCAATATATTCTTGCCAAAATATGAAATACACTAGTGTCTCTGATCAATAAAACAACATCCAACCTATGAAATAAGTAAATAGGTGAAAGATATAGACATGAAACAACTTATCCCAACCTCAAGGGTCGAATCCCCAAGTAGTGGAGCCGATCAAAAAATTTTTGAACTTCAAACCTAAAGTGTAGGGAGGTCAAATTGACTCATCCCTAACTTTGGTGAAACTGATTCCTCAATCCTCAAAAAGAATTTTTCGTAATGTATTTAACCTTAGGTAACTCAAAAGAAAATAAACTACATTTACATCCATAATTTAAATGAGTAAAATCATGATTTTCCATAATGAAACTAAAAAAACTGAGAAAAATTCAGAAATATCAGTCACTGGTTAGGAGCGCAGCACCAATGTCAGGAGCGTAGTGTTAGTGTTAGGAGCACAACGCCATATTAAACTCAGCTTTTGAGGGGGTTTACGATGTCCAAATTGAGCTCAATATAGCTAATTGGAAATTTATTCCTGTCTAGTTTCCATAAATGTGATTGGTTTCCAAAAATTATAAGCTTTGAACCTCCAAAAATTCAATCTCCCAAGACTGGTTAGGAGCGCAATGCCTTGCTGAAAATCAGGGTAAAAACATGACTTTTGAGGTGTTTTTTGACCTTTCTCCTTGCCAGTTTGTCCAAATTTGCTTAGAAAAGTGTCAAAATTGACTATTTTCTACCTTATGAATCTAATGGTGGTATTGGTTTTTCATTTGGAGGCCTCTAGAGGAAGCACAACGCCTAGGGCGCTACGCTCCTGACAGCCTAACTGTGCTAAAAACTATTAGAAATTTGCAAAAACCTAAAATTTCAAATTTTTTCTCAAAAACTCTTCAAAATTGTTTTGTATAATGCTGATGAAGTATTCTAAGTAATGAGAGAGGCCTCAACAATGATGTCAAGCTTATATCCTTCCTTTTGTTTGGCTAGGGTTTGCTTATGTTTTTCATCCAATTGCTAGAGTTTAATGCTATAGATCTTGTTTCTTGTGATGTACATGTTAGACATGTTTTTGAGCATCTTGTTATCTTTGTTTGCCTTGTGGAGGAGCTTATAAAGGTGGAGGTTGACCCTATCAAGCCATATTTCTCTCTCATCTTCAACCTCCTTGGCAATCCTCTCCTCAAAAGTGAGTTTTTCATCCTCAATCTTCTGCTGTTGTAGATCTCTCTTAAGACCTCTTGTCTTGGGTTTTTTTCTGCTTGTTTGAATGTAATAATGATAAATATCATCAAGTGACATCATGGCCTTACCTCTTTTTTATTTGAGCAGCTCTAGCTCCATAAGTACTTGCTGATCTTTCAACTGCTTATTCTCCTGCTCAAGAAATGAAATGAAAAACTGAGCTCTATCCAAGTTAGTTTGCAGCTCTCTGATTTGGGCATCCTTCTCTTTGATAATCAAGCTTGAGGCCTCATGATCATCTTGCTGATCCAAGTCAACTAGGTCAAACTCTATTTCCTCATCATGAGGGTCCTCATCCTCTTGATGACTTCCTCATGCACAACTGCCTATTTTTGATGCTCATCCTAGTGTACCTGCTTTGCTGATGAAGAAGGTGTTGACGAGAAAAATTGTCCGGCCAACAATAAGGGGATGTCCTCGGTAAAAAGTCCCAATTAGACTTTGAACCGTTTGTGATAGGGATCCCGTCCGGGGTGTGGGTCCTGCTACCACTGAATACTCCTTCTCTTGGACGCAAATGAGCCCTGCAGAGTTATAGACATATGATTATTGGATGATACAAGGCAAAATATCGATGATTTTCAATTAGCATAAAACACTACAAATAGCAAGATAAATAGAAACATGTATCCGAAGGAGATGCTGTTAGTAGCATATCATTAGGGTCATGTTTGTAAAAGTTGTTCGAACCATGGAAGAAACAGTTCTGCCTGGCCAGAAAATCCTATACTTGGGTGTTTTTCGTGAATAAGATAGATGTCAGTAATGAAGTTAAAAACATCTCCTAGGTAAACAACATACCATCATTAACACATTCAGTAAGCTGGAATGCATGAAGAATATAAGAAGAAAACGTAGATCAATTAATCATAAGATATAAGACATTTAAGAGAAAATATTCATAGTATTAACACATCGATTCTCATCAGATCCAAAAGTGGATTTGAGACAAATGCTTGTATTCATTAAAAAGGGGTTATTCAATGCTTTAAAACTCTCTTCTCTCCTTTGGAGTCCAAAAAAATATCTCCTTTACAAGTCCCTGAAGGGAGTATATATATGACAAAATTGACCCTTGGGTGCCATGATTTTTCGCCTTCCCGCCTGTTGGTATGCTTTGCGACCTAAAGGGAAAAAGTGACCTGCGACCTTGTACTTGGCATCGACCTATGACCTGACTGTGGATGATGTGACTTGTGACCCCTCCTGTAGGCTGTGACTTGCGACCTGATCATGGGAGCATGTGTGTGATTGTGAGGTCGGGAAAATCTACTTGTTTCTCTTTAAGGAAATTTTTCCATGCCCGATAATCTGCAGCAACTAGGGAGATCATAAGAGTATCTTCCCTTAATATTTGTAGGAATTCCAAGGCATTTGGGATCAGAGTTTCTATTTTGATCGTGACTTGGTTAGATAAGGAAGCCAACTTGGTATAAATCTAGATTGGTGTCATGATGAATTTAACCAAATTCTCCTGCGATGCCGGAAGATCAGGGGTAGTGGCGGCTTGTATAATAGGTTGTAGAAATGCCTGAATGTCTTGATTCACCTGTTCCCATGTATTTTATTTTCCTAGTGTATCTAGAGAAGGAGTTTGGTGTAGTTCATCCATTGAGTCAATGCCTCTGATCAAATGTTCATAGGCGGTCATCACCTTCTCTAGGTATTTGAATAACTTCTCCTTTGATTGCACCTTCATGAAAATTTGGAATTTTTTCGTTCTGAGTGAGAATCCAATATTTTTTGGGAAAAGTATCTGGAGCCTGCGGATACCTGTTTTTCCATTCTAGCATTCTATCCAAGGCTGTGGAGGCTTCCTTCAGTTTCCCATTCCTCTTCTTGGTCTCTACTTGAGCTCTCAGCAAAGGTGCAACTGTTTGCTTTATTGTAAACATTTCCTCGTATACTTGCCTCATGGTAGCTTCCAGTGTTACCAAATCTCTTTGAATGGTGAGTGGTACTTCATTAACAAGGGTATCCCTATCCTGAAGCCGTTGGACTTCTTCCTCTAGTGCCCGTTTTTCTTGCTCTGATGTAGCTGCCCTTTGTTCTGAGTCTTGTAATATATTTTGTAGGGACAAAATTTCCCTACTCATCCAGCTCATGTTTTATTCCATGGTTGCGGCAAAAGCAGTGCCGGCTGATGCTATCATTACTCGATTGGTCCTGGTGTCCAAGTGTAACATCCCAAAATTGGGACTACTAGCAAGGCATGACTGGAAAACAAATTTTCCAGTAATGGCTGCTGCAGGAATTGAAACCAAGACCTGGATCCCAATGTTTCTAAGTACTAAATCTAAGAGGATGCTCCAAATAAATCCTTCTAGAGTGGTTAAACATATCTCCCACTACTAGATGTCCTCAAAAAGTGCCCGATGAGGGACTACAACAAATGTAAGCACATATAATGGAAAGACAACATTATTCTATAGATGTGAACACATGGAGATATGTATAGCCAACAAACATCTGATATATCAGAAAATGTATACAATGTGTGGAGGAATCAGTCACTCCAGCTAGGCAATGGAAGCCTCAATAGAGCATATACAAGAAAATGCAAGAGCACTGCTACATATGAAAAGCCTTGTCTAAAATAATGCAGTTTATAGAAGACACTGCAACAATATAATGTTACATCAATATAAGCTCAAATAAATGAGGGGGAGCAAGCTCTCAACCCTTGGAAACACTAATACATCAATAATACACAATCCTTGGAAGGATTGGCTACAATATACATGAAATTGGAAAATCTACAGAAATGCCGGAGTTGCTGGGTAGCAGCTACAAGTTTAAAATACTGGAGATGGCTAAAGATGATGTGCAATCTGAAATAACCTCCTCCAACAGATCTATCAAGTGCAAGGTTGATCTTGGCACTGAAGATATCCTCCTCCAAAATGGTGGTGCAACCCCTCACTGCAAGTGCGCACTGGAATAACGCAGTATGGAGAATGGAATGCACTGTCTATAATGGGATATGCTTGGCCTTGATGCCAAATCTACAATACATCTCGAAAAAATCCTTCACTAACCTCCCGGAGGAATTGGAACTCCCTCCTTTGAAAGATAAGCCAAGGAAAGGTGTTGTGGAACCCTCCACTACAACACCCAGCAACACTACGTTATACTTCAGCAAAAATAATGCAGTGACTGATGGTAGTGGCTTTGGCCTTGAGCCAAGATGTGGAGAAATGAAGAGCAAATTTTCAAAAGGCCTCTCAAGAAGGAGAGGAAATCCTAAACAGGAATCCCTCGTGCTAAGCAACACTGCAACTCAGCTAAACAGTCGGGACTACAAATATGTCTAAGCAGACAAATGATCAAATGCTCCAAGATATCTCACTATGGCTGCCTCTTCCTCCTTTTATGCAAGTGAATGCCTCTTTGCCCTAGACCCCACACATTAGGGTTTCTTCCACAAAGAATCTTTCTCCCTCAAAAACTGCGCTGTCTTCTCAAGCAAGCTACACCTCTTAGGCAGCGTTGTTGACTTGGTCAAACTTGACCTTGTCCTCATGAAAATTGCCCCTTTTCACACTGGAAGGTGCAAAATAATATCCTCCAATGATCCTTTTCACAGTATGAAGGATATTATTCCTACTTATGGGCCTTTTACCCATTTTATTCATCTCCTAGATGATATAAGAAAAAATTAATATTCCAATTTGCTGCATACAAATTTTGGAATATTATAGTCCTCCCCTCTTAAAGATTGCTTGTCCTCAAGAAAGTGCAAGGATAGACTAAGTTATTTTCTCCTCCTCTCCATGTAGCATCCATGTATGATGATCTCGTCCAAGGAAAGTGATGCTATCTCATCAATCAAATCTCCACATTGCTCCTCCTCAGTATGCAAGTCATCTATCAAGACATCATCATGTAAAAGTGAAATACTCAAGAGGATAGCAAAGTGATGTCTAGAGGTCCCCTTGAAGAATGGGATCTGAAATAAAATGGGAAATATCCGTCCCATATGGATCCTCCATCTCCAAGCTATGAGCCATGAAAAATGAGTCACCTTCCAACTAGGCAACTCTTGAAATCTGTCATCCACCTTTGGCTCTGGAAAAGTAGGTGGGATGAAAATATGCACATGGTAGACTATGTAGCCTACCCCATGCTGTCCATCTCTCCACTTATGATAAGTGTAGAGTGCTGGCCGTCGATGGGCAGCAATAAGTTTTCCCTCAAGTGGAAAAATGAGGACTAGACCTCCAAAGATCTCTCCCCCAACATTGCAAATCATGCTGGCCCAAATATCCCCATATATGATGAGTTGGAATTCATCATCATATGGCATCTCCTCCATCATATGGCTCACCTCATAAAGAGACAAGTGTGTTGTTAAGGTAACCATATCATGTCCCATGTTCCCCTTAGAACATGAAGTGCAAAAAGTGTGGGAGGATTCCCCCTCAAAGGACACATTCACCCAATGTGTCTCTCTCCCAAACATGCTCCTCATAAAGATAGAAACAATAGAGCCATAGGGAGAAAAAATGAGAATCATACTTGCTGCCATATGCAACAAAGGAGAAGGACTATGGTCCCTCAAGTGCAACCAGGGCAACTTGAACCTCAACTGCAATAGAAACTGATAAAATAAGTGGCTTCTCAACCACTTTCCTACTGCTCCAATCTCCTCATAAGTATGGAGGAAGTGAATAATGTAAGGTGTACAATGAGTATGTCCTCCATAATATATCTCTTCCCCAAGTCCTCCTAGGGAAGGCCCATCAATCATGCTTATGGCCTCATATAGACCATGAAGCTCTAAAGAAAGAATGCTCCTCCTTGGAGAAACATCCTGCACATGTATGGTTAAGGGACATACATTATATAAATAATCATGAAAATAATCATCACCCTTACCATATGTTCTGATCATGCAAGTGGAGTGGCTCATAAGTGAGTCTCCTCTCATCCTCAAAGAGAAAAGAGGTGGCTGTGAAAACTCCTCCAAAGAGTCATGTCTCTCCTCCATCTCCATCTAGTCCATGCATCTCCTCATATGCTGATATATCTCCTCCTCAAAGCCCATCCAAGAATACCTCTCCATGATGGTGTGGTATGCCCTCATAGAACAAGTGGGGTTGAAAAGGAAATCCTCATAAGTTTCTTGTAGCAACTTCTCCTGGAGCTTGGAAGCTCTAGGAAAGAAGATCCTACCATGATAGAAGATGACCCCATCTCTGACTGAATATCCCTCCTCATGCAACTGGTCATCCAAGATCATGTAAGTATGAAGATCCTTGGAATACTCCACCAATATTTGGGACTTCCAATAGGGATCTATCCTCCATAGTGATAGCGCTGATGATCTCTCATGAACAACATCTGTCACATGGTCACCATATTTTTTGATATCTCCTATGCCAAATATGCAAGTTGGAAGGCTGCTATCCTTCCCCTGCTGCTTATGCCATAGTGAAGAATCTAAAATGAAAGTGGGTACTGATGATGTTGAGGGAATGCTCCCTCTCTCCTTGAGTCTACCCAAGAATCCCAGTGCTGTATCAAGCTCTCCCAAGGTTTCCACCCTCATGAAATCAATGAGGGTGCCTCAACTGATGAAGCATCCATCCTCCTCTACTGATCCAGTGGTCTCCTCGGCAAAATGTCTCCATGCAATGAGACATCATCATCAAGAGATGACTGAATAAATGAATGGAGAAAACTCTCCATGCTTCCACTACGCAATCCAATCACCTTCTTAGGTGCATCAACCTCCAAAAATGAATAGGGATGTATACTCCTCATCTCATGATGTTGGGTCTTCTCCCTACCTTCTCCTTGTGTCTCCATGGTTCTACACCTCCTCAACAAAGGCACATGTAAAACATGAGTTGTGCCTTGATCTCCACACATGAGATCCTGGGTACTTCCTTGAAAAGATGCAAGCATCCCTCTATTTAGAGCAAGATCTCCTCCTTCCTCTACATGAGGCACTAGATAATCTGTAGATGGCACAACGATGTTGCCCTCAATCTCTGCAACATGCATGGGCAACCCTCCAATAATTGGATCCCTTTTTGAAAAAGAGATCTCCGTGCTCCTTTGCTCAAAGTTGTGAGATGAAAACCTCTCTTCTGGCAAAGTATGGTGCAAGTTTTCATGTAAGGGTTTTTCTTGAGTTTTATTTTTTACCTCCACCATGTGTGTCTCATGAATCCCTCTATCAAATATTTTCATTAATGCCTTAGTGAAACTAGCATAGGATGCAATGTTTACATTTCCCAAAGAAAAGGATTCAAAGATCCACCAAGCATAGGCCTTACCTCTCAAATGCAGCGTTGTGAATTTCATGGCTTCATCTTCAAGAATGTGGTGCTGCTGCAAGAAGGTATCTAACTCCTCCACCTAAGCTTTGGCTGAACATGTAGGTGAACCTTCACAGATAGATAGATGAAATCTATCTTGCTGCTCTCTTCCATTCACCTTCATCTTGCAAAACTTTGAAAAACTGAGATGATCTCAGAATTTTTGAGTTTGAAACTCATACTCTTTCAAGAAATCACTAAGGGTTTCCCTCCTAGCAACCTCTTCTTCTCTTTACATCTCCATTTCAAAAATCCTAGGCATGTGACTGCGCTGAGTATTAGGATGTGTAGCTGCTTGCTCACACTCCTCAAATCTAGAGTTTGCTTTAGATTCAAACTCTCTCGGAGATTCTCCATAAATATCCCTCCAGATATTCTTGAACTCCTCATGAATAATATGTACAAATCTAGGAAGAATCTTTGTAATCTTATCCCCTTTTTCTTCTCCAAAAGATGGAGTATTTCTCCTTCTTATTTCTTTGTCTCCTTGATGAGAATAGGAAGTGCAGGGCCCTTCCTCTTCTTTCTGATTATCCTCCTTGGGGAGGTTCTTCATGGATCTGAAATATGATGAGATAAAACTCATCCTCTTCAATCTTCTTATCTCTTGGGCTTAGACTCATAGGACGAGCCAAGACTATGCTCTGAAACCACTGTAATATCCCAAAATCGGGACTACTAGCAAGGCATGACTGGAAAACGCATTTTCCAGTAATGGCTACTGCAGGAATTGAAACCAAGACCTGGATCCATTATAAAAATGTTTCTAAGTACTAAATCCAAGAGTAGGCTCCAAATAAATCCTTCTAGAGTGGTTAAACATATCTCCCACTACTATATGTCCTCAAAAAGTGCCCGATGAGGGACTGCAACAAATGTAAGCACATATAATGGAAAGAAAAAGTTATTATATAGTTGTGATCACACGAAGATATGTATAGCAAAAAAAAAACTGATATAGCAGCAAATGTATACAATGTGTGGATGAATCAATCATGCTAGCTAGGCAATGGAAGCCTCAATAGAGCATATACAAGAAAATGCAAGAGCACTGCTACATATGAAAAACCTTGGCTAAAATAACGCAGTTTATAGAAGACACTGCAATAAAATACATGATAATAGAATGATATATCATTATTAGCTCAAAGAAATGAGGGGGAGAAATCTCTCAACCCTTGGAAACACTAATACAACAATAATACACAATCCTTGGAAGGATTGGCTACAATGTACATGAGATTGGCAAATCTGCAAAAATGCCGGAGTTGCTGGGTAACAACTGCAACTCTGAAATACTGGAGATGGCTAAAGATGATGTGCAATCTGAAATAACCTCCTCCAATAGATCTATCAAGTGCAAGGCTGATCCTGACACTGAAGATCTCCTCTTCCAAAATGGTGGTGCAACCCTTCACTGCAAGTGTGCACTGGAATAACGCAGTATGGAGAATGGACTGCGTTGTATATGATGGGAGATGCTTGGCCTTGATTCCAGATATGCAATACATCTCATAAACCTCCTTCAATGACCTCCTGTAGGAATAGGAACTCCCTCCTCTGAAAGATAAGCCAAGGAAAGGTGTTGTGGAACCCTCCACTACAACACCCAACAACACTATGTTATACTTCAGTAGAAATAACGCAGTGACTGATGGTAGTGGCTTTGGCCTTGAGCCAAGATGTGGAGAAATGAAGAGAAATAGTTCAAGAGGCCTCTCAAGAAGGAGAGGAAATCCTAAACAGGAATCCCTCGTGCTAAGTAGCACTGCAACTTATCTAAACAACTGGGACTGCAAATATGTCTAAGAAGACAAATGATCAAATGCTCCAAGATATCTCACTATGGCTGCCTCTTCCTCCTTTTATGCAAGTGAATGCCTCTTTGCCCCGGACCCCACACATTAGGGTTTCTTCCATAAAGAATATTTCTCCCTCCAAAATTGTGCTTTCTTCTCAAGCAAGCTACACCTCTTAGGCAACGCTGTTGACTTGGTAAAACTTGACCTTGTCCTCATGCAAATTGCCCCTTTTCACACTGGAAGGTGCAAAATAAGCTACTCCAATGATCCTTTTCACACTATGAAGGATCTTATTCCTACTCATGGGCATTTTATCCATTTTATTTATCTCGTATATGATATAAGCAAAAATTACTATTCCAATTTGCTGCATGCAAATTTTGGAATATTACACCAGAACTATATCCTTTTCTGTTGTTGCTATGAAGGGTGCAGTAGGATTCCATGCTAAGCATATCCTCTTTTCCTGCCTGATTTTGAATGTGAACTGGTCATAAGTGAGCCTCATCAAATTGAACGCTTCTTCCTCTTGCTCTTCGGAGGTACCCAGTTTCGAGAGCACAAAACGTGTATTGGTTGCAGGAACTTCGATGGCCGACAGCTCCATTTGTACCCCTCTCACTGGAGGAGGTGTCTTACTACCTTCAGTGTCTTTGGAAGAATTTTCTTTCAACCTTTGATCCTTCTCCTTTTTTCTCTTTTTCTTGGCCTCTTCTTCCAGTTGTCTCTCTACCTCTGCCCTATCCTGTTCTTCTTTCAGTCTACGTTCAGCTTCTTCCTTATCTAGTTCCATTTTAATCTGACACTCAATCTCTAATTTTTTTTCCTCTTCTTCTTTTATTTTTCATTCAGCTTCCACCTTATCCAGTTCTATCTTAAGCTGACTCAACTTCTGCTTTCACTTCCTCTTCTTCCTTTCTTTTACGGGCGTCTTCCACCTGCTTCTTCCTTTGTTCTGCCTTTAGGTGTTTCTTACGTTTATCCTCCTCCTCTTTTGCTCTCTTTTCAACTTCTCATGGAGATTTTGCTTCCTTTTCTTTCTGTTGGAAGAGTTACGGCCTGTGTTGGTTTAGGGCTTCTTGGCCTGGGAAGACGAGGCTCCTCCTAATTCGTGGATTCTCTCTTCCAAAGTTTGATCATCTTGGTCATCCTGATCGGTCAATTCCTCTAGGGCGATCTCCCTGTCCTTATTGTACCAGTTTCTTACCCCATATTTAGCTGGGAATTTAGTATGTTGGTAGATCCATTTAAATTTGGCCCATTTGCAATGGGAAGGGACTATCCTCTCAGGATCGTACATCTGGTGATCCAAAGGTGGCAGAAAGAACCCTGTAATTTGCTCAGCTTCTGCCTCTACTTCTCTATAATCCTTGAATATATAAGCATTGATAGTGAGTGGCAGTGTGGGCCATGACTTCCTTTTACCTTTAGTAAGAACCTTCGAAAAGCAGGATGTCATCTTGTTGGTGAGGTGAATCCCCTCTGCGGACAGAGGCGATCCCACTACCCCTATTGTGGGTCTAGCCACAAACAAGACATGCTATAATATCGATTCCTAGTTAACGAATGGATGGAGATTCGATAGATAACTTACCGTATATCCTGCCCTGTTGTTTTCGTTGAAAGAGTGGCTGCCTCTCGCTCCTGGTTTGATAGATCATGATTTTCTCGTTCTCACACTCGGATGCCTACACATACACAAGAAACAAAGACGATATACAACATAATATTTCGCATCCGTAACTATCAGTCAGTCGAAGAAGACTAAATCAATTGCATCAATAAACACAACACAATGATGGAACCAATACCATAGTTGAGTATATTAATGAAAGGAAGGAAGAGTACAACCAAGATTTGATGTTGCGGTCTCCTCCAATAGGGTTCCAGCAGAGCGCATCTAACAAAATCTCGTCGGGAATTCGGATGGGGCTCTCTCTATAGAATTCTCCTTGGTTCTACCATCTCAATATTGATTACTCAGCTACAGTATCTCCTCTCTAAGTTCAGCTTCATGGCTATATGTTCAACTAGATTTTGTAAAGGGAGAAGGCCTGTTTATATAGAGGAAGAAGGAAAGGTTAGGATCCCTATAATCATGGGAGGGAGACCTATCTTCAAGGAGTGTTCCATGGGAGGAGGAAAACACTACCTAAAGAGGGAGATCCGTGGCTCATCGGATTAACCACTTCTTGTGACTCATCCCTGAGGTGGTTAAAGGAAAATTCCAACTCTAATTTGTTAAAAAAAATTACCAAAAAGGCTGGCGTGAGCACAAAAAAGAGACAGAGTGCCAGCTGGCGCGGCCTCTAGTGTACATCCTCCACACTAGCATGCGGGGTGAACTGGTTACCTGCGCCAATGCAAAAACATGGGTTTTTATGGGCTTTTTGAGGAAATGTTAAACAGGTGAAATGATGTCCTTATACAAAAGGATGCAAAGAAGGTGTTTTGAGAGTATGACACTGCTCACAGGTCATGGGAAAGACCCTCCAATATGCAGGGTGAGGGATTGCAGGGATGGTGACAAAATTCTGTGTAACAGATGCGCCCTAAAGCATGAGGTCCGAGAGAGAGGGAGGGGTGAAATGCTTTATGAGAACATGTTCGACCCAAACACTGCTGTCAGAAAACCTACAAGTATGAATACAACTGATACATCTGATACATGACATGTGGCATGGGTGAAACCATCCATAATAGAGTACATAAAGAATGAGATCCAAGGTATGGACACAGCCATCCAATCAGAAGAGTCATATAATAAGTCATAGTAATCCACAAAGAACGCGCAGCCTGGATTTAATAAAAAAAAACCCAAGGTCTTGTGCTCCATCTCGACTCGAACAAAGTACAAATTTGAGCATGCGAATATGTGAGCCAAAGTCAAACATGCAAGAAAATCGTCTGATTACTAGCAAATGATAAATGCTGTTAACAGACGTGAGAGAAACCACCAATAATGACAATGGCTCTCAAGGTAGAAAAGGTACAATCCATGGAATGTGAACAATGATCTGACGTCGAACACTCACAGAGTCAGTCGATCGAAGGCTAATGATGTGGACCTTATGTCGAATGCAAAGAACCTGCCATTGAGGCATCTAGGCTCCAAGGTACCTGAAGGGAGTCTCTAGATCAAATTCCTGGATAATGAGCTAGAGTCGACAGGAAGGGACCTTGATCGAAGCTGGGCCATAATGTTTCCCACATCATCGACATGAGACAGAGGAATATGATGTTTGTGAATCAAGACCAATAGAGAATTAGAGGGAGGTTGAAAAATTTAGAGGCAAAGTTCTCTTGAACATACCGGCGGCACGACACTGGATTTGGAAGTATTTGACATCAAGGGATCTGAGGTCATGGTGACGTGGCAAAGAGCAGATGAGCAGTCAAAAGAGATTACCCAAACCCAAGGAGGCAAACAAATAACGAGATGAGATGTCCCCAACCCGACATGAATGCAGACAAGTGCCATGTTCAAGAGTGACATACTCCCAACACAACTATAATGTGGTTCCATTTTCCCCTACCATTTCTAGTGAGTACCCCAATTATTTTTGAAAACAAGCTTGAAGGGGATAGCATATGCTTGCGATGTAAGTTTGTCCTTCGGACAAATCCAACCTAGTACATTTTATGAGCCCTAGGAAGGAGGAACTCGAGTAACGTCATGATGACGGAGTCCAATGTCATCAGGTTTTAACGAGTCTAACAAAGGGAGAACTCAACATCTTTTCATGTTTAGAGAGTCTGAAAAGAAGGCAGAAAATAAAACTCCAATAGTCCCTTTTCATAGGTAGTCTCAAAGATCTGAAAAGGTAGAAAACTGTGTCTGAGAGAACCTCTTAGTCGCGATAGGCTAAGGTATTCCTTTTTCGTAAATAATCTATCCCAGCCCGAAAAAGGGGTAAACGTATACTGGGTAGATACGTTTCGCAACCAAGTTAACGAGTTCAAAATGACAAGTAGCTCGGCAATCTTTTCAGTTTTAGAGAGTCAGAAAAGAGCTGAAAGATGACTCCTCCTGGAGGAATGAGTGGTATTAAGGGTAGCTACTGGTTCTGGTAATGGTGGAACTACTCAGAACAAGTAAAGGTCAAGAGGCTGGTTAACAAGACCACTCATTGCAACGGTTCCTCGGGAATGGGTAAAACAACCAAGTGAAGGCATATGATCGACCAAGCAGATAGGGACGATAAAATGAGAAAACCAAGGTTCATCTGGAAAACAGGACGATAAAATGGCAATCAAGAGAGGTAAAATGGGAATGGTTTCATTTTTACACAAGCTTGAAATCAGGAAACTCTGCTTGAAGTTGGTTTCATTTTTACACAAGCTTGAAACAAAGATAAACTATGCTTAAAACCAGTTTCATTTTTACACAAGCTTGAAATGGAAACAAACTGTGCTTGAAAAATTAAGCATGCCCCCAGCGTGGTGACTCAATTCGAGGTACATGCCCCCCAAGCTTCAGTCCATATGAACGGTAGATGGAGTGAAGGTTCAAATTACGAGCTCAATAGAAAGACTCGACTGAGATTTTACGAGATCTGGCAAAGACTCAAATTGAACGGGAACGTGTTTCATTGTTTTAACGAGGTTGGCACATTAAAAGAACTATCCTAATGGCTAATTCATTTTTTAACGAGGTTGACATAGAAGACGAACTATCCTCGGGACACCTTGTTTCATTGTTTAAGTAGCTTGACACAAGACAAGGAAATTTTCTCCAACGACCTTTTATGATGATGAATAAGAGGTCATGGACTCCAAGAGATCCGCATCGGACGGGAGAACAACATCTTGAAAATTAGGACCCAATGCCCCCAACACACGATGCACAACGACACTATCACTGAATGCAGGCATGGGACAGGTAGCCACATAATTAACCTCTGGCGGGGAAGATACAACCGATGGATAAAGACCCAGAAGGGATGATGGTGGACTAGATGTCACATTGGGACCAAAGAATGAAAGCTGATCAATGGTCATGATCTGACCTTTGTGTGGAAAATAAATCACACGAAAGAGGGAAGAGACAACTTCCCCCATGACATAAGTATAGTCGCGCCCCAAGAACAAATTGAAATCCAAGGGGCTTGGAACAACCATCACGTCTATATGGATGGTTTTCCATCCCAAAGTAATAGGCAACTTCGGAAGGATCCCTAATGGTTGACTGTTTCCTCTGTTAAAAGCCAACATATTCTGCGTAACAGGCATAAGCGATGGAGAACCAAAAGCTTGCCAAGTAGTGGAAGAAAGAATACTAATATATGCACCTTCATCTATAATGGTGCTGGGTACGACCAGAGCAAAAGTTTGTATCGTTATCTCAAAAGGCACATAAGAAGGAAGGTGGTATCCTGAAAATCGATTCCGATCGAAGGAAACGACCAAAATACTTGGAGGGGGTACCATCGAACTGAGATGGTTTTCCCTCGGTGTTACCAAAGCAAGAGGAGAAACTTCTGAGACTTCCATCACGGGAGTAGGAGGAGAGACTTCTTGAACTAGAAGGACGGAAGAATCTTTCTCCAAGTCTGAAGAATCTGAAGAAACAAGAAGAACATGAGGGGGATGAGATCCACTCTCAACGGAAAAGACTTGATGAACCATAGGCGGGATCAAGTTGACCAATTCCATGTCCAATGGTTGGTTGGGAACGGATTCCTGAATTTGAATTTTTGGGGGAGTGGGTTCGACCAAAGACGAATCTTGACCGATTGTGGAATCAACTAGCGGAGGACTCAAAGAAAATTTCTGGTAACCAGCTGGAAGGTAGGGTGCAGAAATAGTAGATTCGTCCAACACTCTCTTGGCTTCATCCATGTACACACAAAGGTGAATGGGATGATGCCCTTCACACAAATTATAGGGATTGGTAATCTTACCCTGTTTCTTATGAGTCTTATCAACACTAGTCGAAGATGTGTCACCAATACGACTTCCAGAACCCAAAAGCAATGGTGGATGGCCATCGGACCATGCTTCAAGTACCTTGGGAATGCTAGGGTAGTCTCGAAGAAAATGGTCACCTTTGCACAATATGCAAGGGAATTTGAATTTTCATGGAAGGTTGGATGGTTTATCAATGGAAGGTTTCTTAGGCGTAATAGCCGCAGATTTAGCCTCTCCTTTATCTAACTTCTTCTTCTTTGTCTTCTTCTTCTTCTTCTTAGCCACCTGGTCACTGGGATCCAAACTTTCACCAGGAGAAGTAGAAGAGGAGGCTGAAGAAATGGGGAATGAATGGGAGAGGTCCTCCTTAGAATCAACATGGTGCTCCTTAGGTGGAGGTGATGGTCAAACAGGGATCGGGGCATTTGGGACCACTGAGGTCGAAAAAAACCACACAGGAAAACCAATAGTTAACCCTGGAAGAGACAACATTGCCATGTAAGGAGCACCAACATTACTGAAGGCTGGAAAAGGTCCAGGATTCGCTTCGAAGGGGATTCCTTGGTTGGTAAACTGTGGAAAGGTTGCCATCAGAAACAACGGTAAAACAACACTAAGGAAACTAAATTTAACCAGGAATATTTTGTGGGCAGTTAATTTTAAAACACTGAAACCAAAACCTACTGTTTCAGTCAAGAAACAGGAAAAAAGTGACTCTATCACTTTCAGGTTGAAACGAGCATGAAAGGACAAGTGCTCGATGATATTTTCAAATTTATGGATTCAGTAAAGATTGAAAATGACTGCTCAGGTAGTCTAAGTAAAAGGGTGTACCAAGTTCCCGCGAAATGCCATATACACCTTGGTAATAAAATGAAAGAAGAATTAACCAAGGACTTGATGTACGTGCAAGTAGTCTCCCCAAATGCTGTGTTCGGTGTATCACGGTTACAAGGCGACAGACTCGACTTCCTATGGATAAGAGGGTTGCAACCTAGAGGGGTATCCCTTTATATACTCGACGGTATGGGGAGCGCAAGTCCGTACTAGCGCTATCTATAGCCAGATGGCGAGTGACAGCTGCTAGGTTTAAAGACGCCAGAACATGTCTCTAACTTAGACCACTAAATTTTTCATTAAGTTTCAATGTTGCCTTAGGTTAATTGAATAAATTTTAAGTTGATATTGTATTTATGTTCCAATTCCAAGGTCCTACCGAATGTTGGATCTCACAAATCCCTCAATGCAAGCTACATGCCATAAAATACCATTTCGTTCGATGAAAAGCTATCTACGAGAAATTTTAAGAGTTTTTCAAACGATAGCAGATAATGAGAACACACAGAAGCATCCACTACAATATCTAATGCAAGCTAATGAAAACGAGAAATCTTTCCTAGAATGCCCAATGCTAGTTATGCGAAATATTTTCCAATTCCACGATGCAAACAAGAATGCAAGCACAATTTTTTATTTTATTTTTCAACGTAATAGAGCAAACAATGCACTAAATGACATGAAAAACAAACCTTCACACTAGTTCAAGAATATCTATGTGAGATTCGAAGCGAAACAATTGAATCAACTCAAAAGAAAATAAAACAAAAACTCAAACCAATGTTGCAATCTCTCAAATCGAAGAAAGATGTTGAAACAGACCCATACAAGCAATGTGAGCTATGCTTGGAGTGACAAGAAGCCAAAATGAATGAAAGAGGTAGGACTCATTCAAGACTCATTCTACCAACTGCAATCACTCAAACGGATCAAGGGAGCTGAATGCAATTAGGAAAATAATGAAGGTGGCTGTGAAACAAAAGATTGAAGCTCCTAGAGGAGGCTCAACATACCAAAGCATTGGAAAACCCTAAGGCCATGATGCTAACAAGAAATGAGAAAAAAACCAAAGGAAGGAGGCTGTTCACAGTCACAAACAGTCCCAAAGCACTCAAATCATGCCAAAAAAATAATCCAGAAGCACAAGCACTGACCAAAAACTCAAAAACAGGGAAAACCCTAACACCTACAGAAAATGGCGCGACTGTCTGGCTGTAATCAGTGCCAGACAGGGGATGGCACGGGTGTTGAATTGGAAACAAGCGCAAGTGGGCGCGACTGTCAGACTGGAAATTGAGCCAATCAAGCCAAGCCTAGAAAAAGGAAAATCTTGGAAAAACAGAGGTCAGATCTGATTCTCTGGGGCTGAACAAGGGTCTTAGACTCAGCAAGAATAATCAGAATAGGCAAGCTAAGCAGGAAAAGACCAAGAAGAAGACCTAACGGATGAAGGACAAACTCACACTAATCCTTAGTGGAGTCACTAATTTTTTGGTGAGGTAAATCCCCTCTACGGAAAGAGGCGATCCCACTAGCCCTAGAGTGGGTCTAGCCACAAACAAGACACACTATAATATCGACTCCTAGTTAACGAATGGATGAAGATTCGATAGATAACTTACCGTATATCCTACAATGTTGTTGTTGTTGAAGGAGTGGATGCCTCTCACTCCTGGTTTGACAGATCACGATCCGCTCGTTCTCACGCTTGGATACCTGCACATACACAAGAAACAAAGATGATATACAACATACTATTTCACATCCATAACTATCTGTCAGCTGAAGAATACTAAATAAATTGCATCAATAAACACAACACAATGATGGAACCAATACCATAGTCAAGTATATTAATGAAAGGAAGGAAGAGTACAACCAAGCTTCGACGTTGCGGTCTCCTCCAACAGGGTTCCAGCGGAGCGCGTCTCACAAAAGCTCGTCAGGAATTCGGATGGGGTTCCCTCTATGGAATTCTCCTTGGTTCTACCTTCTCAATAACGATTACTCAGCTATAGTATCTCCTCTCCAAGTTCAGCTTCCTGGCTATATGTTAAACTAGATTTTTTAAAGGGAGAAGGCCTGTTTATATAGAGGAAGAAGGAAAGGTTAGGATCCCTATAATCACGAAAGGGAGATGTATCTTCAAGGAGTGTTCCATGGGAGGATGAAAACACTACCTAAAGAGGGAGATTCATGGCTCATCGGATTAACCACTTCCCGTGACTCATCCCTGAGGTGGTTAAAGGAAACTTCCGCCTATAATTTGTTAAAACAAATTCCCAAAAAGGCTGGCGTGTGCACAACAAAGAGACAGAGCGCTAGCTGGCGCGGCCTCTAGTGTACATTCTCCACACTGGCATGAGGGGTGAGCTGGCTACCCGTGCCAATACCAAAACATAGGGTTTTATGGGATTTTTGAGGAAATTTTCAACAGGAGAAATGATGTCCTTATGTAGAAGGACGCAAAGAAGGTTTTTGCAGAGTATGACACTGCTCACAGGTCACGACAAAGACCCTCCAACATGCAGGGCGAGGGATTGCAGGGACGATGACACAATGCTGTGTAACACATCTGAAAACATGTTTCCTGAAGTAGCATTCTACCAGTGACGAATCGGGGCCTTGCATGGGGAGCCTTGCGTGAACCAAAGACTCGGATGAAGGTTCCTTCTACAAACGAAAACCAATGTGCCACATTGGTTATCGTTTCCACGGCTCGCCAGGACATGCATGGGGTATCCTTATCGAATAGTTTCCCGTAGAGTGCAGGGATGAAACTGTGTGCGATCGGCTCTATATCCTACTTGTATTTGGAGTCCTAGAATACCTACAACTCCTTGTGGATTGGGAAAGCGCAATCTTGATCCCAGTTGTGAGCCCATCCCTCAAAATGGCACCTAGCACAAATTGCATCCAATAGATAGGAGGCCATGTAAAATTCTGACGAGTACCCTTCCTTGGGTGCTAGTGCTGTGGATATGTTTGTTTTGAGGGCTGCTATCAATAAGCTGGCCCAATTGAAGTGGGTGCCATGTACAGTAACAAAGTACATAAGAGATACTCGAGAGCCGCTGAAAGTGGTGGCATAGGGATGACCATACATTCTACACAGCATAGTTGCTATGAGCTTATAGACCTTCCTAAGGCCTGATACTTGATACTCCTAGTCCTTCTTGACCTTGAACTTCTCTGGTTCTTCCCACCATTCTCTCAGGGTGTTGGATATGGGGAATGCATGGGTAGTGGCCCATTCCTCTGTGAATGTCTGCTCTCGGGTCGGAAGTGCGTAATAGAATTCTTCATCCTAGCCTTTTAAATTAGCAAATACTTTCCCCTCGTGATCCCGAATCACCTAAAACCTGGGGTTGACCCTTTGTAAGATACATTCAATAATTTCGGTGCATGGGAATATAGGTGGGTGGGCCCCTGCGTAGTGAAGCTTTGACCTCTTAGCTTGCACATATACCTGTTGGTCTGGGAGGTCCTCTGGAAAATCAGGTTGTGAAAGCTCTTAGTACACTTGATACCAACTCATGCTTTCTCCTTTGCTGAATATACATGCGGTATCTCCATAGATAGGGGGAGGAGACATAGGTATTTCACCTTCTATGATTTCAATCTCTGGACTCTTGTTTTTTCTGCAAACTGGTGGAGGCCCCATATCACTTGAGGCTGAAGAGATTGAAACACACTCTAGTTCTACTTTGAGGTTCCCTGGCATGTTCATAAAAAAATCCCATGATAAGACAGATGCCATGTAAATAAATGCTTAAAATTATTTTAATGATAAGACAGATGCCATGTAAATAAATACTTAAAATGATTTTAACTCTGCCCAAATAAGGTCAAGAAAAGGGGTGAATCTGTGACCTAGCGACCTCGTTCCTGGGTTGCTAAGTTGCGCTGGTTTAAAATATCAGAAAAAAGTGACCTTGCGACTTGGCGACTTGTGACTAGGTTGCGAGGTCGCTGAGTCTCACTGGTTAAAAGTTTCATGTTGATGCGACCTTGTGACTTAGCGACTTGCGACCGGGTCGCCGGGTCGCTGAGTCACAATGTTGCGACACTTCGATTTTTGAAAGATACATGACTTGGCGACTTAGCGACCGGGGACCGGGGTCGCAAGGTCGCAGGGGTTGCAAGGTTGCGGGGTTGGAGGTCGCACTTGGGCTGGGCAGGAAATTCTCCCCGGTGACGTGGGCCTTTATCCATTTTTTACTTAAAGCACTAAAGGGAAAATGGAGGAGAAGTGACACATTTAAGGAAAACAGTCATTGAGGAAGAGACTGACAAAAGGGAGGCTGGTTGGCTTCATCTAAAGGTTTTCTAAATGAGATTGACAGAGTTAGGAAACTAAGAGGAGGATGTAAGTTATGAGTGAGTCTTAATAGAGGATAGTCTGTCGCTTTAATAGGCTTAAATAATGGGGGCAGAGGGCAACAAATAGAAAAGAAGGAAACAACAAGAGGATTAGGCAACTTACCCAAGAAAATCACGCTCTAGTTGGATTGTCAGAAGCGTTTTTGTTCTCCGTCGCGTAGGTGAAATGCGACCTATGCGACCCCTCTATATATAAAGAGGTCACGCGTGTGAGAAATAAATGAGGTCGCAAGGTCGCAATGAAGCTGTTTTGACGATATGTGCGACCCTACGACCCTACGACCTTGCGACCTAGGGGTTGCGGGGTCGCTGGGTCGTAGGGTCACGATTGTTTAATTTTGAATGCGATATGTGACTTGGTGACTTGGCGAGTTGAGGGGTTGCAAGGTCGCTAGGTCACTGGTTGGAGAAAAAGACCTATTCTACGACTTCACAATCTAAGGCTTTTGAAAGATTAAACTTCAGTCTTGATTCCAGATTTCAATGCATCAGGGGCTCAAAAATTTAAAAAGGGTGAAATTTTGGAGGTTGTTGTAGCGGCTACAACAAATGGCGATTCATTGGTAGGGTCCAGAATATCTGTCGGTGCTTTATTTTAAAAGGGGGGGGGGGGGGCGGGTGGCTTTATCATGCTGTTCCTTCCACCCTGTGGGTCCCACTACTTTTGTCTCTGAGCCTTGTGCGTTTACTCCTCCCATCTGCCTGCCCTTGGGTGCTGGTTCACTGTGTTTTTTAATTTTGAAGACTAGACAGGAATGTTCAGAGTAGCCTCAGGGATTTCCAAGATCCAGTATAGTTTATTTTTTCCTTGTTGTGTTTCTCCACTGCCAACGAACCTGATGGTCTCAATGGAGTCACTGCCTAGGAGTCACGAACGTTGCTCCACTGCCAGCGAGCCTGGTTAGTACCTCAGCGGAATTGTCGCATTGCCTCTCTGTGCAGGAAGCCTTTCACAATCCATTACCCTTTATTCATGTGCTAAATGCACTTATTTAAATGTGCTCAAGGAACGTATTTTCTGTTCTCAAGGCACTTATTTAATGTGGCGATAGTCGCCTGGGCAGATGAGGGATACCGACTTATTTTGCTTGCAAGAGAGGTTGCTCCTGGTCTATACGAGGACTTTTGGGGTTTTCCTAGATATCCTTTCATCACCTGAGGCTAGTTCCTTCCCTTTCCCGTCTAGTAATTAATTCAACCGAAACTTTCCTTTCACAGCAGTCCCTCGAGCTAGCATACTGGGCAAGCTACTGCGTTTTGGTTCGAGGGACTTTAGTCATGTTCTCGCCACTGGGTGTCTATCACAAGTGAGATTGGGCCACTTTTGCGTTCTGGGGGAGGTTATACACCAGCACAGATTCCAGCTCAGTATGCCAGTTGAGCAAATTCTACATCCCCTTTCAAAATTTGGATGCCAAAGACAAAAGAAAAGGTTGATGGGAGCCTATGTTAAACAAGAGATTTATTGAAAACATGAATGGTAAATAACGAGATAAACAAGAAAAACTATGGTACAGGGTGTGGTGACGGCCCCTAGGGGCTGTCAGGTGAAATAGTGCTTAAGGTTGTGCCCATTCATAGGGAGGACCTCAATCCTCCCCTCAAGGGTTTGTAACCTGTAAGTGTGAACCGACCTTTTCTCTGATCTGAAAAGGGCCTATCCATAATGATTGGAACTTGGAGTGTTTCCCTTTATCTTCATGAGCTTTATCCCATTTGAGGACAAGGTCACCTAGTTCGAAAACCTTGTCCCCAGCTGACTTCTTGTCGAACCATCGTTTTATCCGACTCTGGTGGATGGAAAAATTTTCATGAGTTTTTGGCCTTTCCTCCTCAAGTTTCAACAACGTGTCTATTCGGGTTTTTGAAGCAGGGCAAGGAGTGCCATGAGTCGCCTAAGATAATCGAAGGGTCGGGAGAGACAAATTGGTAGGAAGCATAGCCTATTTTCCATATATGAGGAAGAATGGGGAGGTACCCAGGGAAGGTTTGGGTGTGACTCGGTCAGCCCAGAGGGCATTATGGAGCACCTTATGCCAATTTCGTTGTTGGGGTAGCAAAGTATTTTTGATGATGCATATTAGGTTCTTGTTGGTTGACTCGGCTAACCCGTTTCCTTGAGGGTAATAGTTGGCAGAGTGTTTAAGCATGATACCATTTTCTAGAGGAAAATAATATAATTTCAACGATGAGAAATATGTTGCATTATAAAAAACAAGGGAGGTTGGAATGCCAAACCTGATCATGATGCATTGGGTGATGAAGGCTATTACCTCTTGATCATTGAATTGACGCAACGGTACTGCTTCAACCCACCTTGTGAACTAGTCTGTGCCAGTGAGGATGTATCTATGTTGTTTGGAAGAGTGTGGCAGGATCTCCCCAATCACGTCCAGCCCCCATTGTTGAAATGGTTCTTCCACTGCAACAGACTGTAACTGGGCCGAAGGCCGTATATTTCTATTTGCGAACTTTTGGCACTGTTGGAATTTCCAAACATATGCATGTGCATATTTAAAAAAAGTAGGCCAATAGAAACTGGCATGCATGATCTTGTGAGCAGTGGTATCCCCTGCATAGTGTCCACCTGCGGGGCCATCGTGAAGTTCTGCCAACACTTTCTGTGCCTCATCACACTCCAAACAACGTAGTAAGACACTGTTGTGATGTTTGTGAAACAAATTATCCTGCACCAGCTGGTAGGATACAACTTTTAATCTCAACGCACGCTTCTGATTGGTAGTTAAAGCGAGGCACATGGTGCCATGTTTTAGATATTGCTGGAGATCTACGTACCAAGAGGAGGTATCCTACGGGGCTTTGCTATCAGTTTGATACATATCGATTTTGTGTTCCCAACTTTCTTCCTCACTACCCCGTGAGTCTACTACCTCTATGGCCATACGACACAATCGTTGGCCCTTTATAGTGTGTGCCAACTTGAATTCCAGGTCATACTCTTGGAGGCATGTCATCTAGTTGCCTCGTCTTTCGCCCAGCTCCTACTGTATGAATAGTGAGCGCACAACTGGGTGAGGTACGAAGAATTTAACATGATTCTTCAAGATATATGGCCTAAAGTGTTTAATCTCCTTGTATACCGCGTAAGCTTGTTTGTCAATATCCAGGTAGTTTAGCTCGGCGCCTTGTAACCCAGTACTCATAAATGATATAGGTCGCTCATCATTATTGTCATATTTTTGAGTGAGGACAACTGCCAAAGATGAATCTGAAGCAAAGGTATACAATATAAATCCTATGTTAAAATATGGACTGTGCAAAGTGGGTGCTTCTGCGATGGCTCGTTTGATGTTATTGAACGCTTCTTTCTTAGGTGGATGCCACTTAAAATCTGCGATATTCTTAATCATTCCTTGCAATGGTTTCACGATTTGGGCGAAATTTGATATAAACTTTTGAACGAAGTTGATTTTGCTGAGGGAGGACTGCATAGCTTTCTTACCACTTGGGGGTGGTATCTGAGCGATGAATTTCGCATGTTCTGGGTCCACTACTATGTCGTCTCAAGTTATTATGCGCCCTAACAGGTTTCCCTTAGTGACGACGAACATGATTTTCTTCGGGTTTAGGGAGATCCTGTACTTCCGACACCTTTCAAAAATCTGTCTGAGGTGGTGTAGGTGTTCAGACCTGCACTTGGAGAAAATGGTAACGTCGTCAAGGTATACTACCACGCTTTTCCCGATGAGTCCCCTGAAGGCGATGTCCATAGCTCTTTGGAAGGTGGTGCTGGCATTAATCATGCCAAAGGGCATGCGTCTGAATGTGAAAGTTCCCCATTTAGTTCTGAATGTGGTTTTGAGCCTATCGGGCTTAGCCACTAGTACTTGATTATACCCGAAAGCCCATCCAATAGAGAGAACATTTCCGACCCTAATACAATTTGAAGGATTTGCTCCATAGGAGGGACCAGATAGATTTCCTTGTCGAAGGCTTTGTTTAAATTCCAGAAGTCTACACATATACGGGTTTCGCTGGATTTCTTGCAAACAGGGACCAAGTTTGACACCCAGGTCGAATGTCTAACTTTGAAAATTATCTACGCATCCAAGAGCTTATTTATTTCCTTTTGGATCATCGGTTCTAAGGCGGGGTGTACTTTTCTCAGTTTCTGTTGAAAATGCTTCACTCCTTCCTTCATGGGTATGACGTGTTGGATGATTCGTGTATCATAAGTTCGAAACTCATCATATGTCTAGGTGAACACATCTCGGTACTTCTTAAATAATTTGGTGAATGCTTGCTCCTCCTGAGGGGTGCACTCGTTACCCAGGTTGACAAGCTTGGGATCTTTGTCTGTCCCGAGGTTAATTTGTTGATGTGCTAACATGGAACTTTGCACTTTCGTGTTTGGAGGCCCTCAGAAGCGATTTTGTAGGTCAAACAACTTTTCAAGTGACACGATCCCTTTGGGTATGGGATTTCCTTTTCGCTGTTGTATTTCCTCCTGTAAAACTCGATCATTATCCTCTTCTTCTATGACTGTGTCTTTGAACACGTCTATATTGAGTAGGAAATCCAATACATATTGGTCATCATTGAAAATGCGTAAATTAGTGATGTTGTCTGGCACGGATGGCTTGTAAATAACTTCAATAGAAAATCCATCCCTAAGTGGGGTGAACCTAGTGGCAGCGTTAGCGAGTGTGTCGGCTGCTGCATTATGAATTCTAAGTACAGATTTAAAAACGAAAGCATCAAAAGCAGAAATTAAATTCCATACCTCTTGCTGGTAGCCTTTTAGATGTGGAGACAAGCAATGGATGGTATTACGTACCTGTCGAGTGATAATCTCAGAATTGCCAATTACCTTTAAAAAATGAACTTTTAGGTCTATGGAATTTTTGAGTCTGAGTAGAAATGCCTCATACTCGACTATATTGTTCGTGCATTGGAACTCTAACAGGAAGGAAATTAGAAATTTTTTCTTCTCAGGGTCTAGCAAGATGTAGCCAGCACCAGCCCCGTCTTGGGTTTTGGAGCCGTCATTATACAAGGTCCATGTTTCATATTTTGATTTGGCAAGGCTATTTGAGCGCATTGAGGAACTACTTGGAGGAGTTGTCTCTAATAGGTACTTTTTCGAAGGCGGGGGAGTTTTCAGTGGCCAGCAGCAGCTTAGACTGGACGTCTTGAGTGACCGAGGATTGGGGGGTTTGATATCATCCAAGGATGGATTATAAGAAACACATACCAAGCTCTTCTTGCGCGAAAATAACTGGTTCATTAGTTGCATCTAGGTCGGTCACAGTATGTTTCATTTATGGTTCACTCTCGACCTGGATTTGGTTATTCCTACCTTTATACGGAAGCCAAAGGTGGGACCAATCAGTGGCGAAGTATCCCAGGAGATTAATAGACCAATCTCTTCTTAATAGAATGCCATAGGCCTCAGGGATATCCACAATTACTATGTCGATGCAATAATGCACTCTGGAGTCGGAGGATAGGCGGATGATGACGTTGTTTAATTTGCCTACTGCGGGGACTTGAGATTTGTCGAGCTGGATGATTCTAGTGTCAGTTTTCTCAGGGTGGATGTTTAAATTCATGCACACAGATAAGGGAATAACATGCATGGATGCACCAGAATAAATGAGGCAATTGTGGAAACTGAAGTTAAATATCTCGAAGGAGAGGAGGAAAGGTGGCATGGTTCCCTTGGAGTTGGCGTTCACAACATTCATGATGGATTGGGGACTAGCAGCATTTTGGGCAGTTGTGATTCTTACGGGTTTGGTCGCTGGTAGATTGGAAAAGGCTTTGAGAATGAGATCTCGTTGGTTAGCAATGCAAGCGAGCTCATAGAGAGAGATATTGGCCCGGGTCTTCTTCATATCCTCGATAATTTTATACCCAGAATCTGTGTGAGAGGTGGGCTCGGTGGTGTTTTTAGGGGAAAATAATGAAGCTTTAGCCTTGGGGCCTTCTCGGGGAGTAGCTGGACAAAATTTTTTAGGAGTTTTATCTTAGTTTTCTGCGTTTGGTGGAAGAATTTTCCTTAAGAAAGCTTTTCTTTTCTCTTTGAAGGATTGCTCAGGAACCAGGCCTTTGCTCCTTAAGCCATAGTTTCAAGGGGGTTTAGTTTTAGGTTCGTCAGCTAGGTTTATCCCAGTTGTGGAAGGGAAGGATTATCCACGGATGACCTCGAAAGCGAGGACAGTGGACCCCATATCTTCATCTAGGGGGGAAATCTATTCATTGTCTGAAATAGCCTCCTCCTCCATATCCCTGGGGGTTTGACCTTATAGAATTTGGTTCACCACAAAGGTCATGCTATTAATCCATTGGGGGCAAGTTTTCTCTCAGTGAGAGGCTTGATGAAAAGAACAAAATTTGTCCTTGCAGATTTCTTCAACGTTGAGACCAACACTTGAGTTGGTCGGGGGCCAATTCACAGTGGAGTTGTTATTTCTAAAGAAAGGTTTTTGTGTTTTAGCAGTTGTGGTAGAATCATTGTTTTTCATTTTCAGGTCGGAGACTTCGTTGGTCAGTAACTTGAGAGATTTTGTAATACTTTCGAAATCAAAGGGGTCGTTATCTTTGTCCCTGGATTTATGATTTGAGGATTGGGCTCTCTTCGTGGTTGTTTTTTGATCATCTCGCCCTTCATGGTCAATGGAACCTATGGAAAACATGTCCTTTTCAATAGCAAGGGTAGTGGTGTAATTGGCTGCAAGGGTAGCTCTGGCCTCGCGTTTCACAAACACGAGAATATCTCGTGGGAGGGCTCTAGTGTAGTAGTCAATGGTAATGGAATCATCTAAGGCCATGTTTGGTGGAAATTTATTCAATATAGTGGCAAAACGTTGATTGAAGTCCTTGAACTTCTCCTTATTCTGACATTTTAGCATGTTGAGCTTTGTGAGGAGCATCGAGGGGGTTTTATCTTCTGAGAATTTTTGTAGGAAGGTACGACGGAAGTGTTTCCACGAAGGGATGGTAGCAACAGGGAGAACGATACTATGTTGTAGCTTTATTTTCTAGAGTGTGAGGAAAAAGATGACATGCTACATCGTCAGACTGCACTCTCATCATCTGTAAAGATAGGTAGAAGTTTCTAATGTGATCTTCAGCCAAAGTACCTTTCTCGGGGTTAAACTTAGGGAGATTATTTTCAGGATGGCAAGGCATGTCATGGAGGGGACCTAGGATACCTAAGGGGGACTAAGCCATCCAAGCCAAAGGTTGTACACGTCTAGCCTATTGGTGGCGTGGTATGTATACATGTCCCCTATCACTTTCAGATTCGCTACCCATGCCAGACCCGGAGGCCCCACCTTCATGGTGGGATTGCATGTCTTGGTTTTCTCCATGGTTTCCCATATTTCTGATGTTTCTCGAGTTGTAAAGAAAAGGAAACCTGTTCTGGTTTCGGTGGGGCTGGTGGTCAAAATTTCGGCCTCACCCATGGCCTCTGTCTACCCTACCTTTGTTACCTTGAACTCTCCCGGCTCCTCCCCCAAGTGGGTCGTTGGCTTGAGTGTTATCATGCAAAGTCTAGTCGGGTTGGGGGATGGTGTTGGGTTGAGGTTTAGTGATTTCAGGGTCGTCACCTTTCACCTCCCTAGGGTTGTCTGGGAGTGCTTCAGAATTTCGCTCAACTGCGTCTACATAATCTTCAATCATAAGACCCACGAGCTGAGGAAGGGAGTTGACAAGGGTTCCTTGGCATGTATAGTTAGTTGTAGGAGTTCTAGGATTTTCCAAGGAACTAGTGACCGGGGCTCGCTGTAAACCCATGACAAGGTCACAGGTGATAGGGCGTAGGGCCCTTAGCTGTGCTAAAGTAACCTCATAGAAAGGGGGTTCCTCCTCCTGGGAGTTTTCCAAAGGGGGAGGACCAGTATTTTCATGCATGGTATCCCCTTGGGGAGTTTGTAACAATATGTTACTTGTGTTTTGGGAGCCTGCCATCAGGCCCTCCTTCTAGCGCCAAATGTTTTGACAAGAAAAATTGTCCAGCCAATAGTAAGGGATCTCCTCGGTAAAAAGTCCCGATTAGACTCTGAACCGTTTGTGATAGGGATCCCGCCTGGGGTGTGGGTCCGGCTACCACTGAATACTCCTTCTCTTGGACGCAAATGAGCCCTGCAGAGTTATAGACATATGATTATCGGATGATACAAGGCGAAATATCGATGATTGTCAATGAGCATAAAACACTACAAATATCAAGATAAATAGAAACACACAGCCGAAGGAGATTCTATTAGTAGCATATCATTAGGGTCGTGTTTGTAAAAGCTGTTCGAACCATGGAAGAAACAGTTCTGCCTGGCCAGAACATCCTATACTTGGGCATTTTTCATGAATAAGATAGATGTAAATAATGAAGTTACAAACATCTCCTAGGTAAACAACATACCATCATTAACACATTCAGTAAGTTGGAATGCATGAAGAATATAAGCAGAAAACACAGATCAATTAATCATAAGATATCATACATATAAGAGAAAATATTCATAGTATTAACACATCGATTCTCATCAGATCCAAAAGTGGATTTGAAACAAATGCTTGTATTCATTCAAAAGGGGTTGTTCAATGCTTTACAACTCTCTTCTCTCCTTTGGAGTCCAAAAAAAGATCTCCTTTACAAGTCCCTGAAGGGAGTATATATATGAAAAAATTGACCCTTGGGTGCCTTGACTTTTCGCCTTCCCATTTGTTGGTATGATTTGCAACCTGAAGGGAAAAAGTGACCTGCGACCTTGTACTTGGCTACGACCTGTGACCTAACCGTGGATGATGTGACTTGTGACCCTGTTGAAAATACTGAGAGGGGGGGTGAATCAGTATTCCTTTCAATTAGAGAATTAGTTAATCTTCAATTATTAACAGTGTTTGTACAATGATAGCAACAAACAAGAGGAACACAAATGCACACAGTTTTTAAGGTGGAAACCCACTCCGGGACAAAAACCACATAATTCTTTTCTAATAATTCTTTAATATTCAACTCCAATTGAAAATAAAGCTCCAACTTCCTAGAATCTAGGAAATCATTCTTCTCCAGCTCCCATTGGATGGACGCTCCAATGCCCGAGATTATTCAGTAGTTAACTGAACGGATGCCCCAACACCCAATGAGCTAAAAATCACCCTAGCACCACCCTACCAGCCTATAGAAGAATAAAAGAAGAATGGACTCCTGTACCAGGGAAAATGGTCCACTTTACAATGATATAGAATGTTGCAGAAGAAGAAGATATACTAGACCATAACTCCAAATTTGACACAACCACCTAATGATGATCCTAAACCTCCCAACACTGCCTCTTCAACCCTTGTCTGATAGACACTAGGACAATTTGTACAATAATGTATTTACAATGACTAAGTACAATGATACCTTTACAATGATTGTATGCAGTGCTGCCCACTTGAAGACTTCATATGATGAAATTCTTGCTGCTGTTATGCACCTTGGTTGCTGCTCTTGTCATGCTACCCTCTTCTGCACCCTGCTTTGCTTTTCTGCCGTATAAAGTCTGGTCCTTTGCAACCCTTGACAACACATGATCTAGCTTTTTCTTGCCTTCTAGGAGCTCGAAATTGAATCTGGTGTATCTCTGTTATTTCAAATCCTAAATATCTGATTTTTGGTCATGTAGTAGTCCTCTGAGTCATCTTTCCAATGCCACAGGTCTGACCCAATTTGGATTCTTCAAGAGAGAGTTATACCCAATCTCTCACAATGCCCTAATTATGGACTGTTTCAGCAGAGCTCACTTGTACGGCATGCCACGTGTCACTGTTTCTTCATTTGGCTCTGAAATTGATAGAGAAAAAAGTACAGGCTATGCAATATCTGCCACTTTTTATGGAATTCCAATCTGATACTTAGAGCGAGAGTTATGACGATTTTACCTAGGTCACTTCTTTGAGATGAATTTTAGGAGCCTGCAAAACCCTGACTTCCACAGAGCATATCTCAAAGAATATTGTGCACCTTGATCTGAAATTTTTACATCCGTTTCCTTAGGATTTTGGCTTCGCCTCATAAAAATTTCAGCTTTTCCTCATAAAAATTTCAGCTTCTGAACCTTCGTAGAAAAAACGTTAGAGCGAAAATTCCATGATGACCTGTTTTAGATGGCCGAATCCCTTACCTAAGGAGGAAATGAGGATCATAATTTATGTAAATTATTAAGTTGGGAGGGGCTTCAACAAGTGAACGTGGGAGGGATTTTAGAAGCCTAAAAAATATTAATTATGATTTTTCAATGACCCATGCCCCAACCCCATGGGGTTTTAGCCCACTAACTGGGGGTACAAAATTAAAACGTGAATATCTCTCAAACCTTGAAGAATTACATGGCGTGCCATATATCAACGGAAACATCTCGACAAGTAGAAACCATTAAAAGAATTATTGACCCAGAATATATTAATTTGGTAGGTCAAAATTCCCATTCAATATTGGGTTAGCCCCTGGTGCTGCTTGGGTTGACATCAATGACAACTGCTGATCAAAAATCTCCCCCTTTGGCATTGATGGCAACACAAGTACTCCCCCTACGATCATGAAATCTCTTCTTACAAAATTCTCTCCCCCTTTGACATCAATGGAAAAGGGTAACTCCCCCTGAAACACAACCATCCTGCAGACCTGTACACACTTCTACTCCCCCTGACACACAAACGTCCTGAAAACCTGTAATCTACTTCCAATCCCCCTTTATATTCTGAAAAAGGAAAATATAATGAGAACTTGGGAGAATCCCAAGCTTCTGGCGAAGATATTCCAATGCTAGTGAATATTTAATATGTGATTCTTTTGGTGCTGCTTGGAATCTTGCTACTTGTCCAACTGCTTGCATAACATCTGGTCGGGAGGCTGTTACATATAGAAGACTACTAATCACAGATATGTACAACCTTTGATCCACATCCTTAGATGAGTCATCTATGCTCAATTTGCAACCTGTTACCATTGGAGTAAGGATGGGTTTGAAATCTTCCATTTTAAATTTCTTGAGAATTTCCTTGATGTACTTGGCTTGACATATAAATATTACTTTCTCTTGCTGAGATATTTGAAGCCCTAAGAAGTATGTTAGCTCACCAAGTAAAGACATCTCGAAATCACTTTGCATCTTTGTAGCAAACTTCTTACTTAGTCGATCATTATTGCTACCAATTATTGTATCATCCTCTTTAGCTATTAGACATGCTTTAGTTGCTTCATCCAGAACATATATGTCATTTGGAGCTCGAATTTCTGTAGCCAAAATTTCACCATACACGCATTTCTTGATTTCACATTTCATGGAGTTGAATAATATTGTGTGTCCTTGATCACACATTTGTCCAACACTGAGCAAATTGTGATTCATGTTTTCAACCAATAAAACATTCTTGGCTAGAGCATCTTTGCTTTAGAGAGTGATAGTACCTGATCCTATAACATATGAAGATCCATCATTTCCAAAGGAGACGGTTCCATCCTTCTTCTCTTTCAGAGATACAAATTTATTTCTATCTCCAGCCATATGCGTTGAGCAACCCCTATCAACATACCACACATATTTTTTCTTTTGAGCCTTGAGAGAGAGAGCACAATAATCATTCTTCTTCTTCTTCCATGTTCATTTGTTCTGTGGCTTCGAAGATTCTTTTGGAGGATTTTCAAGTTTGCAGTCTTTGGCTATGTGTCCAAAGTTTCGACATTTGTAACATTCAATATTGTTTCTTAAATGTTCAAATCTATTGATGTTTCGCTGAGCCCTAGGAGGTTCATATGTGAAAGATCTCCTAGAATTGTATCCATTCCTATGGTACGTGCGACATTCTATAGCTTCATGAACAAATTTTCCTCATGAATAATAGTAGCCATAAAAAATATGTTGGTACCTAGATGGAAATTTTCGTCGAGGAATTGTCTTCCAAGGCTATTCTTGCGAATCTTGTCCAATGAAGTCTACATGCATGTCAGATCTCATAGGTTCATTATATTTTGTTGTAGAAGGTCCTGCTTCTTCTTTGTAACCGATGCCAGTTTTGTCGTTGTAAGATCGTTGATTGTTGATGAGTTATTCCAATTCCCTTGAGCTATTGGCATAGTTTTGGATAGTTTTTCCTTTCTTCACTTCCTCACGCAGCGAGACTACTTCGGCTTCTAATTCTTCCCTTTCTTGGATGCTTTCTTCCAACTTCTTTTGAAGTGAATCTTCAAGGCATTTGTGTTCTTCAACTTCAATTTTGAGACCTTGAACTTGTTCTTCAAGAGTATTGGAACAGATCTTCTCTACCTTGAGATCTTTTATAAGCTTGATTGCTTCCTCGTAAAATTCTTCTATGGTCCATCCTTCTTCTTCGTTGTTTGATACCTCTTGTTTATTGTGCTTGGCCATAAAAAATACTCTCTCATTGGCTTCTTCTTCACTGTCATTGTCTTCATCGGATGATGAGCTATCTTATTTAGAGAGAAAGTTCCTTTTGGATCCTTGCTTGTTGAATTTCTTAAAGCCTTTCTTTCCTTTTAAGTTGCCATTACTTCTGTTTGGACATTTTGCTGCAAAATTCCCAACCTCATTATAGCTAAAACATATCAATGGAAGTTTACCTTTGAATTGTCCCTTAACAATTTTTAGTTTTCTCTTGAAGTAAGCATTTTCTTCATCTGAAAGACCTTCTTCATCATCTCCCTTTTCTTCACACTTGCAGGTGCATGTCTTTTCAATTGAAGGTTGTTTATCCTTATTGGTTTTCTTAGATGAAACGAACGTAGTTTGTAGATGAAAAGTACGCTCTTCTTCATCAAGTCTCATTTCATATGCTATGAGAATTCCATGTAATTCCTCTTTTCTGTGTTTTTCCAGACTTGCACTGCATTCTAAGACCGATACCTTTGGGTTGAATCTCCCTGTTAACGTTCTAAGAATCTTCCGTATAATAGTCTTCTTGTCAGCTGGCTCTCCCAATCCTTCCAGAGTATTGGTTATTTCATCAACGTATTGGAAGTATGCAGGAATGTTGCAATCTTCTTTCATTCTGAGTTGCTCAAATTTTTCTCTATAGATTTGAAGCTTTTCTTCTTTGACATTTGAGCCACCTGCATATATATTCTCAAGCTTGTCCCATACGTTTTTGGCAGTTTTACAACCCAACACCTTATGATAAGCAGATTCAATAAGTCCACTGATAACAATATTCTTTTCTTTTGTATCATTTTCCAAATTCTTCTTACCTTGTTCATTCGTATTTGATGTAAATCCATTTTGAATAGTGTCCCATACTTTGTGACCTTGCGCCAAGAGATAGACCTCCATTATTCCTTTCCAGAGTGCATAATTATTTTCATTGAATAGAGGTACACCATTATTGGAATGCTCCATGACCTCCTTCTAGCTGTTAAACTGCTATTGAAGGAACCAAGCTCTGAAACCAATTGTTGGAAATACTGAGAGGGGGGGGGGGGGGGTGGTGAATCAGTATTCCTTTCAATTAGAGAATTATTTAAACTTCAATTATTATCAGTGTTTGTAAAATGATAGCAGCAAACAAGAGGAACACAAACACACACAGTTTTTAAGGTGGAAACCCACTCCGGGACAAAAACCACCTAATGCTTTTCTAATAATTATTTAATATTCAACTCCAATTGAAAATAAAGCTCCAACTTCCTAGAATCTAGAAAATCATTCTTCTCCAGCTCCCACTAGATGAACGCTCCAACACCCGAGATTCTTCAATAGTCAAGTGAATGGATTCCCCAACACCCAATGAGCTACAACTCACCCTAGCACCACCCTACCACCCTATAGAAGAATAAAAGAAGATTGGACTCCCATACCAGGGAAAATGGTCCATTTTACAATGATATAGAATGATGCAGAAGAAGAAGATATACTAGACAATAAACCCAACTTTGACACAACCACCTAATTATGATCCTAGACCTCCCAATACTTCCTCTTCAATTCTTGGCAGATAGACACTAGTACAATTTGTACAATAATGTATTTACAATGACTAAGTACAATGATACCTTTACAATGATTGTATGTAGTGCTGCCCACTTGAAGACTTCATATGATGAAATTATTGCTGCTGTTATGCACCTTGGTTGCTGCTCTTGTCATGCTACCCTCTGCTGCACCTTGCTTTGCGTTTCTGCTATAGAAATTTTGGTTCTTTGCAACCATTGACAACACATGATCTAGATTTTTCTTGCCTTCTAGGAGCTCGATATTGAATCTGGTGTATCTCTATTATTTCAGATCCTCAATATCTGATTTTTGGTGCTGTAGTATTCCTCTGAGTCATCTTTCCAATGCCATAGGTTTGACCCAATTTGGATTCTTCAAGAGAGAGTTATACCTGATCTCTCACAATGCCCTAATTATGGATTGTTTCAGTAGAGCTCACTTGTACGACATGCCACATGTCATTGTTTCTTCATTTGGATCTGAAATTGATAGAGTGAAAAGTAAAGACTGTGCATTATCTACCACTTTTTATGGAATTCCAATCTGATACTCAGAGAGAGATTTATGATGATTCTACCTAGGTCACTTCTTTGAGATGAATTTCAAGAGCCTGCAAAACCATAACTTCCACAGATCATATCTCAAGAAATATTGTGCACCTTGATCTAAAAATTTTATAGCCACTTCCTCACAATTTTGGCTTAGCCTCATAAAAATTTCAGCTTCTGAACCTTTGTAGAAAAAACGTTAGAGCGAAAATTCCACGATGACCTGTTTCAGATTGCCGAATCCATTACCTAAGGAGGAAATGAGGATCACAATTTATATAGATGCTTAAGTTGGGAGGGGCTTCAACAAGTGAATGTGGGAGGGATTTTAGGAGCTTAAAAAATATTAATTATGACTTTTCAATGACCCATGCCCCAACCCCATGGGGTTTTAGCCCACTAACTGGGGGTATAAACTTCAAACATGAATATTTCCCAAACCGTGAAGAATTACATGGCATGCCATATATCAACGGAAACATCTCGACAAGTAGAAACCATAAAAATCATTATTGACCTAGAATGTATTAATTTGGTAGGTAAAATTTCCAATTCAATATTTGTTTAGCCCCTGGTGTTGCTTGGGTTGACATCAATGAAAACCGCTGATCAAAAGACCCCTCCTGTAGGCTGTGACTTGTGACCTAATCATGGGAGCATGTGTGTGATTGTGAGGTCAGGAACATATACTTGTTGCTCTTTAAGGAAATTTTTCCATGCCTGATAATCTGGAGCAACTGGGGAGATCAGAGGAGTATCTTCCCTTAATCTGTGCAAGAATTCCAAGGCGTTTTGGATCAAAGTTTCTCTTTTTATCATGACTTGGTTAGTTAAGGAAGCTAGCTTGGTATAAATCAAGACTGGTGTCAAGATGAATTTAACCAAATTCTCCTGCGATGCTAGAAGATCAGGGGTAGCGACAGCTTGTCTAATAGGTTGCAGAAATCCCTGAATATCTTGATTCACCTATTCCCATGTCTTTTCTTCGCCCAGTGTACCTAGAGAAGGAGTGTGGTGTAGTTCAACCTTTGAGTCAATGCCGGTGATCAAATTTTCATAGGCAGTCATCACCTTCTCTAGGTCTTTGAATAACTTCTCCTTGGATTGCACCTTCATGCGAATTTGGACTTTGTCATTCTCAGTGCGAATCCAATATTTTCTGGGCAAAGTATCTGGAGCCTGTAGATACCTGTTTGTCCATTCTAGCATTCTTTCCAAGGCTATGGAGGCTTCCTTCAGTTTCTCGTTCCTCTTCTTGGTCTCTACTTGAGCTCTTAGCAAAGGTGTAACTGTTTTCTTTATTGTAAAAATTTCCTCGTATACTTGCCTCATGGTAGCTTCTAGTGTTACCAACTCTCTTTGAACGGTGAGTGGTACTTCATTAACAAGGGTATCCCTATCCTGAAGCCATTGGACTTCTTCCTCTAGAGCCCTTTTTTCTTGCTTCGATCTAGCTGCCCTTTGTTCGGAGTCTTGTAATATATTTTGTAGGGATAGAATTTCCCTACTCATCTGGCTCACGTTTTCTTCCGTGGCTGCGGCAAAAGCAGTGCTGGCTGATGCTATCATTACTGGATTGGTCCTGGTGTCTAGGACTATATCCTTTTCTATTGTGGCTATGAAGGGTGCGGCAGGATTCTGTGCTAATAATCTCCTCTCTTCCTGCCTGATATTGAATGTGAACTAGTCATAAGTGAGTCTCGTCAGATTGAACACTTCTTCCTCCTACTCTTCGAAGGTACTCAGTTTCGAGAGCACAAAACGTGTATTAATTGCAGGAACTTCGATGGATGGTAGCTCTGTCTATACCCCTGTCACTAGAGGAGGTGTCTTACTACCTTTGGTGTCTTTGGAAGAATTTTCTTTCGACCTTTGATCCTTCTCCTCTCTTCTCTTTTTCTCATCTTCTTCTTCCAGTTGCCGCTCTGCCTCTGCCCTATCCTGTTCTTCTTTGAGTCTGCGTTCAACTTCTGCCTTATCTAGTTCCATTTTAATCTAACGTTCAACCTATGCTTTTGTTTCCTCTTTTTATTTTCTTTTGCGTTAAGCGTCCACCTTATCCAGTTCTATCTTAAGCTGATGCTCAACTTCTACTTTCGCTTCCTCTTCTTCCTTTATTTTGCGGGCGTCTTCCACGTACTTCTTCTTGTGTTATGCCTTTAGGTGTTTCTTACATTTATCCTCCTCCTCGTTTTCTCTCTTTTCAGCTTCTCATTGAGCTTTTGCTTCCTTTTCTTTCTGTTGGGTGGAAGAGTTATGGCCTGTGTTGGTTCGGGGCTTCTTGGCCTGGGAAGATGAGGCTCCTCCTAATTCTTGGATTCTCTCTTCCAAAGTTTGGTCCTCTTGGTCATCCTGATCGGTAAATTCCTCTAGGTTGATCTCCCTATCCTTATTGTACCTGTTTCTTACCCCTTCTTCAGTTGGGCATTCAGTATGTTGGTAGATCCATTTAAATTTGGCTCGTTTGCAATGGTCAGGGACAATCCTCTCAGGATCGTACGTCTGGTGATCCAAAGGCGGCAGAAAGAACCCTCTGATTTGCTCAGATTCGGCCTCTAATTCTCTGAAATCCTTGAATGTATAAGTGTTGATAGTAAGTGGCAGTGTGGGCCATGGCTTCTTTTTACCTTTAGTAAGAACCTTCGAAAAGCCGGATGTCATCTGAAAACTTGTTTCCTGAAGTAGCATTCTGTCAGTGAAGAATCAGGGCATTGCATGGGGAGCCTTGAGTGAACTAAAGACTCAGATGAAGGTGCCTTTTACAAATGGAAACCAATGTGCCACCTTGGTTATTGTTTCCATGGCTCACCAGGACATGCATGGGGTATCCTTACTAAATAGTTTCCCGTAGAGTGTAGGGATGAAACTGTGTGCGATTGGCTCTATATCCTGCTTATATTTGGAGTCCCAAAATACCTGCAACTCCTTGTGGATTGGGCGAGCGTGCTCCTGATCCTAGTTGTGAGCCCATCCCTCAAAATGGCACCTGACACAAACTGCATCCAATAGATAGGAGGCCATGTAAAATTCTGACGAGTACCCTTCCTTGGGTGCTAGTGCTGTGGATATGTTTTTTTTGAGGGCTGCTATTAATAAGCTGGCCCAATTGAAGTGGGTACCATGTATGGTAAAAAAGTACATAAGAGATACCCAAGAGCCGCTGAAAGTGGTGGCATCGGGACGACCATACATTCTACATAGCATAGCTGCTACGAGCTTATAGACCTTCCTGAGGCCTGCTACTTGATACTCCTGGTCCTTCTTGACCTTGAACTTCTTTGGTTCTTCCCACCATCCTCTCAGGGTGTCGGATATGGGTACTAGATGGGCAATGGCCCATTCCTTTGTGAATGTCTGCTCTCAGGTTGGAAGTGCGTAATATAATTCCGCATCCTGGCCTTTTAAATTAGCAAATGCTTTCCCCTCATGATCCCGAATCACCCAAAACCTGGCGTCAACCCTTTGTAAGATCAATTATATAATTTTGGCTTATGGTAATATAGGTGGGTGGGCCCCTGCGTAGTGAAGCTTTGACCTATTAACTTGCACATATACCTGCCGGTCTGGGAGGTCCTCTGGAAACTCAGGTTGTGCAAACTCTTGGTACACTTGATACCAAATCATGCCTTATCCTTTGCTGAATATACATGTGCTATCTCCATAGATAGGGGGAGGAGACATAGGTATTTCACCTTCTGAGATTTCTATCTCCGAATTCTTGTTTTTTCTGCGAACTGATGGAGGCCCCATATCACTTGAGGCTGAAGAGATTAAAACACACTCTAGTTCTGCTTTGAGGTTCCCTGGCATGTTCATAAAACAATCCCATGATAAGATAGATGCCATGTAAATAAATTCTTAAAATGCTTCTAACTCTGCCCAACTAAGGTCAAGAAAAGGGGTGAACCTGCAACGTAGCGACCTCCTTCCTGGGTCGCTGAGTTGCGCTAGTTTAAAATATTAGAAAAAAGCGACCTTGCGACTTGGCGACTTGCGACTAGGTCGCGAGGTCGCTGAGTTGCATTGGTTAAAATTTTCATGGAGACGCGACCTTGCGACTTAGCGACTTGTGACCATGTAGTTGGGTCGTTGAGTCGCAAGGTCACGACACTTTGATTTTTGATAGATACGCGACTTGGCAACTTAGTGACCGGGGATCGAGGTCGCAAGGTTGCGGGGTCGGAGGTCGCACTAGGGCTGGGCGGACGATTCTCCACGGTGACGCTGGCCTTTATCAATTTTTTACTTAAAGAAATAAAGGGAAAAGGGAGGAGAAGTGACATATTTAAAGAAAACAATCATTGAGGAAGACACTGACAAAAGGGAGGTTGGTTGGCTTCATCTACAGGTTTTCTAAATGAGATTGACAGAGCTAAGAAACTAAGAGGATGATGTAAGTTCTAAGTGAGTCTTAATAGAGGATAGTCTGTGGCTTTAATAGGCTTAAATAAGGGGGGCAGAGGGCAACAAATAGAAAAGAAGGAAACAACAGGAGGATTAGGCAACTTACCTAAGAAAATAATGCTCTAGTTGGATTTTCAGAAGCGTTTTCGTTCTCTGTCGCGTAGGTGAAATGCGACCGATGCGATCGCTCTATATATAAAGAGGTCGCGTGTGCGAGAAATAAATGAGGCTCCAAGGTCGCAACGAAGCCGTGCTGATGATATGTGTGACCTCACAACCCTGCGACCTTGCGACCTAGGGGTCACGGGGTCGTTGGGTCGCAAGGTCACGATTGTTTAATTTTGAATGCGATATGCGACTTCACGACTTGGCGACTTGAGGGGTCACAAGGTCGCTAGGTCGCTGGTTGGAGAAAAATACCTATTCTACGACTTCACGACCTAAGGATTTTGAAAGATTAAACTTCAGTCTTGATTCCAGATTTCAATGCATCAGGGGCTCAAAAATTTAAAAAGGGTGAAATTTTGGAGGTTGTTGTAGCGACTACAACAGAAGGCAATGTTGAGATTCCACAAGATGATGATCTTATTGAAAATTAAGCATCTACAATAGGTGGGGCCCCCAGGCTATTTTTAGGTGATATGTATATTTTTATAATTTGGATCAAAGTCTATTTTTAACAGTAATCTATTTATAGATGGTTGATAAAATGATATGGATGGATGGGTGTCTAATATTGGAATGCATGTCTAAAATTGGAATGCATGTCGATTTTTGTTAAGCCCTTAACAAAAATTAGACAATAAATAATTATCTATTTTCAATGAGCACTTGGAACTAGTTAACTGAAGTGGAAAATTAGTTAGCTAAGTGGATTTTCAGTTGAAGTGGTTGGTTGGTGGACCATGCAGTGGAATTCGTTGTAACTTAGTGATAAAAAGTTGTAACAGAGTTGGATGTGTAGTTATGTGAGTTATTATTTAGTTTAACTCAGTTGCGCTAGTTGTAACTAGTTGCAACTAAAGGTACACTAGTGAGAGATCAATGAATTAAATATTAAATTATTTCACAAGAAGTGGTGTCACATGCAACTAAAGAAATACTACTATTAACTACATGCATGTCAGATCCAGTGGAGACCCAGTTGAGAGATAGGTGAAAGGGCCTGGTTGACTATCAGTTTTGACTATAGTGATGAATTCAATGCATGTACACACACATTGGAGATGCCAATGAGGATTGTGTAGTAAAGGCAAGGCAATATCAAATTCATTCAGGGACCTTCATCATCAGGGATTGCGCAGTGGAGGCAGGCTGTCAGGAGGCAGTAAATTGGTGCATGTTTATGCCAATTTTTGTATGACAGTGTGAGATGATTGTATATTGTGCTTAAAGATCTTGGAGTATAGTTTTGTATGAGATTGTTTCATGATCCATGATATACATAATATATGATAGTTATGGCTTCTAGCTTTAAGGTGTCCCGGTAAAAAAATTTGTGTTATGTGTGCTTGATTTTTCTTCATGTGTTTGTAATTAGCGATTAAATTTCCACAAAAGAATCAAGTAGAAGGATTATGTATTTAACAGTGGATATAATTGTTATATCAGGAGAGTCCGGTAATACATCATAGTATTTATAAATTTATACATGGTATTAGAGCGAAGAATATTGCAATATTGAAGTAGTAGCTGAGTTTTGTTGGTGGAAAGAATTCAAATTTGCTGCAAGATTTTCTTGGTGCAACAGTTGAGTAAACATCGAAATGGCCTTCAATGGTTTGTGGTTAGAGTATGCAGTCGAGGGTAGCTCGAACTAAATTTCATGGAAGGATAGGATGGAGGTGGTGCTTGAATATAATGGCTTGAAGGAGTTCATCGATAGCGGTGTTCCTAAGCCCACTTTGACGGATGTTGCATTACTTGACGGATGGAAAAATAAAGTAGTGAAGATGAGAAGGATTCTGTTGGAAGGTGTGAGAGACTATATTGTCTCAAGCCTTCATGGGAAATCCACTCCATTTTCAATGTGGAAGGCTTTGACGGATATTTTCCAAAGCAACAATGACCATAGGAAATTGGCACTGAATAATAAACTAAAAAAAAATCAAAATGGAGAAGGGTGACAATATTCATAAGTATCTCACAAAGTTTTTCCAATGTAGGGATGAGTTGGGGAGTGTGGGAATCACTGTTGCTGATGATGATTTTGGTTGAGCTTGGCTGTCTTGGTACTTCCTAAGAGTTGGCACAGTTATCAAGACTCTGTTAACGGGCAGGAAAAATTGCCAGATTGGGAACGACTGTGGTTGGATCTAGTGCAGGAGGAGTTAAGGCAGAACACCACAGATAGATATTCATAAAAGCATGATGCTGAAGAGGATTGTGCTTTGGCTACCAAATCAAGGAAAGGGAAAGTGAATAAATTCTACTCAAAATCCGAGGCTAAAGGCAAGAAGTTAGATTTGTCCAAGTGAAGTGTTTTCACTGTCACGAATATGGGCATCTCGCCACTAACTGCCCACAGAAAAAGAAGGAAAAGAAGGTTTCTAGAGCTCTAGCTGGTGAGGCCCTTGCCTCATAGTTTGAACTTGATTTCTCTTTGATTGCATGCTTGGTTTCAAGCATAATGGGATCGGTGTGGTATCTTGATAGTGGTGCTTCCTTCCACATGATGAGAGATAAGGAGCTTTTTAGTGACTTGGAGGAGAAAGATCTCCAGATGCATATAGATATGGGTGACGATGGATGATACAGTGATATAAAAATTGGTACCATTACCTTTGAGAGGGAGTCAGGTAAACCATTTCTGTTGAAAGATTTTATGCATGTTCTATGTCTAAAGAAAAACTTGGTCTTAGTCGCGATGTTGTAGGATAGAGGTTATGATGTTGTTTTCAGCGATGGAAAAGCTTTCCTGCGACATAAAACAACAGGTCAAACCAAGATTATAGGGATTTGAGTTAAGAATATCTACAAGATGGAGGTAGATGGCTGCGCTGCAATGGTGGGAAAAGAAGAAGAAGCAGTGAGCTGGGATGAGTGCGAATTATGGCACAGGAGATTGGGCCATCTTCACCACGGCGCCCTGAAAATTTTGCAGTAGATTTCTACTCGACTTCCCAAGGGTACACTTGAGCAGATAGATCAGTGCAAAGGATGTACTATGGGTAAGTTTGTGAAGACCACATTTCATGAAATGAGAACCGCGCTTCAGTGATCCTGGAGAGAGTTCACACAGACGTGTGTGGACCATTCTTAGTTGCTTCAATAGAAAAACACAAGTATTATGTTATTTTTGTTGATGACTATTCTCGTAGATGCTGGATCTTCTTCATGCAGAAGAAGGATCAAACATTCTCAAAGTTTTGTGAGTTTAAAGCATTGGTGGAGAAAGAGTCGGGGAAGCAAATGAAGTCTCTACAGAGCGATAATGGTGGTGAATATATCTTGAATGAATTCAAATACTTCTATAGTAAAGAAGGAATTCGAAGAGAACTCATAACACCTCATAACCCACAAAAAAATGGGGTCACGGAGAAAAATAACATAACGATCGTGGGTGCTGCACAAGCTATGCTACATGATCAGGGCCTACCAATGCACTTGTGGGTGGAAGCATGCAACACTATGGTTTATGTGCAAAATTTTTGTCCTCGTAGAGTACTTGGCATGAGTACACCTGAAGAAGATTTTATTGGTAAGAAACTGGATGTTTCTCACTTTAATATTTTTGGCTCATTTGTTTTTTTGCATGTGACCTAGAATGCCAGGAAGAAGCTGGAGATGACTGCTGAAGTTGGGATATCTGTGGGGCACACAGAAACACTCCATAATTATCATGTGTATTTTCCAAATAGTTAAATGACTGTGGTGCGATGGGATATAAAATTCAATGAGGAGAAAGCCATGAAGTTGTCGCTTGAGAGGGAGCTAGAATTGCATGCAGAGGAGGAACTGCTTGTTCCCAAAGGTGAGTCTCTAGATGTGGACCAGCCACAGGAGGAGGTTCATGGAGTGGAGGAGTCCACTCATGCAGAGCCAAACATCAGAACTAGAAGAAGGCATACCATAGAAGCTCAAAGGCTAAAGAATGATGCAACATAGAATGTAGGAGTCCCTACTTCACAACACAGAGAGAGACAGTCTCCTGACTGATTCACTGGATACATGGCTCTCATGAGAAAATGTATTGTGATTGAGCCATATTTATTTTAGGAAGCAGTGCAGGAGCCCACATGGGTATATGTAATGGTGGAGGAGTATGACTCCATTGTCATAATCAGTTCTTGGGAAATTGTTCCAAGGCCGATTGATAAATCAGTGGTAGGTTCAAGATGGATCTAAAAGCTAAAGCAAGTTTCTGATGGGAGTGTTGAGAAGTCTAAGGAAATATTTGTTGCTCGGGACTTCTCACAGATCGAGGGGATTGATTATGAAGAAATATTTGCACCTGTTGCATGGTATTATTCCATAAGTACCATCCTTTCTCTCTCAGTGTAGATGGGTTGGCACATTCATTAGATGGATGTGAAGACTACATTCCTTAATGGGGTAATTGAGGGAGAAGTGTACATTGAGCAGCTTGAAGGATTTGAGTTCTTCAGCAGTGAGTTGCATGTGTGTAGACTCAAAAGAGCACTGTATGGGCTGAAGCAAGCACCCCGTGCTTGGTACACTCAGATCGACAACTATTTCACTGGACTTGGCTTCACCAAGAGTGAGGCGGATGCAAACCTATACCAGATTGTGGTGGAGGTTAAGCTTTTAATCATTGTTCTTTATGTTGATGATTTAATACTAACTGGTGATGAGCAGCTGATACACTCATGCAAGGAGGATCTTGAAAAGGAGTTTGAGATGAAGGATATGGGCCTCCTTCACTATTTCCTTGGATTGGAAATATGGCAGTGATAAGGTGAAATATTTGTGTCTCAAGGCAAGTATGCAAGGGAGATACTTGGTAAGTTTCACATGGAGGGCTGCAAACCCATGGATACTCCTCTTCCAGGAAATTGGAGGAAAGAGTATGCTACATCTGGAGAGGTAGTGGATGCTACTATCTATTGGCAGTTGGTGGGTTCACTCATTTATTTAGTTAATACAAGACCATACATATGCTATGCGGTGAACCAGCATAGTCAAGCAATGGTTAAGCCTACCAAGCTCTTTTGGAAGGTGGGAAAGCATGTCCTGAGATATCTAAGGGGCACATCTGAGTATGGATTATGGTACTGATAGACATATGAGGTGAAGTTGCATGGCTTCACAGATGCAGATTGGGCAGGTAGCCCAACAGACATAAAGAGCACATCAGGAGGGGTTTTCAGTATCAGATCTACAACTATTTCTTGGTACAACAGGAAACTAAGATCTATGGCACTCAGTTTAGTGGAAGCAGAATACATGGCAGCAAGTCAAGCTGCATGTGAGGCTATCTGGATGAGGAAAATCCTGGTTGGTGTGTGAGGTTCTCATTTAAATCCTATAATGATTCATTGTGATAATTAGAGTTTCATTAAACTCTCAATTAATCCTGTGTTTCATGATATATCTAAGAATATAGATATCCGGTATCATCATATCAGAGATTATGTGTAGCGAAAGATCATGTTGCTTCTTTACGTTCCTACAGAAGATCAAGATGCAGATATTCTGACAAATGCGCTCACCAGGAGCAAATTCGAATACCATAGAGACAGGATCGTGGTGAAGGATAATCCCTTTCTTGTTGAGAGGGAGTGCTGAGATTCAACAAGATGATGATCCTAGTGAAAATTAAGCACCTACAATAGGTGGGGCCTGCAGGCTATTTTTAGGTGATATGTCTATTTTTAGAATTTGGAACAAAGTCTATTTTTAGTAGTAATATATTTATAGATGGTTGAGAAAATTGTATGGATGGATGGGTATCTAATTTTGGAATGCATGTGCAAATTTGTTTCATGGAATGCATGTCTAAAATTATAATGCATGTCGATTTTTGTTAAGCCCTTAACAAAAATTAGACAATAAATAATTATCTATTTTCAATGAGCACTTGGAACTAGTTAACTGAAGTGGAAATTCAATTAGCTAAGTGGATTGAGTTGAAGTGGTTGGCTGGTGGACCATGCAGTGGAATTCGTTGTAACTGAGTGATACAAAGTTGTAACAGAGTTGGATGTGTAGTTATGTGAGTTGTTATAGTTTAACTCAGTTAAGCGAGTTAAACTCAGTTGTGCTAGTTGTAACTAGTTGTAACTAAAGATACACTAGTGAGAGATCAGTGAATTAAATATTAAATTAATTCACAAGTAGTGGTGTCACATGCAACTGAAGAAATACTACTGTTAACTACATGCATGTCAGATCCAGTGGAGACCCAGTTGAGAGATAGGTGAAAGGGCCTGGTTGACTATTAGTTGTGACTATAGTGGTGCATTAAATGCATCTACATACACATTGGAGATGCCAATGAGGATTGTGTAGTAAAGGCAAGGAAAGGTCGAATTCATTCAGGGATCTTCATCGGTAGATATTGCGTAGTGGAGGCAGGCTGTCAGGAGGCAGTAAATTGGTGCATGTTTATGCCAATTTTTATATGATAGTGTGAGAGGATTGTATATTGTACTGAAAGCTCTTGGAGTAGAGTTTAATATGAGATTGTTTCATGATCCATGATATACATAATATATGATAGTTGGGGTTTTTAGCCTTAAGATTTCCCGGTAAAAACTTATGTGTTATGTGCATTTGATTTTTCTTCATGTGTTTGCAATTGGTGATTAAATTTCCACAAAAGAATTAAGTAGAAGGATTCTATATTTAAAAATGGATATAATTTTTAGATTAGGAGAGTCTGGTAATACATCAAAGTATTTATAAATTTCTATAGGTAAGGCCCCTTCCACAATTTGGGGAGAAAACACTTGCCTAGGTCCCCTCTTATAGGTCTTGACCTGTTTGTCCTTTTTAGCCTTTTTGGTCTTTTAAGGCTCTTTGACCACGAATCTGCTAGATGACCCAACTTGACTCTAAAATACTGATGATGGTGATGATATGGGTCCACTAGGTTGAGCTGATGGAGGATTAAATGTAGTGGACTGAGGTGGAGGAGGGATGGTTTCAACATGCTGAGCTTGTGGAGTGGTGAAAACATCATTGGCAATGAAAGTATCCCATGAAATTTTCAACTGGTTTAGATGATGGAGTACAATAATTTTGATCAAATAGTGATGGAAGAGATTGTTCATTTTCTAATCATATTCTCTCTTTTGTACTATGTATTCCATTTTTTCCATGCTCCTAAGAAAATAGTATGGGATGTTGAGAAATTTGACTCTTGTGAAGTGCATAAGAAATCTGATATGGTATGTGTGAGTCTGGAGAACCTTCCTTCACAAGAGAAGTACTTCATGATGGTTTTCATCATGGGGGCATACTTATCAAGAAGGTAAATGAAAGGGAAGACTCTCTTTCCCTCATTTTTATACCGTGGCTTGATGAATGGTTCATAATATTGGTCAACCAGGTCTTTGGATTTAAACCAGTTCTCATCCATATTAGGTATCCCTATGGTAGCAACAATGATGGGTGTGGATATGGTGAAGGTCACACCTACAAGGGTCACCTGATTGTCTTGATGGTTTGAGATGAAGGGTCTGCTCAAAATAGGGTTGTGTTGAACTATTTGAACCATTTCACAAAAATCAAAGTAGCCAACATATTTGAAGCAAGTTACTGTCATGGGTGAGGCCATAAATTCTCTGGTGTTAGTAGGCTCAAGCCTCAAAATTATTCCTCCCTTACAAGGTATTATTTCATCTCTATCCTCCTCCTCCATGACATCTCTATCTTCCTCCTCCATGGTGTTTTTAGTTTTGAAACCCTAGGGAAGGGAAAGGGGAGTGGAAAATATGTTTAGGGAGTGGGGATGGGAGTAGGAAAAATTGGGGAAATAGGGAAGGGGGTTGTGGAATTTAGGGGAGTGATATGGGATCAAAACACTTAGGGAAATGATATTTATATTTTTATTACAGGTATGATAATAGAGCTACCTAGGAATTAGCAGCCTAGGAGCTAGGGTTTTGGGAAATGTAACCTTGGAACATGGAATTAGTGATGTAGGGATAGTGAAAATGTTTTCTGGGATGTGGGGAAGGAATGTAAGGTATAGGGAACAATTTTGAGATGTAGGAATTAAAGATAGGGTTTCTTATCTTGAAAACTAAAAATTTTAAACAAGGAGAGTGAACACCATGAATTTTGCAATCATGACATGTAAGGAGGGTATTGAAGAGTGTATCTTACTTTCTTGGAGCTGAAGAAACCCTTGTTGGTGATTATAAGTGCTTGCACGAAGTTTTGGAAGCTTGGAGTGAAAATTTTTAGGAGTGCAACGTTAGTGGTAGGAGTGCAGTGCCTTCTCCAGGAGCGCAACGCCTTTGCCAGGAGCACAACACATTACCTTCAAGAGCGTAACACCACTCAAGAAATTGGTTTTTGACACTGCAAAATTGATTTTGGAGCTGAGGGAGTCAGAGCTCGATGGTTTGGAGAGAAAATGAGTGCCTTATTTTCTTTTTATGGGCTTTATACTTGATGGATTGGAAGAATTTCATTTTGGGACCCACTTTTCCTCTAATTGATGGTGCAGGCTGGTGCAATTTTGTTTTTGATGACCTTGAAAAACATAATATCTAATGGAGACTCTGACTGAATGAAACCATGATGAAAATGATTGAAATAATAATGAAAACTCTTGGTGATGGTACACTCAGCAAAGTGGTGAAATGAGCCAGCAAGTGATGAAATTTTTTAAAAGAGTGAGGTCTGACCTAGGACTACCTCCAGTCAACAAAAATTTTCATGATGACCTAATGGAATGATTTTTTTCTTAGAATGGGACCCTAATATGATGTGAAAAGAGATATTTTGATCATTGGTGGCAGGATGAAAAAACTGACACTAACATGATTGATGATAGTTATCAAAAATGTAATCAAAGTTGTGCTAGAATAAGGGAACAATGAGTGGTTCCATAAATGAAGAACCATATCTGACACCTGAGGCTATAAAATATGGAAAAATATCTCAGGGTCCCTTGGAGTAGAGCAAGACCCAGCAGAAATAGTTTGAGATAATAGTCGTGATACAAAGTATGGTGATAAAAGCATAGAAGAATTGGCATGCTGTTCCAAAAATTTGCAATAACTCTGTAAGGTATCTAACAACCATGAGCTATGCTCTAACTTGTCATACTCATGCTGCTTCATTTTCAGTTTCCATAATCAATAGTGAGACTTGTGGAAGTGTCCCCAACAACTCACTTGTTTCCTTAAATGAAATGAGAAGCTCCTTTATAGTACCATATGCATGAAAATTATTAACCATCATCATATTACATTCGTGCCATATGCATTCATAAATAATTACTGCCATGTCATCCACAACCTTTCCTAGGTACCGAAACTTTTATAGAGAGTGATGACTCCAGTCCTAGTATATTAGAGTTCCCATTGAAGCTAACACTACTGTGATAAAATTTGGAAAGGGAAACTTCCAAGCCATTTATTTTTATGATGAACATTCCAATGTTAGCTCATTGACGATTGAGAGAAATTAATCCTTTCACAAGGGTGGTAAAAATTGAATGCAAAGAACATGCAAATATTTTTAATATTTCATAGTTAAGGTGAGGAAACTGTTGTTTAGTCTAAAAAATTTGGAATGTTTTTCCTGAAATTTTAGGAATTCCTATGTCAATATGTGAAACCTATACATCTCGCTCAATATGAAAAAGATGCCTTATTCTTATCCCTCTTAGAAAATTATATATGACATAGAAATGGAACACATAAAATATGTGGAAACAAAAACACAAAAAACATATAAAACAAGAGAGACACAGATATACGTGGTTCACCCAATTTGGGCTACTGGTGATGCTGAAAGAGGTGAATTTTTACTAAAAACTCTAGTGCTTTCCCATTTAATTATCAACCCAGGGTAAGTCTTTTTATTCCAAGAGTGTTGGAACAATCTATGCGAGATAGTTCATCTAACAGATGTTCCTTGTCACTTATGAGGAAGAATTTTCTAACTTCCTGAACTTGCTTATCCTACGTGGGGTGGCTTGGATAGGTGAGATTGAGCAATAGGATTTTGCATCTATCTAATGGAATTAAACAATGGTTTAACTGAACTGAACAACAATCTAGAGAAATCAAGCATAAATTAAATTGAATTCGACAATAAACTGAACAACAATGGAATTGAATAGAACAACATTATAACTAAGCTAAACAGTAATGGAATCGAATTGAATTAGCAGTCTAGATAACTAAGCAGCAATGGAACATCAGTATAATTAGTTGAGCAGTAATGGAATAGTAGGATAACTAAGCTGAAATGTAATGGAACATCAGTATGACTGAAGCAAATTAAATAAATCGTACAACAATTAATTAAGTAATTTTGCAATGGAGTTCTCTTTATGACTTAATTAATCGACATTGATTGATGGTTGAATGATTCATTATGCTAGAAGAAGAATGCAATTCATAAAGACAGATAATATTGAAATCAGCTTATTCTACGATCTGTAATTCAAATGAAATAGTATTAAAAGAATTGGAACTATCTATTGATAATAAAGTATTGCCGTAAGTCGGAAAATACGATTGCGATTATCCTACTTCAAGAACACAATTTATAACGATCCTGAAGAAAGAGAGTTGTGTTTGTATTGAATGGAAATATACTTTACAACTGCATCAGATTCTTAATCATTGGTTCTGCAACTACACATAGTATGAAAACTTGCGTGGAACTTCTAGAGGTTGGGCCTAGACCACCAGAAGTCCTAGCGCAGTAAAAACTTCAAATGATTATTGTTCAAAGCTCTATATTACATCCAGTGATGTTACAAAAACAAAATTAGATAGACTGTTTCTGATTTTTCTATTACAGAATGAATTTCCTGTCCTGTTTCCGACTCCCCTTCTCATCCGTCCTTCGCCCTTTTAAAGGCGATTTCAAAAATGCGAAAGAATTTTCCAAACGACAGCCCGCTGCGCGTGGCTGTCGTTTGAGTTCTTGGACTTGAATTCATCTATCTGCCTTCTGCCGGCCACTAGGCGTTCCCAAGATTTCATATGTTTGCGTCCATTGGTTGGCTTCCGTTTCCTATTGGTCCAGCCATTTTGCCTTTCTGCATGCGGATATAAGAGAAGTCAATTTTATATTACAAAAGAATCCTTTTCATCATTAGTCTAATTGTTCTTGTTTTCATAATATTTTATTCTCTTTATTGTTAATATGAAGAGGGATTACCCCAAAATTATAACATAATTTGAAGTACTTACATGGTGAGAATCATACCTTAATTTGGGCCCAACATACTCCCCTGTTTACCTAGATGCATGTCCTCATGAAAACAAATGATTGAGATGTAGCTGCGTTAATGAGTAGGTAGGGTAGGCCTTTTTGTTGTATGCTCTGAAGCCTTGTTTTCATTTCATGAGTGCAAAGCCAATGCCTATGGCTCCTTTTGGTAATTCGTAATTGTGATTATAATCCTCGGGAGGATGCCAGAGGAGAGGGTTTCTGTATCTGCATCCCAACCAGGAAGGTCCCATGCTGTAGACCAGGCTGCTGTATGAAAGGAATCTGGAGGCAGTAGTCTTGAAATTCCTGTAATTGAATGGCTCCCTATTATTCACATTGTTTGTGAAGGCCATCCATCTTTGCTTGGCTGCTGCTAAGGCCACTTCACGAATGTCCTCAAAGTATTCTTGTGCATTTTCTATGATATATTTATGGATGGGTCCCAGCTTAGTCCTCACACCTGGCCTTCTCATAAATTTTTTGTGCTGGATGATCAATTGCAGGGGTTTTGTAGGCTCCCCCCTGACCCATAAATCTAGACTATGCTCTCTTTTTTGGAAGATGTCTTAGGCTTTGGCCCACCTGATCTGGTTTTTGGCAAATGAAAGGAAGGATTGCAGCTGCACATCCCTTATGAAGGGGCTAGGGTTTCTATCTGTGTCTTCTTGTAAGAAGAAGTTATGCATGTAAAGCTCACACAAGAGGCGCTGGACCTGCTCATCATGATCGTTACAACATTGGAAAAATTCTTCTATGGTCCTGAAAGTAGTGGGTTTTCCTGCCCTGCCATCTTTAACTTTCAAGAGTAAATAACGTTCTGTTAGGAATAAGGCATAGTTGGTTGCTGTAGCTCTGCATGATAGCACATCATTATATAGAGAGGAAATTGTAGATATTTTATTCTTAGCTTGCTCCACCTTCTCTTGTATCACTTTAACCTTTGCCTGCTCTCCCCCAAGCTGGGCGAATGTCTCTTCTTCTATGGTGGAGAGGTCAGTGAAATTTTTTAGTAGTGCCTGATATTATTGTAATGGCACCACCTCCTTTATGCACTGTTTTAGTTCACGCCGCACTTGAACTAGTTCATTTCGTAATTTTTGGTTGGCAATTTTCTCTACTAGATGGGCATAGGCAGGGGCTTCCTCTGTTTGGGTCCCCTTTTCCTCTATAACCTTCTACTCAGTTTGGGTGGAGGCTTCTATGGTGTTTTTCAGTTCTGTCTACACTTTAGCCTCAGTGGTGTCTGCTAGGCTGGTCTGTATTTCAGTTTCAGTAGTAGTTATCAAATTGGTTTGTATTCCAGTTTCCATGGTGTCGACTAAGTCAGTTTGTATTTCGCTTTTGACAATATTTACTGGTTCTGTTTGAGTTCCTGCAATAGAGGTTTTTGTCCTTGGCTTCTGGGCACTTCTTTATTTTTTCAGTTGTTTTCTCAGATATTTTACCAATTTATTCAATCTCTTGCAAGTCCTTCTTAGTTTCTCACTTCTCCTTTCATCTGGATCTTCACCTGCCTTATTTTAGCAGGTGGTAGGGGAGATGAATTACCCTTTTCAGGGATAGCATCTAAAATGGTGTTTCGGATTACGTATTAAAAATTTACCTCAATGTGAGGGTCCTGACTAGGAGGAGCAATGCTACCTCCTGGTGACAAAGCGGCTGTCTCTGTGTCTGTGCTCTACTCCACAAGGACAGTGTCACCTGAATAATCCTGTGATTCCAATCTCTCCTCTGCCTGTCCATCACTATACACTTCTTAATTATCAATAGGATACAGAGCCTCATCATCTCGCAGTTCCTCTTAGTCAGGTAGGATGTTAGTGTGACCAAAGCTGCCGGGGGTGGCAAATTTATCAGAAAGTTCCTCTTGCTCCCCTGCTTCCAATGGGTTTCTCAATTCATAGTTTGTCCTTATTTTTCCTAGGACTCGGGCCATTTCCTCCTCAAATTATTGCGAGGGTGCATGGGATGGTTCTACTTCCTCCATGAGGTTCAAGGCTCATTGGGGTGTCTTGGACCATTTTTTCCTGCTTGGCTTTGACGTTGAGGTTTGGGTCATTTTTCTTCTTGGTGGATTTACCCTAGGGAGCTCAAATTCGATTCTGTCAGGGTTTACTTCTGGTTCCTATGCCTCAGGGTTAACGAAATTATCCCATGTTATCTACTGCTTATCTAGATCATGAATGATGATTAGTTTTATTAACCCCTGGTGACTAACAACTGATTGGGGATTCTTGGCTTTCCTCAATCGAACAACAGTATCATGCAATACAGAATTCAAAAAGGCAGGAAAATTAATAAATTTTTTTTGTTCAAGTGCAGCTAAAAGTTTGATCTATCGAGGTTTTACCACATCCTGATGTCCTTTGCATGTAATAAACTTCTAGATGAATGCCTCCAACTCCTGCCATGGTAGGTGTAAGGAGGCAGGGTTAATCCCTCTATTTTTTCGTTCCAATGGTTCATCCGGGTCTTGGTATGCTGCTACTTCTTCTCTCAGGAGGAGATGCTTTTCTGCCCATCTTTCTCCTTGCGCTGGTATTCCATAAAATTTCATGATAATTCCCTCTGTAACTGGTATAGTTTGGCCTTTAACTTTGGTTTTCCCTTCCTGCAGATTTTGTAGAAATTCGACTGCAATTCTCGTGTTGAATCCTTGTAGTTTGTGTACATATGTCAGCCACCCAGCTCGTTGAAGGATGGCACTCGTTGCCTCTAAAATTGGAAAGTTTGTAGGCTCGCTTCGAAGGGTATTTCCTCCCATAACTGATATGCTCTTTTCCTCTGATTATTTTTCTTCTTGGTTCTGTTGTTTCGACTGGATGTTGTCGGCAAGCGGAAAAGAGATTGCGACTCTGTGTAGATAATATTCATGCCTTAATTGTAGTGTCCCTCTAGTCTTATTGAAGCGTTTGATGAGATTTGTGTAGGGATTTCACATGCTTGCCAAATTAAGGCCAATTACACACCCTCCCTTGAAGAAAGGGCACCCACGCCCTCAAGTACAAGAGAGATTTGGTCGCTTATGAATGCAGAAAGGGGAATACTAGAATTTGGTAATGATAATCTGCGCTTGAAGGAACAGGCAGTTGAGTAATTACTAACATATGCGGTAAAAAGGTCAGATTTAGAAGTTTTTATAATTGTATCTTGTGCGGAAGTGACTGGAAAGAGAGAGGAAATAACATAGCCATTATTGCGATATGATGTCCTTGCACGACTAAAAAGTTATGACAGAAGAAAGACTAGGTCAAGTAATGATTGGTGTTGTCATTCTGAAGTTCAAAATATGTAAACATATCTTTGTTAGTTATTCTTATGGTAGGTCATGATTATTACTAATTCGAGTAATAGCTTGTGGCTGAAAAATGGAAGACAAGGGGTATATAAAAGAAATTGGTTATTGAAGGAGCATACTTTCATACCACAAGAAGAGCCACTACTGCCAGCAGACATTCATAGCCTCGACAGGGTTAATATTTTAACCCAAAAAATGAGCCAAGATCCTTATGTAAGAATAGTTTTTTTGCCAATTTTATGGAGAGATCACCATGCTGGTATGGTGGCTAGATAACCATGGTACCACTCACTAGAGTTGTAGCAAAGTGATCAGGTCGGCTCGTGATGAGACCTCCTGTCCTTCAAGTCATTGAGAAGGTCATTACCCTGGTGTGGTGGCCATAATGGGCATGTCACTTGCTACACCCTTATGAACATGGTAGGATGGCTCATGATGAGACCCCCTATCCTCTCTTAAGATTTTCATGTAAATGTAGTACTTCCTTTTGAATTGTAACATCTTGATCTATAAGGAGGTCACTGTGCTGGTGTGGTAGCCAGATAATCACAATGCCATTCACTAGAATTGTAATAGAGTGATTAGGTCAGATCTTGATGAGACCTCCTATCCTTCTAGTAGATGAGAAGGTCATTGCCCTGGTGTGGTAGCCAGAATGGGCATGTCACTTGTTAAACCCTTATGATCATGGTAGGCTGGCTCGTAATGAGACCCCCTATCCTCTCTTAAGATTTTCATGAACACGTAATGATTGTTGAGGGAGGATCATTGACTCCTTAAGAGTGAGGGATAGTGAAAGAAGAGAAAAAAAAACCAATACCATTAATACCCTTTGTTCCATTTCTTCATGCTGTAGGGACATATTACTCGAATAGTGCAAAAATATATATCATTATAAGGTCTTGTATTTTTTGATATCATATTTGAACTGTGGGTGACTTTATCCTTTCATTTCATGTGTGCATAATGTAAGCTTCCTGTTTAAAAATTATAGTGCCAAAGGGTCATCATACTTGTAATTTTACCATTTTCCCTCTCTCTTCCAACTGCCATTCCCTACTCAAGGTTACTCAATTACAAAAATAATGGCTATTTAAGTTAGTTAGACTATAGTTGTTCAAATATTGAGCAGCAACTATTTGAAGATTGCTCGGCATTAAAAATGCTAAAAAACGACTGTTCAATTCGAATGAACAACAGCCGTTGAAAGATGGAACAACAAAAATAAAAACACAGCAGTGAACAGCTGTTCAGTTCGACCGAATAGCAACCGTCCAAGAAGTGAATAAGAGTTGTTCAAGAATTGAAAAATAGACTTAAAAACTTGAAATGGTTGTTCAATTGTGGTTGAATCGACAGTCGTTCAAATACTGAACATCAGTTGTCCACGAATTGAACAACAAAATTAAAAACATGGCAAAAAGTTTTTCAATTTAGTTGAACCACGACCGTTCAAAAATTGAATAGAAACTATTCTCGAATTGAGCAACAAAATTAAAAACACATCAAAAAGCTGTTCAATTTGGTTGAACCGTGACCGCTCAAAAATTGAACAACAATTGTTCTCGAATTGAAAAGGAAAAATAAAAACACTGCAGATGGTTGTTCCATTGAGCGGTAGCCGTTTAGAGATTGAACAGTAGCTGTCAGCGAATCGAACAAAAAAAATGAAAAAAACACAGCAAATGGATGGATGTTCAATTGAACAGCAGCCGTTCAAAGATAGAACAGTAGCTGTTTTTGAATTGAACAACAATAAAAACACAATGTTACAAGGAAAATGAATTGCAAATGGGAAGAATGTACAACAAGATAAAACAATTATATACATTATTTACAAATGATGCTGTCAAACCTCTCATGTACTTGAGTTTGTGGGTTTGTCACCCCCTTGCACCACAATTTGGATGGTGGGATCGTTTCATGCCTGTTGACAGAAAGATTCTTTCGTGAGAGGTTTGTGATAGAGGCGTACTCTGTGCCTATTAACTCAAAATGTTGAACCAGACCCATTTATGGTGGTCAAGGTGAGTGTACCATTGCTATGTACTTCCTGAATCTCATATGGACCGAGCCACCTTGTTTGCAATTTTCCTAGAAAGTCTTGGAATCTGGAGTCATAAAGGAGTGCCCAATCTCCTTTTTGAAATACCTTCCTCTTTATTAGGTTTTCGTGCCACTTGGCTCGTTGTTGTTTAATGATCGTTGTGCATTGCAGGGTAAGCAATCAAAATTCATCTAGTTCATTTATTTGCTGGAGTCTTTCAGCTTGAGCTTCTGTTAAGTCCAATCCCACTTCCTGGGCTGTTCTCAGAGTTTAAATTTTGAACTCAATAGGGAAGATAGGTTCTCTCCCAAATACTAGCTGATATGGTGAATATCTAGTGGTATTTTTTCAGGTTGTTCGATAAGCCCATATGGCTTCTGGTAGTTTAGTGGCCTAGTCTCGGCGATGTGCTACTACTGTCTTGGTAATGATTGCCTCTAGAACTTTGTTAGTGCTTTCAACTTGCCCATTGGCCTGTAGGTGGTAAGGAGACGTAACTCTGTGAATGATATGGTGATTTCTTAAGGTAGATGTGATCTTATTGCCTATGAATTGTGCCCCCCCCCAGTTATCACTTCCCTTGGCAAGCCATATCGAACGAATAGTTCAAAGAGAAACTTAATTACTGATTCTTCCGTGGCTCTTCACAAGGCCACTACTTCTACTAATTTTTTTACATAATCCGTGGCAACTAATATGTGGGATTTTTGGTTTGATGGTGGGTTGAATGACCCAATAAAGTCCAACGCCCATCGTTCAAATGGTTCCACCACCAATTGTGGTTGTAGCGGAATTTCATCAGCATGGCCTAGGCAACCTATTCTTTGGCAGCTATCGTAGGCCTGGGCATACTTCCTTGCATCTTTGAAAGTCATAGGCCAATAATAGCCTAATTGCAACACTTTATGCCTTGTTCGTCGTTCTGTGAAGTGGCCACCACAGGGTTCATCGTGACAGGCTCGTAAGATGTCATAGATTTCGTCTTCCCTTATGAATCTACATATGTGCATATCAGCCCCTGTATGGAATAGATATCCTCCAATCCAAGAGAATCTTGAACTGCGATGTACAATTAATTTTTGTTCTCTCGTCGTTAAATGTTTGGGTAGCTTCCCCACTGCCAGATAATTTGCCACATTTGCATACCATGGTGTTTTGACCGCTACAGAAAACAAGTGTTTGTCAAGGAATTGATCGTCAACTGTTAGCGTATCGTTTGTCTTGGGGACTTTGGACAGGAAGTCTACGACCACGTTTTCCTTCCCTGGATGGTCTTTGATCGTTATATCAAATTACTACAACAACAATAGCCAATGAGTTATTCTCCCATTCGTGATTGGTTTATTTGCTAAATATCTAATAGTAGAGTGGTCAATATACAGGAACACTTGATATTCGGTTATATAGTGCCTAAATTTATTGATAGCATAAATGACATCTAGGAATTATTTTTCAGTCACTGTATAATTTAACTAGGTAGGAGTAAGGTTTTTGCTGATATAATAAATAGAATAAGGCTTTCGGTCTTCCTCTTGGCCAAGGACTGCTCTTATTGCTGTATCAGATGAATCGGAAGAGATGTGAAAGGGCAGTTTCTAGTTAGGACCTCGCAGGATTGGTGATGTTGAGACCAACTTCTTCAAGTTTGTAAAAGCGGTGTCACAATTTTTAGTCCAATGGAATTCAACATTCCCAGTCAATGCATACAGAGGTGCAGCTATCTGCGAGATTTTTTTTATAAATCTGCGATAATATCCTACATATCCCAGAAAACTGCGTACCTCTATTTGTGTGCAAGGTGTGGCCAACAGAAGGATTACCTCTATTTTATCCAGATCTACCTGTATTCCAGTTGTAGAAATGTAGTGACCTAGGATTACCCCCTTAGTCATCATCATTTGGCATTTTTTTTTGCTTAGACATAGTCTAGTAGAAATACATTGTTCTAACACCTTTTCTAGCGTTTCTAGAGCTTGATCAAAGTCTTCCCCATAGGGTGTAAAATCATCCATATAGATTTCAAGTCCTTCATTTATTAAGTCAGAAAAATGCTAATTATGGCTCTCTGAAATGTGGCTAGGGAATTACATAATCCAAACGGTAAAAATTTATAAGAAAAAGTGCCCCATGGGCAGGTAAAGGTTGTATTATCTTGGTCTTCAGGAGCTATTTGGATTTGATTGTATCTGCTGAATCCGTCAAGAAAAGAGAAGAACCATTTCCCAGGAAATGTGTCAAGGACTTGGTCAATGAAGGGAAGGGGGAAATGGTATTTCTATGTTGCCTTATTTAATTCTCTGTAATCTACACAGATTATCCACTTCCCATTCTTTTTAGGGACGACCACCAAAGGGGATACCCATTTGCTATCTGAAATAGGATAAATGAAATTTACATCTAGTTTTTGCAGTTCCTCTTTTACAATCTCTTTTAAATGTGGGTTTAATCTTCGTTGGGGTTGTCTAACGGGGTGCGTTTCCCTATCAGTATAGATGTGGTGCATGCATAGTTGTGGGTCCAAGCCCTTCATGTCTTGGTAGTCCCACGAAAATGCACCTTGGTGCTTCTGGAGGACTTTTATGAGTTTTTTATTTTGGTTATCATCCAAGCTACCATTAATATTCATAACCTTTCCTGGATCAATCTCAATAGGTATGCTGTTACGAACAACGGTTGTGGAGATATGTTGAGTCTCGAAGTCCGTCACAATATCCTCTTCATCTTCATGTTCGAGGACTGTTTTCATCATTTGTCATTTCAGATTTTCATGCTTGGGTGACTGATCCATAAAGTTATTAATCACATCATCTTCAGTTTTATCCTTGAATTCGAGAGCCTCTACTAGTGTCAGAGGTGGACGGATGTTTTGCTCCCAATATGTATCTGTGTGTTTTGAATTTTTACCGTGGGCAGGCTTGGTTTGGCAAGCAGAAAAGTATTGATATTTTTTTATAGAGTCTCCTCTAGTAATAGTCATGCTACCTGCTTGACAGCTTATGTAAGAATCTACTGTGGCCAGCCAAGGCTGCCCGAGAATCAATGGGTGCCCTTCCATCCTGTTTTTTGGATTAATGACTAAAAAATCAGCTGGGTATTCCCATGATTTTACAGAGACCATGATGTCTTTCACTATACCTTCCGGTCTGATAACATATCTGTTAGCTAGTTCCAAAAGTGTGGCCGTAGGTTCTAAAGCTGATATACCTATTTTTTCGCAAGCTCCTATAGTTAGGATGTTAATGGCTGCCCCCAGGTCAACCAATGTATTTGGAAATGAGTTTCCAGAAATTTGCACGGTTACAATGGGGTTTCCTGGTTCTTCATATTTTACAGGTGATTCCCTACCTAAAAACAAGTCAGATAGCATTTCTACCACATGAACGGTGTGTGTAGCCATTGTCTTCTTAATTTTTTTTTTTCCACATAATTCTTTGATTGTCTTTGTATAGATGGGAATGTCTTGGATGGCCTGGAGAAGAGGAATTTTGATGCAAAGGTTTCTTAATTCCCCCAAGATGTAAAAATATGGAGTGATTATAGGCCTAGGTAGGTTTAATCTCTCAGGAAATGGAGGGGGAGTCACCCTAAGTTCTTTAGGTCTTTGTTGATCAATTGTTCCTTATCTTTACCTGTTTCTATTATATTAATTACACTAGGCTTTGCGGAGGTTTCAACTTGGGACTGAGGTGGAGTTGTGGCCTCTATAGGTAATATGGTATGTCCTGATATTAACCTCAATTCATTACACTGTTTCTGTTCGACATTGGGTTTTGGATTTTCTATGATCTGAATTAGTTGAACTGGTCTGTTATTGGGATTAGGATTGGGTTGGGCTGGCAATTGAGGGCATATGGCAGGATGCTGGTTATGTTGAATTGGGTAGGGAGCTAGCAATTGTTGGGTTCCTACTCCTATCGACAGGTTGGCCATTCCCGTAGGTCACTGCCAGTTCCAATTGGTGTTTTGAGTAGGAGGGTTTGGCCATTGGTTTTGATACAGGACATTCTACTGATAAGGGGAAGAGAAAGGGAAGTTCTGCCAATTATTCCCTGATGGAGTTTGCATAGGCCAAGGTGGCATAGGAAACACTTGGTTTGGCTAAGTTGGGAAGGGGTTTTGAGTCTGCCAAGTTGTTGCAGGGTTTTTCTGGTTGAACTGCGGCAACGCAAAGTATTGAGGCAGGTCTTGTGGTATGCCAGGTCATGCTTTCAATTACTGACACTGACTCATTAAATATAGTGGCTCTGTTTCTTCTTCTACTTCCTTTTAGACGGCTTTCAGCCCGGGAAGTGAAGAACACTGGTTTGTGGTATGATCCTTAGTGCAGATAGCACAAGTCTGAACCATGTATAAAGGACACTCCCTCTGGCTGTGCTTCTTCTGACATCTTGGGAAAAATATGGCCAGATTTTGTTTTGCTATAGCTTGTTTCTACTTGGCTTGTAAAACATCAAGTTGCAATATCAAAGTACCCAAGATGTCAATCTTGAAATTTTCTAACAGATTTCAAAATTCTGCTCTGGTTACATTTCCATTGGTCTGCTTAAGATCCTTCTTCATAGAATCATGCCTAACAGGTCTATTGCGTGAGCTACCCCTGAAGCATCTAATACATAAGGAAATAATATTGTCGTATTCTTCCTGGTAAATATATCCCTTCCCCATTATGTTAAGCATCTCAACCCATTCTTCCTTCATCCCTTTAAGCATCGTGGCTTTTAGAATGTCCTTGGATAACGTGGTATATGGGGATCTTTGTAAATTGTATTGAAATCTTTCTACGTATTCCTCTAATGTTTCATTGTATTTTGCAAGCATGTTAAATATTTCGTCTTTTAGGTCTCGAGTTCGAAAATAATCTTGGTATTTGGTAAGAAAAATATTCTTCATTTGGCCCTAGTTGTTTATAGTTCCCCCTCCTAATCCCATGAACCAGCGGAGTGCAGTTCCTTTTAAGGTACAGGGAAATAGTTTTAGTTTCTGGGGATCGGTGGTGTAGTCATATCCTCTGCATAATACATCAAATTCAAATAGGAATGCATCAAGATCTTCTGTGGTTAACCTATGAAAGGTGGGGATGTTGTGCAAGGGAATGGCTTTCATAGGGGCATTGGCAGCATGATCAACAATAGGGTATTCTAATGTTGATGTCTGCCTCTGATTCTGATTTTGATTATTTTCCATCTGATCAAAGAGGTGCCAGAAATCTTTAGGAACTTCTTGATCTGGAGGAGAGATTATAATAGGCTTGGGAGGTGAATGCGGTGGGGGTTTTACATCACTTCCATGATCTGGGATCCTAAATACTTCTGTTCAATCACTTCTTTAGGGGACTTAGGTTCTAATATTTCTATGTGAATTCCTCCACTAGTTTCTCCCCCTCCTTCTTGTAGGTTGCAAGAGCCTCCATCTTTTGAAGGGTCAGTGCCTATATGAATGGCGATCTGTAGGCTTTTATCAGACCCCTCTGTCTCATAGTGAATATCGGCGTAGGCTACAGATGGTGAGGCTGCTGCCTGAGGGAGTGCATTAGGACATTGAATGGAAACAGTTCTGGGTATTATAGATGCCTGAGATTCAGCTTTCTTAATGATTTAATCTATATATGTTGTTCTTCCAAGGATCACCTATCCTTTGGATTGTGAGGATGGTTGCGAGTGATTTCAGATTGTTTCTATATTTTTCTTCCTAGACATAAAACAAGAGCACCTATCCTACTGTTCTTTGTATGACTTGCTGGTGAGCAGGCTAGAGGGAAAGCATGTTGCTTGCTGGTACGCAGGTTCTTACCTCTCGTTTTAAATACCCAATTATTCACAGTAATAGAGAAATATGAATAAATGAGGTGAATCTTAACACTCTCCCTAGCAAAGGCGCCAAAATGTTGATGCTGAAAGAGGTGAATTTTTACTGACAAATCTAGTGCTTTCCCATTTAAATATTAACCCGGGGTAAGTCTTTTTATTCCAAGAGTGTTGGTACAATATGTGTGAGTCAATTTGTCTAACAGATATTCCTTGTCACTTATGAGGAAGAATTTGCTAACTTCTTGAGCTTGCTTATCCTATGAGGGGTGGCTTGGATAGGTAAGATTGAGCAACAAGATTTTGCATCTATGTAATGGAATTAAACAACGATTTAACTGAACCGAATAGTAATCTAGAGAAATCAAGCAGAAATTAAATTGAATTCAACAACAAACTGAACAACAATGGAATTGAATAGAACAACAATCTAACTAAGCTAAACAGTAATGGAATCGAATTGAATCAACAATCTATCTAACTAAGCAACAATGGAACAATAGTATAACTATTTGAGCAGTAATGTAACAATAGGATAACTAAGCTGAACAGTAATGGAATAGCAGTATGATTGAAGCGAATTAAATAAATCGTACAACAATTAATTAAGTAATTTTGCAATGGAGTTCTCTTTATGACTTAATTAATCAACATTGATCGATGGTTGAATGCTTCATTATGCTAGAAGAAGAATGCAATTCATAAAGACATATAGTATTTAAATCAGCTTATTCTACGATATGGAATTCAAATGAAATGGTATTAAAAGAATTGGAACTATCTAGTGATAATAAAGTATTGCCATAAGTCGGAAAATACGATTGCGATTGTCCTACTTCAAGAACACAATTTCTGAAATTCCTAAAGAAAGAGAACTGTATTTGTATTGAATGGAAATATACTTTACAACAACATCAGATTCTTAATCATTGGTTCTGCAACTACACAAAGTATGAAAACTTGCGTGGAACTTCCAGAGGTTGGGACCAGACCACCAGAAGCCCTAGCGCAGTAAAAACATCAAAAGATTATTGTTCAAAGCTCTATATTACATCCATTGATGTTACATAAACAAAATTAGATAGACTATTTCTGATTTATCTATTACAGAATGAATTTCTTGTCCTGTCTCCGACTCCCCTTCTCATCCGTCCTTCACCCTTTTAAAGGCGATTTCAAAAATGCAAAAATATTTTCTAAACGAAAGCCCACTGCACGTGGCTATCGTTTGAGTTCTTGGACTCGAATTCGTTTGTCTGCCTTCTGCCGGCCACTGGGCGTTACTAGGATTTCATATGTTTGCATCCGTTGGTTGGCTTTCGTTTCCTATTGGTCCAAACATTCTGACTTCCTGCATGCAGAGATAAGAGAAGTCAATTTTCTATTACAAAAGCATCCTTTTCATCATTAGTCTAATTTTTCTTGTTTTCATAATATTTTATTCTTTTTATTGTTAATATGAAGAGGGATTCCCCCGAAATTAAAACATAATTTGAAGTACTTACTGTTAGTATGAATCTTAATTCCAAGTGTACAAAACAATACCACTTTAGTTGCGCATAAAAAAAAACCCTAACAACAAATATGGCTGTCAATATCCTCAGATCTGCAGTTAGGTGATCAAGATAAATGCTGCAAAAATCTAGATCTATGCATTAGAAGACAATAAGTAGTAAAAAAAAACAAGATTTACTCCATGCATCCAATAGACAAGACAAGAATATGTTGAATTAATTTTGTATTAATGGCACTTGGGAGGAAAACACAAGAGGTTTTTCCTTGTTCTCCTCAATGGGATGGGTTCTTGTAAGTCCTCAACACTTCAGATCTAAAATTCCTCTCTCTTGATGGTGTAGAAAACCTAGACAAAAATGGTAGCAAAATATGACTATGATGGTGGATCAATAGTTAGACCAAAAGTATAGATCCAGAGTGATCTTTAGGCAACAAAAGGTGATAAATGAATGGGAAAACCCTTCTATTTATAACAAAATATTGAGTTAGTCTAGATATTGGTGCATAATTAAAATATTATTAAACAAATCAAGATCCAAATTTTATAGAATATTTTAATATATTTGTTGGAGGGAAAAGGAATTTGACTTGGGCCAAATTCCTTTATTTGTAAATAATAAATAAATAAATATTTATCATTTTAAGGATGTGGTTGAGTAATAATCAGATAAATAATGATTTATTTAATTATTATAGGGTGATTTGGTAATATTTAATAAAGAATATTATTTAAATAAGGTTTAAATAATAATTCCTAGAAAATAATAAGATAAATAATGATTTATCCAATTAATTCCTTGTTTTGGGTTAAATATAACCAGGAATATTAATTAAAATACTGTTTAACTAATTATTCCTTGAGGAAAATCAAACAAATGTATATTTATTTAATATTTCCTCATGGGGTTTCCTCTTTAGACCATGAACAACTTAATAAAGGTGGTTTACTAAGTTATTTTCATAGTGAAAGAAATTTTACTTAGGGTAAAATTGGTCTTACATGGTGTACTTGGGTCCATCTAATGATCGTAGGTTAGATGACCAAAAAATGGTGTAACACTTACAGGGTGAGAATCATACCTTAATTTGGGCCAAACAACTATGTCCACCCAGAACAACCAGTCCTTCCTTTATATTATCCAGTAAAATGAAGAGACACAACCTATAGCAGATCCACTGTAATATCCTCTATTCTCTCTCACAGTCACCCATTCTGTTTCTCTCTCATAATGTAGAAATTATATAACTGATATGTTATACATACGAGATTCTCCTGATCACACACTATTTGACTTCATGCACAATACATAATCTCTTCTACCATTGATCATTAATTGCGGAAATAAAATCAATTGCATGCACACATTAAAACCATAAAAATTCACACATATGAACACAATAATTTATGGGAAAGCTTAAAGCTAAAAACCCCCAAATATCTGTATATTATATGTCATAGAGATCATGTAACAATCATTATACAAAGCTCCTCACAAGCTCTCAGTACAATCTCCAATTGCTACACACTAATCAGGCCCTGATCTTGCAAATCCATGCACCGATCTTTGCCAGCCTTTAGCTTGCCTCTACTACGAAATCACTGCTGAAGAATGGCTCTAGATGAGTTTGAATCCATCCTATATTTACCACGCAATCCTCATTGGCATCTCCAACCACTGTGTGTTGCAAATCATGCAACACTATAGTCACACTGCTCTTTCACCTACCTCTCCACTGGTCTCCACTGAAACTGTCCATGCACTGTAGTTAACTGATTTATTCTTTAGTTGATTAATGAGTTAATAATTAGTGAATTAATTAATAATTAATTCACACCACTCTCACTAGTGTATCAATTAGTTAGACTAGATACAACTAGCTCAAATCAACATGCAATTGGAGATCTTTCTCCACCAAGTCACTGAAAATATTCACATCTCCCGTCATGTGAAAGGAAGCGCCACTATCAAAATACCACCAAAATCCCAATGCACTAGACACCATGCATGCGATCAATGAGAAGTCCAGCTCAAATTGCGATGCAAGAGCCTCACTAGCTATAGCTCCAAAAACCTGCTTGTTCTTCTTCTTCCGTGGGCAATGCGTGGCAAAATTCCCATGTTCGTGACAGTGAAAACACTTCACTTTGGACATGTCACGCTCTTTGCCATCCGCACCATATTGAAAAGGATTTTTCTTCCCCTTCCCTTTCGTTTCTTTGGTAGCCAAAGAGCAATCCTCTTCATCATCATTCTTTGATGAAGATCCATCCTTGATATCCTGCCTTATCTCCTCCTGCACAAGATCTGACCAAAGTTGCTCCCATCCTAGCAGTTTCTCCCGACCATTGACAGAGTCCTGATAGGAATGCCAACTCTTCAGAAGCCCAAGGAGAGCCAAGCTCACCAAGTACTCATCATCCACACTAACTCCTACACTCCCAAGCTCATCCCTGCAGTGGACAAACTTGGTCAAGTATACCAAAATAGTGTCATTCTTCTCCATTTTTATTTTCCTGAGTTTATCCTTGAGCGCCAACTTCCTCTGGTCGCTCTTGATTTGGAAAAAATCTGTCAAATATTTCCACATCAAGAATCGAGAAGCTTTACAATGAAGTTTGGACACTATGTGATCCTTCACACCTTCCAACAGAATCCTTCAACACCTTGCTACCTTCATTTTCCATGCGTCAAGTGCGGCTGCATCGCTAGAACCTAGTTTAGGAATATCAACATCTATGAACTCCTTCAACCCATTATCCTCCAGCACCACCTCCATCCTGTCCTTCCATGAAATATAATTCAATCTACCCTCAAGGGAATACTCCAATTGCAATCCGTTGAAATACATTTCAATGAATACTCAACTTTGACACCAAGAAAACACTGTAGCAATTTCGAATTCCACTAGCACAAAAATCAACCGCTTCAATGCTTTGCAATTGCTCCAATGATCAATATCACTCTGATACCATGTAGAAATGATATAAATAATATGTTATACATCCAATATTCTCCTGATCACACACTATTTGACTTCATGCGCAATACATAATCTCTTCTACCATTGATCATTAATTATGGAAATAAAATCAATTGCATGCACACATTAAAACCATAAAAAATCACACATATGAACACAGTAAATTATGGGAAAGCTTAAAGCTGAAAACCCCCAACTATCTGTATATTATATGTCATAGAGATCATGTAACAATCATTATACAAAGCTCCTCACAAACTCTCACTACAATCTCCAATTGCTACACACTAATCAGGCCTTGATCTTGCAAATCCATGCACCGATCTTTGCCAGCCTTTAGCTTGCCTCTACTGCGCAATCACTGCTGAAGAATGGCTTTGGATGAGTTCGAATCCATCCTATATTTACCACGCAATCCTCATTGGCATCTCCAACCACTGTGTGTTGCAAATCATGCAACACTATAGTCACACTGCTCTTTCACCTACCTCTCCACTGGTCTCCACTGAAACTGTCCATGCACTTGTAGTTAACTGATTTATTCTTTAGTTGATTAATGAGTTAATAATTAGTGAATTAATTAATAATTAATTCACACCACTCTCACTAGTGTATCAATTAGTTAGACTAGATACAACTAGCTCAACTATGTTTAACTTCGTTAAACTGAACACAACTCCATTAAATTCCTCAATCAACTCGACCAAACTCTCTCACATGAGTTCTAACTGAAATATCCATGCAAGAGCTCCACTTAACCCTCAGGAATAACGTAATTCCTTTTGTCAGCTCCTGTGCCACATCTGTGCACTTAACTGAAGTGCTCCAAGAGAATAAGATAATGTTTATAGTCCAAATATTATTAAGACCTAATAATATTCGACATATCTATTTTTAGACTGGCAATATAAAAATAGATTCTACCCAATATGTCTAAAAATAGAAGTCCATCTATTTTTCCAACTTGACCAACCATCCACAAATAGCATCCTGCAACTCATAGAATATGATCGACATGTCTAAAAATAGACTTTGCGACAAAAATCACCTTATGGGCCCCACCTAGTTTAGGTGATCACTTTCCAACTAGGATCAAGAATGATGTTTCAGGATGCCTCCTTCACTATTTCTTGTTGCAATCTTCAACACATAATACTCATATAATACACACCCACAATACAATACCCTCATAAAACAAAGGGGTTGCATTCTAGGGAAAAAACCCTAAATTAAACATAATTTCTACCGTCAGATCATCCGCCTAATGAACAACCCAGATTGACTATAAATTACAATATTTTTTTAAAGGAAATTTTATATCTATTTTTAGCTTTGGGGGCACTACCCTAAAATTTCCCTGCCAGGGGGGGACTCCAAAAAGTCATAGCCGCTCCCCCTGGACCCTCCAGGCAGCGTTTAAATGATAAGCGACGTTTCTGCCCTGTTAAGAACAAGGGTCCAACGCAGTGATACATCTATGTAAAGAAGATAATCGGGCTCCACACCCAACACTCCCATCTTCTACATAGTCCCTTGGAATGCAATGTTGTAATGGTTCTACTGGATGTATATTCAAAAGGTGTTGAGTTCCAACGCCAGAGTGAGATGTCAGTCCATTCCTTATAGACCCAAGATTTATATTTCTAGCCAAAGTTGTGTTTATATCATTATATCTCTCCCTAATTCCAATATTTGATGTTTTATATGGGCCTTAGTATCTCCCCCTGCCTCTTTCTTAGGATACACCTTTTCATCACTATGAGGGAAAGTTGCTAGAATACTTCTTTGTAAATCTCCCTAATATCATTTAATAATTCTACATTTGCAGATCCCAAATCAAGCATCATTTTTGTATTTTTTAAAAGGAAAATTGATAAACACAGAATAATTTCAAGGATTGACACACATCTTAATATATTAAGTCAATTTAATTCTTCAAAATCTAACAACTTAGTTCTAGCCACATATTCCAACAAGGAAATTTCCATCTTAAGATTTTCTTTAATATACAAACAAACAGTGCTTGTAAGCAAAGAAGAGTGCTAAGGAGAGAATTTCTTAAAAGCAACATAGATATTTTGATCAACTAAAAATGACATGCAAAAGATACAATCTACACAAATGAAAATTATCCTCAATGCCCATTTTATTGATAAATACCTTGCAATTATCTGAATTTTGAAGCACATTTTCTACGAGTCATGCAAAATTACTAATACATTATGGAAGAAATACCTTGATATTTGAAGATGAATTTTCAACGGACACTTCAAATGCCTACTCAAAAGTCTCTTGTGTTAATGAACCTCCTTTTCCAATTGAAGTAGTTGCTCTCTTCCAAATCATTCTCCATAGGAAAAATAGAAAAATAGCCATTAGACTCTATAAAGAATGCAAATGATTTTGTACTACATCCCATCTTTGAAATGATGTTTAAAATTTCGGTCAACATGTCCACACCAACCTCTTGCAACAAAGAAAAATGCTGCAACAACTGCAACAATTCATCTATGCTAGAAGAGATAGAGCCTTAAGTATCACCTTTCAGACCCCATAAATAGGATCTAGAGGTGAAAATATTTACAAATAATTGTAAAAAAATTTGATCTTTGATTGCCTCAAGATCGAGGTTGTTAAGGCACATAGCATCCAAACATTGTGGAATGCAAATAATTTCTTCAACAGAAGAAAGCACTTCAACTATGATAGAATATATAAAAGTATTAGGAAGACTAACAACATTTAGAACATAAAATCAAGTAGGGTCCTTGTGAATAATATTACTCATAAGTGTTGATCTGAGTGAAAAAATCCCACCACCAAAGCCTTTTTCTCTTCTAAATATTGTAGACAAATAAATGGCAATGTGCTCTCTTGTGATCCATAAAATTGAGTTGTACTACTAGATGCAGATGTTCTAAGAGATATAGCCGAAAACAAAGCGTTCATAACGAACCTCCTTTCATAAGAAACCAAAGGATGAGAATGCAATTTCTCTATGTGACCAAAAATATTTATAGAGGAATTTTTCTTTCCATATAATTTAAATTCTTCTTCATGTTTCCTTGGGACCTTCTCTACAAAAGAAGCTTCCAATCTCAACCTTTGAATCATCTAAACCTCCCAAATATATGAATAATCTATTAGTATGACTAATATAGTCCATGAAAGCCTCAAGAATATGAACAACAATAATTACCAAATGTATATGCTGTGGGTCCAAATCATTTAGGGAAGGAAACAAAGTATGCACAAAACTGACTTCCCATAGTGCAGAACATCTTGCAAATGATGAAATTTTATCTAAAACAAGAGTATGAGAGGATCAAATTCACACCCATTTTCCTCTATATCATACTCATATTGCAACTCATCCATTTGATTATCAACAAAAAAATCCTTCTAAGTTTCACACTTGTCGTAGATATGACCCTATTCAAAATACACAGAATCTGATCTGTATCCGTTCTGGTCAAAATGTGATTCTAGATTCAAGTACATATCATGGATACTGCTTCCATATATTCCCTGGAAATATTATTTTTAGTTCCATTATTACATTCTTCGTTAAATAATGTTAGGTTTTTCAAAATTCTATTTAAGCTTTTCCTCAAGGATCTTAGCTAGAATACCCTTTTGACCATGTTTATCTACATTGAAACTAAGCTCCTTAAGACAATAATGGGGCTGCCTTTGTTGCAAGCATGTGATGTTTTATTTACATAACACTTCATTAACAACATCCTTTTAAACAATGTCATTTTCTATGTTTATTTCAATGCTATCCTTTTTCCTCTTCAGAATTACTTGTATTGAGATCTTTATAGTACTTCATGGTCCATCTTGATGCTGATACACCTTGATATTATCCATGATTCATACTTAAGCATGGTATATAAATAAAATACCTATCCATCCTTGTGAGTTTCCTTGACAATAGGGGTAATGTATTCAACAAGAAATGAAGGAATCTTGTGTCAAGATGTCATGCAATATTTTGATGTATGAAACATCATAATCCAGATATTAAAATCTCTCAGTTCAAGTTCATATGAGCTTATGTTCCAAAATTTCTACAGAATATTTCATCACCCAGATGATAACTAGATATAGTTAGGTATATTAGTTATTCTTGCCAAAAGTTAGCATATATCATGGCCACATTCACTCTCATCGACTTTCCTTTCAACACCACATAATTGAATGCATAATACGTTGCCTTGTCATAAGATTTTGATGAGAAGAAAAAAATCCATAGCCACAAAACCTTCCTATTTTAGTTATTCATGTGACTTTAGCATTCAAAATGTTTCCCTTCTTATAAAATTTCTTTTTTTCTTACCACTTCTGCTTCATTATACATTTGTAGTAATATTAGCTCTAATTCTTTCTATAGTACTCATAATATATTGTAATTTATATTTGCTATGACACATGAAACATGTCTGATATAATAATGCAAGATTTTCTTTGTTAGAGAAAGAAATAAAAGGTTGCATGGATACATTTCACTAAAAATGATGGAATCACCGCTTTTAATGGAAACATGTTGACCAATTAATAGATTATCAATTTATGTGCATCAAGATTGGAAAAAATAAAAAATATATATTAAGACTAGTGGGTTGATCGTATGAGAGTATTAATTGCTATGGTTTCTAGAAAATATGGTTTAGCATTATGATCTAAAGATATTGGGGTTGTCTTGGTTTTTGAAACAAGTATTTTTTAGGATGCAAATTAATATGAAAGAAGCAACATTTTGATCCACGATATCTAACCTAGAAGCTTCTGAGCTCTGCGAAGTGGGCTTCCCCTTTGGCTCGGCCTCCTGCTAAGTGCTCCCTCTTCCCCCCCTCCCCTTTACCTTCCTCCTTCTCTCCTTCCGACTGGTTTCTCCCCCACCATCCAGTTCTTTGGCTGGAAAACCTCCTGGCTGCGTTGACCCTGAATGGTACCATTGATGCAAATATTGCCACATTGAACTCTTTAGTCGTGGTGAATCCCCTTTTTCAGAAGCAAGGTGTTGGCTTGATGGGGCCTAGACCTAGGTTCAAACTGACTGCGCAGTCCAACAAAACCCACTATTACTGACCCTTTCAGCAACGATTTGAATGCATAGACTGAAGTCTCACCTGAGGCAATATAGGGGGATGCTAGAACCAGGTTTCTGCATCCAGAGGGATAGAGGATTGTTGCTGTAGGTATTTTCCTTCTTATCAGCTCTTCGCAGATCAAATCTATCAATATTATAGGCAATGTTCAACACATCTGTTGAAATTACTACAGACTACACGATCTTACTTAGTCATGCATTAAACAAAGTAAATAACCATAAACAAGGCTACACTATTCAATTATAGATCAAAACCCTTATTCCACATAGACCTTCATAAATAGTAAGTAAAAAGAAAACACATCAATTTAACTTAGATCTTCTCAATAGTTCTTTCATTAATAACCATATCTTTCTCATACATTCAGTTTCACCCTGCAGGCACAACTGCAGGGGTCTGCACACACAACTGCAGACTTCCTAAGGTCTCTGTGAACATAGTTGCAGGAGCATTTTATATAACCCAAAACACATATTTTGACTCTAAACAATCTTACATGCAAATGCATTTCATCACCTTCTACTTGATTTCCTATGAATTCTATCTAGACTCCTTATATAGATTTGGTATTTACAGTACCATGGTCCAAAACCATGGACAGAGTCCAACGTTCACAAAATATCCCATCCCATTACATGACAAGGGGATTTGACCCACCCCAAAGCCCCTATGACTCAAAATAGACTCCGTGCTATGCTTCTTGATCTGCAAAGTCTTTCCTTGCTGCTTTCTTCAAGGTGATCCCATATCCAATAGGCCCCCAACAAAAAAATGTGACTCATCTCGAGTCACAAAGCTGGTGCACCATCGATCTTCGATTTGATGTCGCTCAAGGAATCCTTCAACTGGGGAACTGCTTCGGTGCACTAATTTTCAAACTACTTAATCTCTCTAAGCAATGTCTCTATAACCTTCTTAGCTACCTTATGCTCAAATCCTCTTTGTGTTGTGTGTAGTGTCTTCAACTTCTTTTTCGCCATTTGGGAGAGCTGGCTGGCCTCAACTTCCCATGGTTTGAGTCTATTTGTAAGTAGTCACTCCTTCTGAACTGAAACTGATATGTTAGTTTTTCTGTGCTAATTACCAGTTCAAAGTTATAATTTATTTGCTTCTTGTTTGCTTATGGTGCTTTAGTTTCCATGGTGCAGGCGAGTGTCAAAATAAGAAATTGTCTTGTATTTTATGTTGAATTTAATGAAAAATATAAAAAATAAGTAAGAACTGAACATCAACATAAACATGTATGAAAAAACATAAACAGAGCCATCAAAAAAAGTTTTAGATGAAGGATTTCACCCCTCTTGGGCTACATCTCCTTGGTCCAGCTCCATAGCCCGAGCCTCTTGTATTAGCTCAAATTTGGAAAAAGTGCTGTGTACATTAATCAATTGCTCCTGAAACCTGTTCTATTTTCTTCAGAAGATACAAATCATCAAAAAATGACTGTCCAATTACTAAAAAATGACTCTAGCTGGTCCATAATTAACCTCCTTCCCTGGTGGCTCTAGGCTCCCTTGAACTTCCCCATAGAAAAATCACATGTAGAATTGTTTTCAGCATCTAAAACCCATGCCATTATCTTTGGAATGCAAAAATCATCTAAAATTGACTATTAATTTTTTCAATTTGGTCGAATATTTTCTCAGTTATGGCAAAAAAAATATTTCCTACAATTTCTCCTCTAAATCTAGGATTCTGCCAGTTAAAATTCCAAATTTAGCACTTCCACATAGAAAGGAACCTCTGCTAGCTTTACCGCCAATTTTTCTGCATATTAATTAGAAACTAAGTGCATTTTAAAAATAAGATAAGAAAAATTTATTGAATAAGCGCGTTCAGTGCTAATTCGAATTAACTTGAGTTAGATGCGGCTTAATAATGATAAGCATGTGCATAAATCTCTGCTGGTCCCACTGCGCATTCGGTTTAAATACAATTTAATGCAAATTGGTTTAAAGAATACAACCTGTGGCACATTGGTAGGGCGCAGCCATGGTGGGGCAGAGGTCTGGGGTTCAAACCTCGACCCATTTGATCCATTTGTTCCAGCTTCTCGCGCACTTCAGCCTATAGTTGTTTCAGTTGAAGGTCCTCCTGTAGCGAGGTCCATACATCAAGAACCTCCCCAAATACATGAAAAAAATCCTAGATATATGGCTCAATCTATTCTGATGCAACTTTAAACTCAGTTGCATGCAGCTCCCAAAATTCTGGCAGAGTGGCAGGCTGCAATTGCATTTGCAACTCAACTATCTTCATCTACATTTCCAAGTGCACTTCGTCAACCTTGGCCTTGGAGTCCTTAACTGCGGTGGCTGGCTTGGCCAATTTTTTGTTTGGTGCAACTGAAACCTGAATCTGGAGCTCTAGTAGCTCACTGCATGCTTTAGAGATAGCCTCCTCCATCTTCTATCGTTGCGCTACTTCAGCCACACACTGTTGGAAAGCAAGCTGCTTTTCCTCAACCATGCTCTATCATTGCTTCGTAACATCCTAGATGATTAGGAGAGCCCATTGTTCTCTGAACTTTAGTTCCTCATCAATTCCTTGGGGGATTTCATGCAAAGCGTACAGTGGAATCGCAATGATATTAAGCTTTGTATTCTTCCAGAGGGCCACCTTCCTTAGCTGCTATGCCGTGTCAAAAATTAGCATGACTGCAGGGATAGGCACCATGCAGCTATCAGATTTCAGTGCCAATTCGTGTGCATTTGTGCTTGTAATGACATGTTCTTCACTTGGTTGAAACACACTCACTTATAATCTACTCACGCTCGCTTGGACAATGCTCATCTACACCTGCAAGTCTTGCAAGCCCTTCTGAACATCTGCCAACACTTTCTTATATTGTTTTTCGATACTACCCCATAAGTGATCAGTCGCCTACTTCAAGGTATCCCCAATTTAATGAAGGTCCCCTTTATTAAGGACCATAGCTTGTGGGCTAGCTGATTTCTCAGACTTCAACTTATTTTGCATGCCACCCTTCTGTGGCTATCAACATTTGGTGGTAAAGGGGGAAGGTGGATCTGTGCCAAGATCACTGCCAAGAATATCATCCCCTCCTGTGTCCAGAATCTCTTTATCAGGTTATTTCTTAGTTATGAATTTGACCTTCATGTCCTTCTTTCTTGTTAGCTAAGTGGGCTTCGTGCCACTTGTTCCTTCCTATGTCGTGCCTTCAGGGAGCGGAGTTAACCAATCACTCGGCCAGTGGCTGATTATGGCCTCCACATCTTCTTCCTTAACCAGGTACGACAACTCTTACCAGACCCCCACGAGGTCCTTCTTCACCTAGATGTGTATATGATGGAAGTCCACTTTGAACTATGCCACTTGGCGATATTGCTCCAAGTTTCTTGGTGATAACCGAGGCTTTTGGTTAATGACTGTCCGCAAGCTCATCTCAAATCATACCCAGATTTTTTTATCAACCATAACCCTTGAGACTCTGCTGAATGCCACAATGAAGCATATTTGGCTAATTCACATATATCGGGGTCCACGGTGTTGAACTGTAGCTCCTTAGGTTCTCTCCACTCCATTAATGCAATGAGAAGCAGAAGCCACATGTAGTGGAACTGCTTGCCTTATTCTTGTGCTTCTCTACAATCAACGAAGAATTCAAAACATAAGTATCCTGACCAGTTATAGACGACACCCTTAGCACACTCTACAAATAAATCTATTACAGGTGTGAGAGACTCTTCTCCATGCCTTTTCCTCATAATATTCCCCGCAAGTATGTGCACGGAGAAGCACACAGTTCTATCTGAAATGGAGCTAATTAAATAACCCTGGGTTCCCTTGGTCAGCTCATAGTCGTTCTTCAACTTATCAATGAGCTTCTTATCTTGGATTTTTCCCACAAAAGCCTTCACCAGGCCCGACGCAAGGCAAGGAAGAGCTGTAATTCTCCTTATGAGTATCTCAGAAATGGGGATCTTTTTCCCCAACCACAAAATATCATCATGCACTAAGGCCAACAATTGGCGCACACAAATAATGTTGATAGTACTATGCCCAAAGTTTGGTACATATAGCATATTGAGTATCCCAGCCTCCTGGATACCCTTCACCCATTTCAATGGATCCAATTATGTTATTCCTCCTTTATAGGTCTGTTGGCGCATATAACTGGTCGGCTCAAACTGTGGATATTTTCTCCTATCATTAAATTCCCAATCTTCCATCCTTAGATGAGGCACCTTGGCTAGTAACTCTCCTTCCACCAGCACCTCATCTAGAATCAATGACGTAAACACCTTGTGCTTCATTGCGTCAGATCTTTCATCAAATTTTTAGCCTGTGGCTTCCAGGGCGGAATATATGGAGGTAGCCTAGAGATAGGCTCAACCTCCTCAGTATCAATATCTTCTGGGACTTCTTCTTCTTCATCATCATATGATTCTATCTCCATGGCCTTTTTCTGCCGATCTTGAACTCCCTTACTCCATTGTTCCTATGGGTTTTTCTTCCGGGGTGACTGCTTGAGGATTGGTTTCTTAGGCTTCACGGATGATGCTTTGCCCGCAGTCATCTGCCTTCTGGGTGACATCGTCTATGTGGATGTTACTGGCAGTGTGGCCATCATGGTGTGATATGCTCATGGATGGATTGTGTGGTCGAGCCCTGCCTTGATCAACGCTTATTTCAATGCTGCAAAACTATATTTTGACATGCAACAACTAATTCGAATCTCTCACAGTCAATAACTCTCACTTCTAACACTAGGTGCACAAAGTGTTCGAATGGGGAGATGGATACCTTATTTATAGAGAATTTAAAATTCAAATCGCATCATCGCCTTTAGATAATACTCATAAATTCCTATTTGGTGGAAGATCTGCCTAGATATTCCCATTAATTGCATCCTTCCTGCTCCTTTTAACAACCAAGTCATTGTACAATCAAATTTTACTGCTCCGATGGTCATATTTTGGACGAACCCCGTGATGCTCACCCCCTCAGCGAAGGCGTGCCTCCCTTGGCATAGTAACCTCTAGCTGTGCCTTCCTTCAGACTGCTGCGTAGTACTGGGACTACGATGAAGCCATCCTCCAAGATAATGATTTTGTGTCTAGTCATATTGGTACCTACAGATCTCCTCCCCCAACACAAGATTGTTGGCCAGGTCTGTCCAATGAAGTTGTACCAACATCCTTGGCTCTTTGGTAATAAAAAATACTCCCGATTTCACGTATTGAAGAGCCTCATTAATGCAATCCCAACCATCAATGAAGCTATACGTTAATAAGAACCCATCTATCATCTCAACACAATCCACGGTTCCATGGCACAACTCTGTTTCAAGATACCATTGCTGAGGTATCGTATTCAAAGAATGAAAGAACATGTGCACCCATTCTATCTAAGGTTCGATGCCCCAAGCTCCAGTCCAGAAAGCCAAGTTCTTGCGAGGATCCTTTTGAGAATCATACTTATCTGCTATCTTCTTACCAACCTGACCAAATATTAGCCTTATCATCTTGAAAAATTCCTTCCATCCTCTGAAACTTACCCTGTGAACGCCCCACATTGGGCTGGAGTAGACCTCAATGCAAACTCCAAAGCTTCATATCTTTGGTCCTCAGGTACCTTTTTCTCAAGTTCCTCCAAAAATAAGAAAAAATTCCTCGTTTCATCATAAAAAGGAAATTTGTGTGCCTCCAATCTGGCATAATGCAGAGATCTAGTAACCCTGTTACAATGCTCAGTGGTTACTTCATGCAAACAATTCTGTCAATGCTCCAACTCTTCGTCAGAATCTTAAATGCATGAACTATCATTCTCCCATAAAATTATACCATCTACGGTGAGATTGATCTAGTATTCATCCTATGCAGTACGCTTATATATCTGATCAATCTTAGCATCCCCATACTCATGTTGGACAGGCTCTATATAGTGCGCAACTTTTAATGGATATAATGGCATAACAACTTGGGTACCATTATTTTCAAATAACATCCGCCTCTTCTTCAGGTTGATTATAGAATCCATGTCATAATCCTAGTCAAATATTAACAGTGCAAGATATGGATTAATATCATCAATGATCTCAATCACTTTGAAGTCAACCAACATGCTATATCCATCAATATCTACGTTAATCCCCTGAAATCGCCCCATAGGGATGATATTCTACTGATTTTCCATCCTCAGTTGAAGTGGTGACCATTGCAGCTTAGGCCTTCCCATCCTCTTCCATGTCTGCTTTGGAAGAATGTTGGCATCTGGTCCTAGATCCATAATGACTTGATCCATCTCATAATCTCTGATTTTCACATTCAACCACATCTCCTGGCAGATTCTCTTCTTTCTCTTTTATACTTTGTTTAATACATGTTGTTCCAGCTACATCGTTTTCTTGCCATCACAATTATCTATTAGCTCCTGCAACCCTTATACAACCCTCTGGTTCCTTAGAAATTTTTAAATAGGTCTACAAGAAGGATGCCAGGATAGAATGATCAACTTACTTTACTTCGGTGTTCTCCTTAAGCTTGTCCTCCAATGGAAAAAACTGTCTCTGCACGGTAGGTGGTGGAGTTTTAGGAGTCACAAATGTCTTCTTTTCCTCCATGAATGTTTCTTTCTCGCACTGCACATTAAAGCCAACATTCTTATATTCATATTTCCTTACCCAGGTCTCCGTCATAGGCTTACTTCCTTCTGCACAGTCTCCTCTGGTATTCACACCACTGCGCATTACTATGTTAACGCTTGGATATTCCTGGTGTGGTTCAGTCCTCATTATTTGTATATTCTGAGTCGGCTGCTAGTTGCGCTTCTCCTACATTTTAGCTAACAAAATGGGACAATCTTTGATTTCATGACCAAATTCTTGACAATACTTAGAGGAAGCTACAATGGGATTATGACAATCCTTGGTGAAATGTCCAGCTTGTCCACAGTTGTAACATATCATCTGGCCTCGTCCATGACCTGCACCTCCTCCTTGGCCACATCCTCATCTTAGGAAACCTCCTCTCATAGTCGATGAACCTAAAGCTTCGCGACCTTCTACCTACATTCAATATGTACCAGGTTTTTTTTGCATCATTAGATCATAGCTCTTACAATGTTTCTCATAATGTCCCACCGAACTATAAAAAATGCAGAACAATTACTTTAGTGATCTAATAAAATTTTGCAATAGGTAACAATAGTCTATGGAATGTTGGTCTGCAACTTCACATAAGATAAACCATACATGGGGCCCTACACTTAGCCCTGTACTTGATCCAAGCTTCAATGGACTCGACATCCCAACATTCAAATTTTCTTTATAAACAAAAAACTACTCTTTATAGTGACCCTCTGCTTTACACTTGATACACGAGAATTTTGACCCTATATAAGAGCGAACCTCCTTTCCCTTCTTTAGAACCTGGAGCTCCATATGAAGGCTCACCAACTGAGTTTGTATTTTTTGCACCCCTGTGCTTGTATCGACTATTGGAGAAGCTTCCAGTTTCATCGCTATCTCCAATGCTTCAACTTGAGCAGCAAACATTTTTTGTGACAATGGAAATCCGAGGAGAAGCAAAAACACAACAATAAACCATTGTTTATGTTGTTCATCTGGGATCTTGAAACTATTTTTTCTCAAAAAAATCTTAAATCACTAATCTACTTCCCATAATGTCTCAATAGCTAGCTGCTTAACCTCCTTGATCTCCACGACACACTCAGACTGCGACTTTGGTTTTTTGAATTCAGTGTTTTGCGGGGCCTTTGTCTCAGCCAAAGAAGCATTTGCATTCGTCATAACATATTTCATGTACCAAGATAATGCTCTATCTTTCAGTGTGGTAAAAAACTATGCTTTCTTTATGTTTTCATTTGTAACATTTTGCGAACTCCATATCACTTCTACCACAAACCAGAACTATTCAGGATCATCTGTACCCTTGAACACATGAATCTTCAGGAGTTGGGCCATGGTGAATGGGGGAGGTGGAGGTGGAGGTGGAGGAAACAAATGGAATGTATTGATGACGAGGTGGAAGGTTGGGGGATCTCTACAGTGCACTTCTGACTCTCAGATCTCAGAATTCTTGGGGCAGAAGGGTTGCTTTCTATTTATCCAGACCCAAACAGTGGACTATATTCCCTTTCAAGGTACGTTCCCCAACTAGTCGCAAATTTTTTTCCTCTTTGCGTAGCACCAGGTTCTCTTTCTTCACACATCAATATGAGCGCATCTGTAGTACACCATTTTCACAAAATAGCATTCTAATCCATAACTTTAGTGAATTCAGGTACTTACTGTTGAGGCCTTTGAAGAAATTTCACTCTGCTTCGCTATAAGACACAAAAGTCTCGGTCATGAACTCAGAGATAAACCATCCAAGGATACTATCTATCCAATAATAAAAAACTCTCACAATCTCTTTATCAGTCTTTTTTCAGCTTTTCAATAAGATCTAGGGTCCACGCAATTAGCTTATTAATGAACCAACCCATCTGTGTAGCTAGTCTTGAGATCCACTCATACAACTCATTAGAAAACAATGCGAAAAAGATCTCGTACTGATCTATATAGATATACTTCTGTAACCAATGTTCAATAGAGATGTGCAAGTTTCTATTCTTTAGCACAAAAAATTCACATTCTTTGTGACTTTCCCAATATTTGATCTCTTGCTTAGGGAGATTCAACATCCAACTATCCCTCAGTCAGATCCTGGTCCTGGAAACAGAACCATTGGTTGGCTTGATGGGGCCTAGACCCAAGTTTGAAGCGACTACAAAATCCAGCAAAACCCACTATTCCCGACCCTTTCAGCAATGATATGCATCTGTAGACCGAAGTCTCACCCGAGGTAATATAGGGGGATGCTAGAACCAGGTTTCTGCATCTAGAGGGATAGAGGATTGTGGATTTAGGGATTTTATTTCTTATTAGCTCTTCGAAGATCAAATCTATCAATAATATAGGCGTCGTTCAACACTTTTTTTGAACTTAATACAGACTGCGCGATCTTACTTAGTCATGTATTAAACAAAGTAAATAACCATAAAAAAGTCTACGCTATTCAATTATAGATCAAAACCCTTATTCGACATAGACCTTCATAAATAGTAAGTAAAAAGAAAACACATCAATGTAACTCAAATATTCTCAAAAATTCTTTCATTAATAGCCATATCTTTCTCATATATTCAGTTTCACCCTGCACACAGAGTTGCAGACTTCCTAATGTCTCCATGCACAAAGCTGCAAAATCCTTTTCTCTAACCCAAAGCACAGATTCTGACTCAAAGCAATATTACATCCAAATGCATTTCATCATCTTCTACTTGATTGCTTATGACTTCTATCTAGACTCCTTATATATATTTGGCATTTACAATACCATGGTCCAAAACCATGGGCGGAGTCCAACGTTCACAAAATATCCCATCCCATTACATGATAAGGGGATTTGACCCACCCCAAAGCCCCTATGACTCAAAATAGACTCCACATTGTGCACTGTGCTCCTCGATATATAGAGTCTTTCATTGCTACTTTCTTCGAGGGGATCCCATCTCCAACACAAGGACCCTCACAATATGTGAAAAAAGCTGATGACATTCCAAATATTTCCATTAGAGCACCGTAGGCCCACTCAAGAGCTCTGTAGCTCGCAGACTCTTGGGTTATTGGGAAATTCATGGGTCTTTGGCCTTCACCCTATTCTGTGCACTCTTTGATAGATAAGAATTATAAACCTCTCATTTGGGGTGAATTTATGTCAATATTTAATGGGAAATGTTTTATACCTTATTTTTTAAGAATAAGCTAGATAGAGACCTAGTGTTCAGAAGCGACCCTTACTTCATGGGTGCTTAAGGGCTATATTTAGATCGATGGATCCCTAGTTTCAAATCAAAATGTGATGTCCCCTCCTCTATTCTAGTTTGGGTTAATCTCCCCTTCCTTCCACTCCACTGTTGGAATGATGCTACATTTTTTTTTATTGGGAATGCACTAGAAAAATATATTGACTGTATTGAACCAAAAGAGGGACTATTCTTCTGTGCTCGGATATGTGTGGAAGTCGACCTTGAAAAAGGACTTCCTATGGTGGTAAGTATATGTATGGATAATTGGTCCCATGTTCAGGAAGTGGACCACGACCAAATCCCTTTAAAGTGTAAGATGTGCCATGAATATGGGCACTTTTCAAAAGGATGCCCCAAACAATAGGAAAATTTTGAAAAACAAGGAGAAGCAACCGAGAAGTGGAAGAATTCCAAGAGGAAAAAAAGGAACAAAAAAAAAAAAATGGACCAGGGACTGCCTCAGCCACAAATCATAGGAAAGAAGACCCAACCCAAAGCAATCCAATCCCTCCATTGGGTACAGAAAACTTGGGAATGAAGATGACACAAACCAAAATAAGTTTTCATTCTCACCTTGACTCATGAAGACGGGGGGGCCAATTTTTGGGGAGGAGGTCTCCCCACCCTCCTTAAACTTCGCATCAAATCCCAGTTCAACCCATGAGCCCATAAAAATCTAGCAATGCTGAAGAATCCACAAAGTAAGAGGAATAATATGAGGGATTCTTATCCTCAACAGAAATAACAATAATATCAATGCCTGCAATCTCAACAGAAGAAAAATAAGATGAAGCATGTATACAGAATAAATAAATAAATAAAAGACGATGAGGACGGAAAACTAAGAAAGATATAAGGAAGGAAAATACATATAAGGATAAGGAACTAGGCTTCCAATGTAGAATCCTGCAACAGTTAGCAGATTTATGCACTTCAGAAATAATTTTCAAAAGGTTTCAAGTCAGGTTATATTGGTTTTCATGTTGTTTTATTCACAAAAAAGGTTTTAACATGGCAAAAGGATTTAGGGTGAAAACAAGACAGAGAGGTTGAGTCAGGCAGCAGAAAGGATTCAATTCATACAACAGATCCATCTGCACAGCTCTCATCTCATCTACCAGCACATCAGTGAATTGATCCAACCACATGGAGGTAATCCAAGATGAAAGTGGGCCACCCCAGCAAAGATTCAAGACTCGACATAAATGTCACTCATCCAGTTCAACATGAAGATAAGAATTAAAGTGGTGTTTATCTTTTCCTAAAAAATATGACTATTGTTCCCTAAATCTAGTGGGTGCATTTATGTTTTAGTGATGATGAATGCCATTCGAACATAGGATCCTTATCATGTAATTGTTCCACTATGGAAGAAATGAATGTAATAAATGTAAAATCAGATTCCTATCAGAACTATAAGTCATTTAGAGACTAACTGTATGTTTCGATTCCAAGAAAGTGGTTTATAGTTATGATAGGTGTCAAGTTCATAGTTCCATGATCTAGGTAGCTGGGAAGATCCTATGTATTCAAAAAAGGTCTATTTATAGCCAGGAAATAGAATGAGACCTGGTGGGGGATATGTTATGTAAGCACTACTTTTGTAATCTTTGTCTATCAGTAATATATAGTTGCAGTAGCCTATTTCAGACCTAAGATTCTTATCCATAATTTTATGTATGTTTCTTATATCAGTCTTTTACTTTCTCTCCAGTATTATAGTTGTATAATCACTTGGAATTCATGATTACATGCTCCAACTTCCTTTCTACACCTATTCTGATGTTTTTTCATGTTTTATTAGTTTGCTTATGTATAATCACTGTGAATTCATGGTGACATGCTCCAACTTCATGTATGCATATAGATTTTTGTTTTGTCCTTCATATGTGGTTTAATAAGAATACAATTTCCTTATATTCCATGAGATAAGTTGAATTGTGACTTAGTTTTCATATTGACTCCATATGCCCAATGATAGTAAACCATTTACATCTTTCACCTACACTAAAATAACAATATTCCATCCAATTCAGAGTTAGCCATCTGCTTTCAAGTTATTCATTGAATATATTTATCCTTTTGAGAGAGTCCTCTCAGAATGGAAAGGCTAATTTACATTTACAAGTTGGTTTGAAATAGTTACTCCAAGTTGACCATTGAAGCAGCCCAACAGGAACTCAATTTGGTGATAAATTTTTGGCGTCGTTGTCGGGGACGAAGGTGTAAATTTTCTTCGGGAAGAACGAAAAGGTTCATATTTGAATTTTGATGGTGAATAGAAGCCAAAAACATGAAGGTTGTACCATTCACCTAGCGACTCCATTGTTCAAGATCCCGAGCTTCAAAGTTCAGAGTGACTTAACTAGGAAGAATCCTGATTTCAGAACATTCATGGTGATCCAATATGATAGGGTATGTCGTAAACCCTTTATATTATGAAATGTTACGAAGTTTAAGGGATGAGTTAGTAGAATTTTAGATAGATGAAAACTTTTCAACAATAGTATTCCGTTGTTTGAAATCCAGCCGACTCACGCCTGGAAATAAAATTAGTTTTCTTGGTTTAGTTGCTGAAAAATTAGAGAATGAAATTGAACTGTTGGATGCTCAAATTGGATCATATGATTTCCAAGGTCCTAAACAGTTCTTGGAAAGTCTTCCTCCTCGAAAAAAAGAGGAAATTTTTATATCATTTGACTTGCAGATAAAGTAGGAATGTGGTTATGAGCTTGATATTGTAGATTTGGAATCAAGGTTCAGCCTTGATGAAGAAAATGAAAAGGATATCCAAGATAAATTTGTCATTAAGAGATTAAATGTGATATAAATAAATTATGTCTTCTATGATCCCATAGTTGATTACATGGAAGAGATCTATAGTACAAATTTTCAATTATTTTTTCACTATGAAAAACAAACTCATTTTCTATTACCTTTATCATTTCAGAATACAGTTTGCTTTTGGTTTAAGCACAATCAAGGAGTTCAAGTATCATATCAGCTCGTTGATTGGCTTTATTGGTGGTTTCATGTCACTTGAATCAAACATGAAGATTTCATTTTTTAGGGTATGTAGGAGTGTGTGTGAATAAGCTCAAGTATTCTAAGCATCTTTTTAGCATGTACATATTTGGTTTTTCAGTAGTTATTATCAAGCTTGAGCCTGAGGAGAAGGCCATAAGATCTTGGCAAAGTCTTCATCAATTTCAGAAAATTTTCAATTTTTCAAGGGAGAGGCATTGGAACTACAAATTCTTTGTTGTACCACAGGGGCACACCATCCCTAGTGGAGCCACTATTATCACACTCAAAATTTTCAAAATCATGTTTATCCTAATCCCAAAACCCACATATATAACCTTTTAGGGCTTATTACTTTATAAACCCATTTATTATAAAGTTTCAGGATTTATGTTATAAGCTCCGCCACACATCGAACAACCGTGTTATATAAAATTACCATTATATATATTGCATATCATATATATAACAAAAGGCCACTCAAACCATTGGTAGGACCCCTTGTGCCTTATCGCATATCGCCATCACAAAGTTTTGTTACAACAATTAAATGCTAAACTTATAAATCATCAATGCAATATGAAGTGGGGCCCATTCTTCGCCACGATTCCCTTCCATTTCATTTTCCATCAGAATATACGTTAACTTACCCTTTTTCTGCCTTTCTGATTTTCCCTTCCACCTTTACCATTTCATCACTTTTCATTCCCCGATCACGATCAAAGTGGGTCCCTCATCGCATTTCACAAACTTTATGTATTTGCATTGGAACTAAACTATAAATAATGCGGTCGTCGATTTGTGATATCACATCACATGTGTTTTACCTTTTCTACACCCGCAATCTATTTTATTTAGTTTGCGATGCAGCAATGTGGTCCCACCTCAGCAGATTCGCCCCACCTCATAACACTTACCTCTTAAAAGCTTTCACCGATTCATAACACTCCACCGATTTCCAGTGGGTCCCTCTTTCCTGTACTTCGCAAATTTTAAAAGTTAACCCCCACATATTATAATAAAAAGCTAAAATCTGTGATTTTCACCACAGTCCAAACCCACTTCTTCCCTATGACGTCATTCGCCTCCACCCCCACGTGTCGCATTTCACATTTTTAAAATTTTATATCCTCCACACTCATAACTAAAGGCTAACAGTTGCGATATGCACTGCGGTCCGGTCCCACTGGCCCTCCACTCCACCTCCCCATCACATCACCTATCGTATTCTTCATAACTTAAAATTTAAAGGTTTCAAAGTGCACAGATGCGATGCGCTTCAGAAATAAAGTTTAAAAGGTTTCAAGTCCAGGTATATTGGTTTTCACGCTGTTTTATTCACAAAAAAGGTTTTAACATGGAAAAAGAATTTCGGGCAAAAATAAGACAGAAAGGTTGAGTCAGGCAGCAGAAAGCATTCAATTCATACAGCAGATCCACCTGCACACCTCTCATCTCATCTACCAGCATATCAACAAATTGAGACAACCACCTAGAGGCAATCCAAGCTGACAGTGTGAAACCCCAGCAAATATTCAAGACTCAACAGAAATGTCACTCATCTAGTTCAGCATGAAGATAAGAACTAAAGTGGTGTTTATATTTTCCTAAAAAATAGGACTATTGATCCCTAAATCTAGTGGGTGCATTTATGTTTCAGTGATGATGAATGCCACTCGAACATAATATCCTTATCATGAAATTGGTCCACTATGGAAGAAATGAATGTAACAAATGTAAAACAGAGTCCTATCAGAAGTATAAGTCTTTTAGAGACTAACTGTCTGTTTCGATTCCAGGAAAGTGGTTTATAGTTATGATAGGTGTCAAGGTCATAGTTCAATGATCTAGCTAGCTGGGCAGATCCTATGTATTCAACAAAGGTCTATTTATAGCCAGGAAATCAAATGAGACCTGGTGGAGGAGATGTTATGTAAGAACTACTTTTGTAATATTTGTCTATTAGTAATATACAGTTGCAACAGCCTATTTCAGACCTGAGATTCTTATCTGTATTCTTATGTATGTTTCTTATATCAGTATTTTACTTTCTCTCTAGTGTTCTAGTTTTATATTCACTTGGAATTCATGATTACATGCTCCAACTTCCTTTATACACCTAGTATGTTGTTCTGTCATGTTTTATTAGTTTTCTTATGTATAATCACTTGGAATTCATGGTGACATGATCCAACTTCCTGTATGCATATAGTTTGTTGTTTTTTCCTTCATGTGTGGTTTAATAAGAATGTAAATGCCTCAGATTCCATTTGATAAGTTGACTTGTGACTTAGTTTTCATATTGAATCCTTAAGACCAATGGTAGTAAACCCTTTACATATTTCACCTACGATAAAACAACAATATTAAATCCAATTCAGAGTTAGCCATTTGTTTCAAGTTATTCATTGAATATCTTTATCCTTTTGAGAAAGCCCTCTTAGAGTGGAAAGGCTAATTTCCAGTTACAAGTTGGTTTGAAATAGTTACTCCAAGTTGAGAATTGAAGAAGCCGAACATGAAATCAATTTGGTGATAACAAATTTAATACGAAAATAACATATTTTCCTATGTTATGTTATGGAAAATGGTACCTATAATGTGTGGGATTGAATTCCTTAAAATGTGCTCCATGTTTTATGTATCTCATTTCCTTTATATTTTTCATCATTTTACTGGAATTTAGTGTACACGATACTATTATTATCCCTTTGCATTGTGTTACTTTCCTTGTATTTCTTATTTCACCTATACTAAAAAAACAAATGAAACTAGACTCTCTATGAGTAAGCCAAAAAATCTGAGCATTAATTTTTGGAATGGAATACTGTCTATGTATTGAATTTGTCTTCGAGTAGGGTAATTGAGCCATATTTGGTCATTTTACATGTAATTTTTGAGAATAATAGACATATCCTTGAAAATATACTACGATTTCCTAGGCACTGACCTCGTCTCAATCTGGGGGTTGTCACTAAGAACCACAACAATTGATCCCCACCACTCATAGTTTTTGGGAATACACAAAATCTCATAACGGGGATTCTATCAAGTGCTTAAGGTTTTCAAAATTTAAGGGCTTCTAAATAGACGCATTAATGTGGATGAAAACTTGATATAAGTACATGACATTGTATCAATATATTATGTAAGGAATTTTGTAATCTTGTATCAAACCTCCCTCCAACTATTAAAATCTAGTGACATAAGAATTCAATGTTTTGATTGATATTACAATTATATTCTATTTTTCATGCTTATGGGTTGATTTAAAATTAGGAAAAACAGCTAGGGCATTTTTCCACTATGCACATGGCCTAGATCATGGTGGGAATTTGATCATGATTTATTTTTTCCTAGAGATTATTAGATTTGTTGTTGGAACAAGGATCCTTTTGCTATAGGATTGTCGGTTTTAACCTTGTATAATTAATTTCTGAAAAAATATTCTTAATAAAAATAGAAAATATGAAATGGTTTGGATACACATACACATTTAACATAGAGATTTTATCCTTGAAACCCAAATCAGGAAAACTAGAAAGAATGTTTAGAGTCCACACCTCCTATTTTTAACATGTTTTTTTCACTTTTCTCCAAACCAAAATACTGACATGGCACAAAACCCATATAGCTGAAATATGTAGGTCACAATATATCCATGAATGTAAAATTTTGGTGATTTTTATCCCTAAGGAAAAATCTCAACGGCAAGGTGCCGCGCTTTTGGCTCACTGTGTTTTTCTGTTTTAGCCAAAAACCACAAAATTTTCAAAATTTGCTAAAAAATGGTCCAAACTTGCCCCTTTAAGTTATAAGATGGTGTGTTAGGAAATGAGAGAGGTCTCAACCAAAAAATAAAGTTTATCCTTCTTCTTTTGCCTAATTAGGGTTTTCCTAAATTTCTTCTTCAAACTCTTGATCCTGATTTGAGAAATCGTGTTTCTAGTGCAATAGTGCATGCCCATGTGCCTTTGGAGCTTGTTGTTCCTGTTAGCCTTCTCAAGAAGATTCTATAAGTGACAATTCACCTTGCCAAGCCAAAATTACTTATCTTACTCAATTTATTCTGCAATTAAATCATCAAAAATCTTCTTGACCTAGTGATGGAGAGGGTTCAGTTTCTTGCTCTTGTTGCCTCTTAAAAGATCTTGTTCTTGGCCTCCTTGGTTTGATTTACTCTTCCTGATCCTCATATTTATTAACATCAATTACTGACTTACCTTTTCCATCCTCTTTCTCCAAAAGTGCCTTGGGTTTGCTTAGCATAAGTTGTTTTACTTGGAGCAACCTGTTCTCTTGCTAAAGAAATGTAATCATGAAGTTTTCCTTTGATAGTTTGTCCTTTAGCTCCCATATTTTAGCTTCATTTTATTTTATAATATGCTGTGGTAACTTGTCATCCTCATACATACGTAGGTCTGCCATGTAAGTGTCACAATGAACATGTTCTTCCTTTTGTAATGGTGCCTCATGTTGATGTGATAATGTCTCTTTTTTAACTGATGTAGTGTGAGCCCTTTCCACGCTGCTAGGAGCAAAAATGAACCTCTTTCCTCTAGTATATGTTTTATTCACATCATCCATAGGTGTCCTTGTTACAGGTTTTCTTGTAGAACCTACTTCTTGCTATCTAGGTGATGTCAAAGGTGTAGATTGACTGCTTGATTGAATTGGAGTAGGCAAAAGAGAGGTTGAATGCATGAATCCCTCCCAAGACAAGTTGACCTATGTAAGCTGATGGAAAAGAATGATTTTCACCAGGCCATGATGGAACAATATTTCTTGATGATGTTTCCCTTTGCTATATACTTTTTCTGCCATTTTGACCAAGCTTCTGTAGAGATAGTGAGGTAGGTTAAGAGCTTTAACATCGATGAAATGCATCAGTAATCTAACATGGTACTGATATATACTTGAAAACCTACCCTCACATGTGAAATATTTCATGATCATATTCATGAGATGGGAATACTTATCAAGAAAGTGTCTGAAAGTAAAAATATTCTTTGGAGCAGCTTTGTATGGAGGCTTCAAAAACATCTTGTAATTTTCAATATCTAGGTCTCTCCTTTTGAACGAAAGCTCTCCATGGTTTGGGATCCTAGTGGCTATGGAAATGGACTTTGATGAAATATTAAAACCAACCCCTTCAATAGTTAACTTATCCCTCCTTAGACTTGTAGAAAAAGTGCTTTTTAGTTTGTCATTAAAAGCTAACTCTTCAATCTTTTGGTAAAAAAACAAGGCAACCTGTATCTTGGAATGACTTCTTGGGTAATGGTGAAGCCATGATATCTTGTACTCTGGTGGGTTCATATATAATGTTTTGGCCTCCTTTATGCTTCATTTGGTTAGTAGTCTCTTAGTCCACGTGAAATCCTAGCTCACTAGGAAAGGGAATTAGAGTTTTGATTTAGGAAAACAGGGGATTTTGGGGCCGTTTTAGGAATGGAGGGAGATGAAGGGGTTTAAGGGTGTCTAAATTATTGGGAAAATTTAGGGGGTAGGGATAGATGTTAGGGAGTGTAGGGAAGTGGAATTTTTGGAAATGAGTGGGTGGGAGGGGTATAAAAGGGAAAAACACAGTCCTAGCCTAGGAAAGTGTAGTGTAGGCTAGGGTTTATAGGGAAATAAAGAAAACGAGGGAAAGGGATGAGGGGCAGTGTCAAGGAAGATTTATGGAAGGTAATGGAAGGTATATGAGCATGAAGTTCAGGTTTTTTCACAAAAGATGGACCAAAGACACTATGTGACCAAAAACACAAAAAACCCTAGCAGAGGGCGATTTTTTGAGCTTCCAAGCATGAAATGAAGTTAAAGAGAGGTAGATGAGGGATCCACTCACTTGTATCTATTCAGATGGAACCTATAGCTAATGAATAAACCCTTGGAAAATGAAGATTGTGCTTCTTGAAGAAAAACACAACACCTTGGAGAAAAGCATATCACATAAGAGAAAATAGCATCGTAGCAAAGAAATTTGGCTTTCCAAGGTGAAATTTGGTTGCTATGAGGGTGGAAATGATCCTTGCTGATAGATGATGTATCATGAGGGTGGAATGAGAAAAATATGTGCTCGTTTGGTATTCTTATAGGCTGAAAAGTTGATTTTATCTTAGGTGGTGATGTGGCCCCACCTTGTCTTTTCACAAATTGACTTAACTTGTGTACTACAACTTTAAAAATTATGATACATATTTACATCTAAAAAAAGATCAAATGATTTTTTTAGATCATAATATAAAATTCTTTCCCTATTAATATTCCCTTTAATGGTGACTTTGATGATGACATGACCTTTTTAGATGGATTTTGATAATATGACCTAATGATGACACTATATGGAAATATAAGTAGAATGATGACCAAGATGACCAAGACACTCTTCCAAAAATTAATGACCTGGCCATGATAATGTTTATTGACCATGAAGATGAAAGTGGTAATGACTTATATGACTAACCAATGATAAAAAATTTATTTGAAAACCTATTGAAACTATAAAAAATTTCCATAGGACCCTATCAACCATATGAAAGAGAATAATTTGATCACTAGTGTCTGAAAAGACTGATAGACACTAACAAAACCGTGTGCCATGAAACTACCAAAGGTGAAAGCCAAACTAAGAAAAAATTCTTGATAAAAGCATATCGATGATTTTTCACTTACCAAGCCCCAAAGCATAGGATTTAACATATCTCGTGAAAACACCCTCATTCCCCCCATATTATTACATCATGTGCAAAGCATATAACTTATAACCAACATTCTCCCACTTGTTTTTTTCTTTTCACATAGGTGTCCACATGATTTCTTGATCTATGATCTAGGGAAATAATGCCCATTGTTTCTCTGCACCAATAAATCTTCTTAGTTCTCATATACTTTGTTATAAATCTAAAAAATTGTTCAAGCGATCCACCTTTACTATCAACCCCTTTCATGTCTTCAACCATGTCTCACAAAGCGATATTCAACATAAATATGCTTTTTCTTAGAACGACAAGCTGGGTTCTTCTTTAGCCTAATATTTTGCTTTGAATGTCACAATATATCGTTAAATCTTATTTTACGAATTTGATACTTGAACACAATATTTATAAACATATTACTTTTGTGCTTGCATGAGTGGCTTCCATGTATTCAACTTATGTATTTGAGAGTGTCACTATAGATTACCAATTTATCATCCAACTGATTGCTCCTATGAATATGTTAAGCACATACCTATTTGTATATCTTTTGTGATCCATATATATATATATATATATATATATATATATATATATATATATATATATATATATATGCATGCTAGTTTGCATCAAAAAATCCATGTATATGTAACACTCCATCTAATCATGGTATTCCTTGATAGCACAATCTATAATCAATAATGCTACACAAATACTTGAAAAACCTCTTTAATACTGCCCAATGCTCCTTCCCTGGTTTTGGAATATACTTGCTCAAAAATCCCACTACACGTGCAACACCTAGTCTATTATAGACCATTTTATACATCAAATTTCTAACTGCACTAGCATATGGAACACAAGAGATGTCCTCTTCCTCTTCCTATGTCTTGGGATACTAATCTACACATAAATTTACACCTATAGGAATATAGATATTAATTGGTTTACATTCCAACATATTAAATATCTGAAATATTGTCTCAACATATTTCCTTTGATTTAACTAGAGTTTCCTATTTCCCTAATATCTTTTAATTCCCATGCCCAAAATGAAATTTGTAGTACCAATATCCTTCATGTCAAATTTATAGGAAAACTATTTTTGCATATCCTAGATGATTTCCTTGTCATTTCCAATCAACAACATATCATCCACATATAAGACCAAATAAATAAGACAATCATCAATTAAAATAAAATACATGCAATGATCATCTTTTCTCCTTGTGAAGCTAAGTCTCGATATATAAGTATCTGAATATTTTGATACCACATCATTGGTGATTTCTTTAACCCATAAAATGAATTTTTTAGCCTATGTATCAACTCTTTAGTTCCCTTTGTTGCAAATCCTTTTGGCTGCTTCATGTAAATAACTTATTTTATATCCACATATAGGAATGCTATTTTCACATCCATATGTTCTACTTAAAAATAAAGAGCAACAAAGACAAATAAAAAAAATCTAGTAGAAGTTAACTTGGAAAAATAATATCACCAAATTCAACTCCCTTTAATTGGGAATAGCCTTTTGCTACTAACTGAGCTTTGTATTTCTCCATTTTTCCTTTTGCATTCAAATTCTTCTTAGAAACCCACTTTCTTCCAATGAGCTTTATTTTATCTAGAAACTCCTCTAGATTGCAAGCCTCATTCTTTTTTGAGGATGCCATTTCTTTAACCATGACCGTTTTTAAGAGTTTGTCATCCAATGAATCCAGTACCTCCCTAACAATTCTATGGTTATCATCAACAATAAACAAAGAAAAATTATAATAGAAATCAAGCATAATATATCTATTTGGCTACCATTTTTCCTAGATTGATCCCCTCAATATTGGAGTATGAGGTTCTTCTTCTGATTCCTATTATTCTATAGAGTTTGATTCATCATCCTTTAATTTAAACTCTAATTTTTTTTGTTCTCTCTCCCTTGGTAGAATTTATTTTGGAAAAAACCTTTGATTTCTTCAAATACCACATGTCAACTATACACAATCTTCTTAATTTTTGGGTTGTAAAGTTGATAGCCTTTCATACCACCTTTACATCCAAAAAATATACACTTTTCAACTTTGTTGTCCATCTTACTCCTATTTTCCTTTGGAACACGTACATAAGTATCAGAATAAAATGCCCCAAGATGTTTTAGAGAGGGTTTATTACTAGTCTATATCTCATGTGGAGTCTTGCCATCCACTAATAATGACGGTGATTAATTTACTAATGCACTATCCATTACCTCTGCCCAGAATTCCTATCCTAACTTGGTTCCACCTAGAATTCTCCTTTCCTTTTCCATCAATGACCTATTCATCCCTTCTACAACTCCATTATGATAAGGCGTGTATGGAGTAGTATTTTTCCTTGCGATACCACAATTATTAAAAAATTCATTGAATTAATTCCTATAGAATTATCCACCACTCTCCATCCTCAACACCTTAATTTTATTCTTTGTTAGATTTTGTACAAGAGACTTAAACTCTGAAAATTTGTTAAAGACTTCAAATTTCTTATCGAGGAAAAAAATCTTTGTATTTCTCAAGAATCCATCTATGCATGATACATAATACAAATATTAACCATTGAAGGAACTGAAACATGTCTAATCATATCATTGTACATCAACTGCAATATTCCCTTTGCTCTTGTAACGCTAGAAGAGAATCTTACTCGATTATGCTCCATTTAAGCCATGTTCATCGAAATAAATATCCAAATACCAATTAGAAATTCCTTCAATGATACCTTTATTGTGTAGTACTTGAAGGACCTTCTCTCTAATATTTTTTCATCTTTGATGCCACAACATAATTTTTTTTCTAGAGACTTATTTAGATTTCCAATCCAAAATCCCCTTGCAAATAACATTTCTACTTAAACCATCTTATATGATTCGTTTCCAAACACTATTTTTACACTTGCATCACTCATCTTGCATACATAAATTTAAATCCTAGCCAATCCCAAGATGTGCAGAACATCAAGGAGTGTTCTAATCCTTCCATCCATGAGCTTAAAATTAACTATTTCTCTTCCTATGATTCTAGCTATGAAGTCATCTCTTAAGAAACTTCCACTGCCAACATACCTTTCATACCCACAAAACCACTCCCTCTTAGGAGTCATATGAAAATATGCACTTGAGTTGACTAACCATGCCTCATGATCTTCTTGTATTTGAAGAAGCCAATTACATATCCCCTACTTTGTCTAATATTATTTTTTCTTATATAAAAGGAGTATCATTAGATCCCTTTCCTTTCTAAACACTTTTGGATTAATTTTTTTTTTTGTAATGCCTTTATTTTCCACATCTCTAGCATACCTTTATGAATTTTCCTGGAGATGTAGATCTTCTACTCAAGGACCTATTTTTATTTCTATCTTGTAAGTTACCTTTTAAAGATATGAAATTTTCACTCTAACTTTCCACGGTGTTCCATCTCATCTCCTATATTAACAAGGATGAGACTATTCATTGAAACTTAAAGCAATTGCATTACCATCTATGGTGACAGTCATACAATCCCATGAGTGTAGTATATAAAACAACAAACATATACACATATATTCATCTGAAATATTAATATAAATAGATAATAGTTGACTTACCACATTGTTGAAGGAATTCAAATGCTTTATCGCTAAATCTCTATCCTTCATCTTCAAGTTATACAACTTCTTCCATAGGAACAATTTATTCACTAGGGACTTAGACTGACAAAAATCCCCTAACTTGTTCCATAATGCCTTCATTGTAACCTTTCCTAAGACATTCAATAATACTAATTCTGAGAGACATAACCATATTGTTTTCTTTTCTTTCTATTCCAACTTTGTCTAGTCTTTTATTGACGTTGTCATTGGTGCAATACTTGGATATTAAATGATCCACTAATCTTTTGCAACCAAAATATATTCTATTTTGAGCATTCAAAACTCAAATTTTTTTCCATTGAGATTATTGATATTTATCATTTAACTACTCACCATTTCCTTTCACCACAAGAATCAATTCCATATATTTCCATTTGTAACATTTTCTACCATAGGCCCAAGCCAAAATCCTTAGCCACAAAGGTGTCCCCTTAAATCCAAATTTCTTGGATACCAAATGCTGGTTTTAACACAATGCAAATAACTGTTGTAAACAAATCCTTGAAAAAAATAGAAAATATGCAATGGCATGAACGCACATTTAACATAGAGATTTTACCTTGGAAACCCAAATTGAGAAAACCAAAAAGAATATTTAGAGTTTGTTGTAACATTATCTGGTTTTGATAAGTAAGCATGGTAGTTGAAAAAATGAAAAATAAAATGCTAGGTTAGGATATGGATGAAAGAGAAAAAAATAAAAAATGTTAGGAAAAATTATGTTTTTATGCATCCATGTTAGAATAAAATGTTAGAATAGATTTCCCTAAAGAAATAAGGCAAAAATAAAAAATGTTAGGAAGAAATAAAAAATAAAATGTGAATGCTTTAGTGTTTAAAAAATAAAATCATGGTTACCTATTTAAATGCACCGAATTCCAAAAGGATTAACAATTTATTTATGATGGTTAAATTCTTTGAAAGAGGTTTAATTTTAATTTATTAAATTTGATAAATTAACGCTCATATGATTTTATCCTAAAGTAAATAACAAAAAAAAGGGTCAAATCATAAGGAATAACACACCAACAGGTATGAACGACAGATCTCATACCCACTCCCGATCTACGACAGAAGGTCACTTCGCGACCCCCCCGACCGTTTCTCGTCAACACGAGGGGGGGGGGGATCCGAAGTGTGGTTTTAATGGCTGCCACATTTCACAACGTGGTAGCACCACAAAATTTCACACCCCCTCCGCCAAAAACCAAAAAATGGGAGGTACCCCCCCCGCCCCCCCCCCCCCAAGCTGTTTTTTCTCCCATAACAGTTTCCTCCTGCAACTTCAGCCAACGAACACACCCTCTGCACCATAACCATTGTTTTTCCATCCATTCTTATACCACCACATCACCTAACCATTATCCTCCAATGCTACACTCCCTAACCGTTATACTTTGTTGACATGATCATCCCATAGATGTTTGATGCACTGTTGGTCATTAAACCCACTCCTGAGCCGTTTGAATGAATAAATCATTGATTCAATAGAAATAATTGGTCAGGGCTACATCAACAACAACTAATTTTGCAGATTTCATATAGTCCTTCATACACCCAGTGAGGCAACTACTTACAAGTCAATCAGAACCCATATTTGGGGAAGAAATCAAAAGGATCTTGCACTTGAGTGAACAAGGAAAAACTGGTGATTGGTATCTATACCAAAACTACACAGATTTCAGGGTATATGGCTGTGAACTCCCACCATCTAAGCTTTCAAAATATGTTCCTACGATATTCTTCTTCTTAGAGTATATTAGACAAATGATAAACATGGATGATATACATTTTGTCTCAAGAAAGAAGAAAGCTCATTTTAAGCTCAAAGAAAGCATTGGATCCTTCATCTGCAATACCAGAGCATCTGGTGCTGAAGCTGATGCAATGTTAAAGAAAATGGATTTCCAACCAGGTTTCACTTGGTCTCATTACCCCCATGGCATTATTTCTTCTTTGAAAGTTGAAATCAAGACAACTTCTTCTACTCATACTTCCAGAGCAGAAATAGAGAAACATATTAATCAAGATGAATTGATTGAAGGCACTCTTCAGGAGGTAGATGAACAATTTATTTCAACCTATAATGTGTAGACCGTAATTCCTGATTGTAAGCAACAGAAAAGAGTCAGAGAAGAGCCTCCACATGCCAAATAAATCTTGAAGGAGTTTATCTTGGAGCACAAAATGCCAAAGCTTGGTTCAACCTTACTTTTAGAGGGAGAACAACTAGAGATTATATATTTGGGAGAGACCAAAGTTTCTACATAGACAAGTGTTCATATGACTCCTCCATCATCATCACCTGCTAGAGAACTTCTGGGGATTATCCAGCATTAAGATGTCAGTTTTTCTTAAGAACAAAACAATTTCTCCAAATCCTTAAACATCAAGCATAAGAATGAGACATTAAAATGTGATGCCTATAGTCAGTTCTGGAAGCAAGAATCAACTTCCCAGCACAAGCTTCTCACTACCTTTGACAATGAGAAAGGAAGGATGAAAATGGCCTTTTTGCAAGAAGCAATTCATTTTCCAAATACTCATGCTGAGTAAAAAAATATTGTGTTTTATTTATGAAAATCAAATACATCCAATTGATCAGATGGACATGCACATACAGTTTGGGGATATGTTATTTTCAACAATGACAACAATAGCCATGTCACTCTCCAAACTAATGTCTACATTATCAAATGTTAAATCTCTGTTGAAGATTGAAAATTTGTCTTCATTGGCCAAAGACAACAGATTGAAGTCTTTGGAGGACCTTGTAGTGAAAGTTGGGTATGATCCAAAAGACTGCAAGGAAGTTGAGGAAATTATCAAAAAGAAGAATGCAAACATTTTTGCTCTGCATAAACAAGTCAAATTACCCTCAACTGAAGTTCCACATACAAAGGAGATTGCAGAGAATGAGTACAATAAAGAGGAGATGATGAAATTGATCATTGATCAAAATATTCAAATCAGAAAGATGGAAGAACAGATTGAAGAATTACTAAAAGGGAAATCAGTAATTCAAGTAGCTTCTGATCTTAATACAATAGCTCAAACATCTTCTGCAAGTACAAAGATTTTAGCATCCTTGAGAAAAACTAATACAAAAAAATTGGCATATGATTTGGATATTCAGAAGCAGGCACATGAGAAGTTGCAAGAGAGGTTTCAAATTCTAGAATCATAGAAGATTAAGAATGATAACTTATATATGGAGGAAATGCAAAAGTCTCATAAGTTGGGACTTAAGGTGAAAGAACTAGAAAGTGAATATTTAATGGCAAGAACATTGACTGAAGCCAAGAAGAACTTTTGGGAATATATCAGCAAGTCTATGACAGAGGTATGGGCATCCATACAAATTATTTTCGAACAAAAATAGCTCATCAAAAAGTGAAAAGAAGCTATAGAAGAGCAGAGAGACAATATCAAGAAAAGGCCAAGTGAAGCTACTGACATGATCAAGGTTTTGAACTCAAAGAACAGATAAGAGTTGGAAGAGATCAACATACTGGACATAACTACAACAATTTTGGAGATCAAGAAAGTTTTATAGAAGAGAAATTTAATCAACCACTTGCAAAAAAAATGTGAAGCTTTGAATACTATTGTTCAAAGGTTTCATACAAAATTTAATGTCTTGAATCATAAAGGATTGCTAGGATTGGTAGGATTAGATGATAAGTTGATTAAATTAGAAGATTACTGTAAAATGTTATATACTATTGCAGTAGATAAATCCAAATTTGCAGGTATTAAAGGACATGTTACAGTGAAAGCATTCCCATAAGCTCTACAGTTTGATTTGATCATTCAACATCAAATCAAACATTTATTCATTCAGAGGACTAATTTCGACAGATATACATGGGTAGATGAAATCTTTAGAAAGATGACGAGTTTAGAAATCCCAAGTCAAGAGAAATGGGATAAATTTTTTCATACCATTGAGTAATAGTGTGATTTTTACACCATGCCAACACAACAGATTTTCAAGGGTCCAGTCATCAACAACTTCCATCAAAAGGGGCCAAGTCATCAATAACTTCCATTAAAAACAAAGACATTTTATCTATGTGTTTCCTTCTTCTATTCTTCATTATTATATTATTTTAATTATTTAAGATATTTATGAATTTTAGAAATTAGTATAAATAAATCTCATTTCGAGTTATTAAGGGTTGCACCCTTGGAGAAGCGAATTTTTGTAAGCAAAATTGTACAATTTTTTTGATCATGAATAACAAAAGAAGGATTTTGAATTTGTCTCATGCAGCTTTGTTGCCTATGTGAGTTTTTCCAGTTTTCAATACATTTTTTCTCTTCATATGTTTAATTGTTATCAAGATAACTAGGTGAGATTAGCTGTGTTTCAGTTATCTTATAATTCCTCCTGAATTTATTATCATTATAAATAATGATTTAATAAACAATTTATTGATGTAAGTCTCTTTAATTTATAAATTGTTAGCATCTTGATAATGTCAAATGTATTTTTTTGAGCGTTTAGACTTTGTTTAAAGGTTTTCATGCTTATGATTAATTTAATAATTCAATCTGAATGTTTGATAATCATATTTTCTTACATAAGTATACTTAAAAAATTTACAAAATATTAGTCACTTTGTGAGATAAACAAGCAACCCTTACTTATATTTTATGATATTATATGAAATATTTAATCACTAATTGTTTGATAAAATTTATCTTATACATTGGTCATCCAAAATTTCAAAACACAACAAAACATTATAGATGCTTTGGCATGATTATTAACCACAATTATCTCAAAGGACAACATCAATTTGGCGCCGTTGCTGACGAATGAATTTGATTTGTTTTCCCTGGGATAACTATAAAACCCTATTCCTTTAAAGGTGACTAAAGGTTCAGTTAGGTCAAAAGTTCTCACCTAGCGACTCTACAGTGACCAAACTGGTTCCTTCAAATCATACCAGATCTCAATCTAACTCTGAAATTGTCCTACCCTTATCAGATCCAGAGAGACTGGCAAGACAAGATTCTTCCAGAGGAAGGCCTCAAAACCCTCCTTCTACCCCACAATAGGAGATCAATATATTTCCTGATCCTTTCAGATTTGGACCCATTCCTTTAGAATCAGAAGACATACCTCAAAGAGTGCATGAGTTAGTATCTAAAGGAGTGGATGTTAAATAATACTTGTTATTTCATTCTTTAGAGTCCTATAAATTACCTCAGGAACCTTCTGAGTCTCCTATATAAGAACAAGATTTAGATCTAAACTTACCTGGATTGAAACCTACTAATTTCATTTCCCCTGTTACATATTTTGCACCTCCTACTTCACACCAACCAGAAGATATATTTTCTCTTTATTCTAATCCTTTATTTGAACACATAAAAGGAGAATAAGAGGTTGAAAATTTGGTCATTAGAACTCCTTTAAGGTCTCGCAGAAGGTATTCCATTCCATTTCATTCTCCTCCTCGTTCTCCACCTCATTCCTCACCTCCTTCTTCTTCATCTTCACCTACAAACTCTACTTATTATTCTTCTTCAACTACTAATACTCATTCCTCTACATCTACATCTACAAGTATGGCTGGTTTTAGAACAATTTTACAAGAGAGATATGCTTCTCTTTTACTTCCTGCTATCCTTAATGATTTTCTACTTGGATATCTAAAACATCTCCCTAGATTTAATGGAGAAATCGGTTTATCAGCTGAAGACTATCTGGAAGAATTTTTGGATTTTGCTGATAACATGAACATAGAACATGAAAATATTTATATGTGATTCTTTGTGCAATCTCTAGAAGGAAATGTTAGGATTTGGTTTAGGCAATTTCCAACTAATTCCATTAGGTCCTGGAAAGAATTAACTAATATATTTAAAAATCAATGGGGAGTGAAAAAGGACCTTGTGCATTTCTCAACTAAATTTGAAGAATTAAAAATAAATTATGGAGAATCAGTTGTTGATTTCATCAAAAAATTTAATAAGCTTTACCACAAGATGCCTCCTGATTGTAAACCTCTTGTAGCAACAACTAAGGTTATATTTTCAAAATCTTTTGAAGATGACTTTGTTGTCATGTTGAGAGAGAGAACATCCTGAACCTTAGAGGACATGAAAGATGCTATAGAGGTTGAAGGAAATAGGTCTACATCAGCTAAGTTGAAAGCTAAAGCTGAAAAAGCCCAAAAGAAATTAAAATCAAATCAGGAAGCTTCTTCTTCCTCTAAATATAAAAATGAATATGCAAAAATAGATGAAATCACATCACTTCTTAGAAACCTATAAAATAGGATTTCAAAGATTGAAACTCAACCTAGAACAGTCGAACAAAGTGTTTCTAGACCCCGAACACAGGTCCAAGGTTAGTATAAAAAGTATATTCCATTACAAATTCTTCAGAGACCACATAATGATCAACAAGTACCTACACCGTTATTGATTGATGATCAACAACCTAATGATAATACTTTATCTATAAATGAAGATATTAATAACATAGATCATACATCTCTTCAGACTTCCATTGTTATGCTCCTAAAAGTCAAATCCCTCAAGAATACCAAGATACTTATCAAGTTTCTAAATATCAAACCTTTTATGAGTTTTTTATTGCAGAACTGAATAGAAGGTATGACTTAAGACCTAGAGCTAGCCCTGGTATACCTCCAAAAAATCCCGTAATAATTGAACCTCAAGTAAAAACTGTTGAAACTCAAACTACTTCTATTAAACCTCTAAATCAGTCAAGTGATTCTACTCAAATTGATAAAACTATATTGACTTCTTTTAATGTGGAAAAAGAGTTAGAAAGAGTTAAAATTCCTATTCCACTTTCAGAAATTTCTAAAAACCCTGGATATAAGAGTCAAGTTTCAAAATGGATCCAAAACTCTAGTGTTGATGCCGAAGGCGATATTATTAGTCTGCAAAATGAAAGACCCACCACAGCCTTTGGTACTAGTTCTGATATGATTGATAAATCCATATCACCTTTTTATGTGACTTTGAAAGTGCATGACTCCTTGCTATACAATTGTATGTTGGATTCTGGAGCTTCACACAACTTAATGCGTAAATTCATTATGGAACAACTTAATTTGGATATCACTCGAACCTATCATGAATTATATACCTTTGACTCTAAAAGGGTGCAATGTTTAGGACTTATAAAAGACCTAGTGGTCAGTTTACATCAAATACCAGTCAAAAATGTTGTATTAGACATAGTTGTCACTGATATTACCCCTAAATTTGGAATGCTCTTGTCGAGATCATGTTGTGCCAAATTAGGAGGGAGTCTTCAAATGGATATGTCTTTTGCCACTGTTCCTGTATATGGTGGAGAAATCCTTAGGTTATATAGGGAAGTCAAATTCTTAAACACTGTTTGCAAAGATGATAAAGCTAGAAACCATCCCATTTATGCAGTTGACTAGGATTTTAGTTGTTTTCAACTATCATCATATATTTCACAGAATTCTCAACTCAAGATTGAGGATGTAGTTGAAACCCCTAAATCTGTTAAAACTGATATCTAGAGACTTTTCGTTGATGGATATTGCACCAAATATGGAGCAGGAGTAGGAGTTATTTTAATTTCACCTCATAAAGAAAATATCACTCAATCATGCAAATCAGATTTTGAGGGTACACATAACGTTACTGAATATGAAGCTTTTATTATAGGATTACAACTTGACAAAAGTTTGAAGGTCCAAAATTTGAGTGTCTTTACTGATTCAGAACTTATAGTAAGATAGGTTAGGAGTCTTCATCAAACAAAGCATCCTAGGCTCCAGTCTTAGAAAAATGAAATTTGGGACACCATTGAAAAGTCCTTTAATGCTTTCAATATCACTGTTATTCCTAGAGATGAAAACATTCATGCAGATTCATTAGCTTTTTCTGCTAGTTCTTTTAAGATTCCAGATCAATTTCAGATATAATACCAAATTCAAGTCAAATATAGGTCATCCATTCCAGACAATCTAAAGAATTGGAAAATATATGAAGATGATAAACAACTGAAATCCTTTCTTCAATTTATTGATGAATTTTCTGTATTACAATTTGAAGAAGATAACTCAGACATAAATGAAGATACTAAAGACACGAAAAATGCAAATATAAATTCAAAGGTAGTTGATCATGATATTATACAACTCTCAAATAATTTTATCCCCAAAGGACTTGTTCCTTTATAAAAATTATTTGATCAGAATAATGTTCCTAAAAATCCATTCTCTATTTCTACAGAAGATGACATTGAAGAAAATAACATTGGCACCAATGAAGAGATTAAAAATATTAAACTTTGTGCATCTTTAGCTCCTGAAATTAAATCTGAATATATCAAACTTCTTAATTATTACAAAGATGTTTTTGCTTAGTCTTATGCTGATTTAAAAAATTATGACACATCTTTAATAGAGCATAAAATTCCACTAAAACTAGAAGCAAAAGCCTATCAAAAAAAACTAAGAAGGATGAATCCAGTTCTTCTTCCCACCATAGAAAAAATAACTTAAAAATATTTTAGATGACCAAATAATTGTCCCTTTAAGATACTCTAATTGGGTAGCCAATTTAGTCTCCGTCAGAAAAAATAATGGTGAAATGAGACTCTGTGTGGCTTTTAGAAACCTTAATAAGGCATCTCTGAAAGATAACTATCCACTTCCAAACATGGATCAGTTACTCCAAAGGGTGTCAGGTGCTAATAGACTCTCCATGCTTGATGACTTCTTTGGTTATAATCAGATATTGGTGAATTTAGAAGACAGAGAGAACATGAACTTTACTACACCATGGGGTACATTCATGTATGTCAGAATGCCTTTGGCCTATCAAATGCAGGAGCAAAATTCCAAAGAGCTATGGACTTAGCCTTTTTTGGGAAGGTAAATAAATTTTTTGTTATTTATCTTGATGATTTAACTACTTTTTCTGAATCAAATCAGAAACTTTTAAAACACTTGATGAAGGTTTTTGACAAGTGCAGAAAGTTTGGAATATCTCTAAATTACAAGAAGTCCTTGTTTTCCATCAAAGAGGGAAAGTTACTAGGCCATATCATTTCAAAGGATGGAGTAGTAATAGATCCCAAAAGGGTCTCTGCTATTCAATCATTATTATTACCTAGAAATAAGAAAGAGATACAAGCCTTTTTAGGGAAGATTAACTTTTTGAGAAGATTTATACCTAAATATGCTGAAGTAGTTAAATACATTACAGTTATGCTAAAAAAGAATCACGAAGTCAAATGGACCATTCCTGCAAGATATGCATTTGATCAAATAAAGAAGGCCATTTATGAAGCTCCCACCCTAGCCAATCCAAAATACTCTAAGCCTTTCAGTATATTCTCTTTTGCTTCTGAAACCACCCTTGCTATTGTCCTTTTGCAGAAAAATGAAGATTATCATGATCAACCCATAGCATTTTTTAGCAAGGTCATGAGAGATGCATAACTCAAGTATGATATCATTTAAAAACAGGCATATGCCTTAGTTCAAGCCTTGAAATCTTTTAGAATGTATGTCCTCCATTCTACCATTATTGATTATTTACCTAAAAATGTTGTAAAAATTGTTCTTACACAACTAGACACTAATGAAAGAAGAAGAAGATGGATAACTCAAATCCTTGAGTTTGACCTCACCATTAAAACCACCAAGTTAATAAAGGGACAGGGTTTAGCTAAATTTTTAGTTGAATCTAATTGGAAAGTGTTGGGTATAAACTATGTTTTTGAAGTCTCTGAGAAGCATACACAAGAACATTATGCAAATATAGAAAGGGAGAATCCACAAGAAGCTTCCTTAAATGCAGAAGGGGAGAGTCCACAAGAACCTTCCCAACAATCTCAAGGAAAGAATCCACAAGAACCTTCTCTTTCAACTCAAACAGTCCCTGTTCACATTGATGAAAGGTTTGTATTATCAGGTTGGTATGCAGATATTGTTCATTTTTTGATCCATTTTGAATGTCCATCTAAGTTTTCAAAAATCCAGTGCAAAACACTTAAGTTTAAATCCATCAAATATTGTATCATCAATGCCAACTTGTATTGGAAAGATCCTCTTAACATTATATTAATTTTTTTGACAAAATCAGAGACTGAAGGAATCATTGATCAATTTCATATAGGAATATGTGGACGACATTATTATTGGAGAGAAACAACATACAAAATAATAAGGGCGTGATTCTATTGGCCCACTTTGTTTTCACAAGTGGGAGCAAAGGTTAGAGCCTGTGTTCCATCTCAGATGTTTGCTGGTAAGCAACAATAGCAGCTCTTCCACTAGTTCCAGTGGTTGTCTCAACACCATTTCTTCAATGGGGACTAGATTTTATAGGAGAAGTTCACCCATCTTCAATTAATCAGCACAGATGGATCTTAACTGCTACAGACTATTTCACCAAGTGGGTGGAGGCCATTCCTGTTAGAAATACCACATATTTAGTTGTAATATAAGTTATTGAAGAATTGTTTTTATCTAGATTTGGTTGTCCACAATAAATAGTGACTGAAAATGCCACAACATTCAGTGGCATAAATATGATTGAATTTTTCCAAAAGAATGAGATTTTACTGTATCATTCAACCCCCTATTATCCACAAGGGAATGGTCTTGCTGAATCATCTAACAAGAGGCTAGTAAAAGTGATCAAGAAAAATTTAGAAGACCATAAGAAAAATTGGGATAGTCATCTGATCTATGCAGTCTGGGAAAACATGATTTCTACCAAAAAGATCAACTGGTAAATCTCCTTTCCAACTATTTTATGGCAAAGATGTTATTTTTCCTTCAAATTTGGCTTTCCCTGTGCTTAATTTTTACAAGAATCTATTGATTAACTTGATGATTTCTCTAGAAGAATAAATCATATTATTGAATTAAATGAAAAAAAAAGATGAGATTCAATACAAATTGAGGAAATATTAGAATAAGATGAAGAGTCTTTTTGATAGAAAGGCTAGGGAAAGAGATTTTAGAGAAGGGGATTTAGTCTTAAGATAGGATGCTAGGAGAGAAGACAAAGGCAAGCATGGAAAGTTTGACAATCTATGGTTTGGACCACTCAGCATTGCAGAGGTAAATGGAAACAACACATTTGTGTTACAAAAGTTGGAAGGATAGTTCTCAACACTGCCTGTCAATGGTAGATTTATGAAACATTATATATAGTACTGAAGGAGATCCTACATCATCATTGTACAATATCATTTTCTTTTACCATTTCAAGTTTGTTTGTTTTCTACAACAAAGACTCCATAGCCCGAGGAGGAGGAACATGGAATTTCTTGTTTTTTGCATCCCACAGGGGGAAGCAGTCCCCATCTGGAGCCGATGTTGTAACATTATCTGGTTTTGATAAGTTAGCATGGTAGTTGAAAAATTGAAAAATAAAATGCTAAGTTAAGATATGGATGAAAGAGAAAAAAATTAAAAATGTTAGGTAAAATTATGTTTTTATGCATCCATGTTAGAATAAAATGTTAGAATAGATTTCCCTAAAGAAATAAGGAAAAAAGAATAAATGTTAGGGAAGCAAAAAAATAAAATGTGAATTATTTAGTATTTAAAAAATAAAATCATGGCTGCCTGTTTAAATGCGCCGAATGCAAAAAGGATTAAAAACTTTATTTATGATGGTTAAATTCTTTGAAAGAGGTTTAATTCTCATTTATTAAATTTGATAAATTAGTGGTCATATGATTTTATCCTAAAGTAACCAATGAAAAAAGGGTCAAATCATAAGGAATAATGCACCAACAACTTTGAACGGTGGATCTCATACCTGCTCCAGATTTACGGTGGAAGGTCACTTCGCGACCCCCTCGACCATTTCTCATTAACACGAGGGGGGGGGGGGGATCTAAAGTGTGGTTTTAATGGCTACTAAATTTCACAACATGGCAGCGCCACAGCATTTCACACCCCCTTCGCCCAAAAACGCAAATCGGGAGGTAACCCCCCCACCCAAACTCCATTGGCGGTTTTGTCTCCTATAACCGTTTCCTCCTATGCCTCAAGCCAACAAACACCCCCTCTGTGCCATAATCGTTGGTCATCCATCCAATCTTATCCCACCACATCACCTAACCATTATCCAGTAACACTCCACTCCCTAACCATTTTACTCCATTCACAAGATCATCCCATAGTCATTTGATGCACCGTTGGTCATTAAACTTGCTCCTGAGCCGTTTGATGCACCGTTGGTCATAAAACCTGCTCATGAGCCGTTTGATTTCACCGTTAGTCATTAAAACCCCTACTAAGTCGTTAAAATCCTACATTCAGCTTCTAGGACATTAAAACTAGTTTGCAAACTATAAAATAATCTGTAGAGAGCTTGCTACCACTTTATTTTCTCATCTAAATTGCCATTATCCCTACATTCTTTTTCAAGTGCCAGCTCTACATTTTGCGACCACTATCCCCACTTTTGTAATACTTGTCACCCTTTCTGCAACCTGATCGTCAAAATTCTTCTCCTAATTGATATCTCTATTAGCATGACCCCCAAAGCCAAGACTAAAAAGCATGCGACCTGTAAAGGTAAAGCGAAGAAACAGGTAGTTGAAGAAGTGCAGGTCGCAAACACAATTTCAGAAGAAGTTCTCGCTGCCACACCACAGCTCAACCTCGATCTCATACCCCTCGCAGATTCTTTCTTCAAAGTCATAGATTCTCACTGCGAATTCGACTTCCATGAGCTCTATCTATGGTTAAAACAGAAACACATAGATAACCAGGACCCTATCAGGTTTTGGGAAACTATGCTGCCCCTTTTGCCTTTCCGCAAACCCACTCTTCCCCTCATCTAATTGCCTAGTGCTAAAAATAGTATGATCCCATAACAAGATCAGTAGTGGCTCAGAATGGAAACATTCTGATCACCATATCCCCATAAACCATAAACCAAATTCTCCTCATTTCTTCATTTGAATCCCTATACTGTTTTTCACTTACTGCTCTCATAGATCTTTACCACAAGTTAACATTCCCTTAGAGAGCCGAGATATTTGGATATTTCTACCCGAGGATGCAGAGTTGCCCAAGAAAAATCCACCATACTCATTCTCAATCTTTCTCGAAGCCTCTAAGCACTGCATCTCACTTCTTTCATACATGTTAGGATACCCAAATGACCAAATAGTTGATGAAACCATCATGGGGTTCTTATCCATCTTTAGTAAAGACAAAGCACCATTGTTCATGTATAATTACAACCAATTCTTGGCCGAAAATATACATGAGCAATTAATGAATTTTACAACATAGGGTGTGTTTAATTACACTTCTGTAATTATTCAAATGTTTCTTTTTCAACAGGCAGAGATGCTTCCTATCCACTTCAGTAAACAAGATGCATAGGGAGTGAATCAATCAGTGATTCACTGGAAAAATTTGGTAAGGGCTACATCAACAACAACTATTTTTATAGAGTTTTTTAGACTCCTTAATACACCTAGTGAGGCAACTACTTACAAGCCAATCAGAACCTAGAATTTGGGAAGAAATCAAAAGGATCTTGCACTTGAGTCAACAAGGAAAAACTGGTGATTGGTATCTATACCAAAACTACATAGATTTCAAGGTATATGGCTATGAACTCCCACCATATAAGCTTCCAAAATATTTCCCTATGAGAGTCTTCTCTTTAGAGTATATCAGACAAATTATAAACATGGGCGATCTACATTTTGTCTTAGGAAAGATGAAAGCTTAGTTTAAGCTCAAAGCAAGCATTGAATCCTTCATCTGTAATAATAGAGCAGCTGGGGCTGAAGCAGATGCAATGCTAAAGAAAATGGGTTTCCAACCAAGTTTCACTTGGTCTTAAGACCCCCATGGCATTATTTCTGCTCTGAGAGTTGAACTCAAGACAATTCCTTATATGCATACTTCCAGAGCATAAATATAGAAACATATGAATCAAGATGAATGGATTGAAGGTACTCTTCAGGAGGCAAATGAACAAGTTATTTCAACCTCTAATGTGTATACCCTAGTTCTTGACAGTAAGCAGTAGAAAAGAGTTAGAGAAGATCCTCCACATGCCAAATAACTCTTGAACGAATTTATCTTGCAGCACAAAAAGCCAAATCTTGGTTCAACCTTACTTTCATAGGGAGAACAACCAGAAATTATAGATTTGGGAGAGACTAAAGTTTCTACATCAAAAAGTGTTCCTATGACTCCTCTATCATCATCACCTGCTAGAGAACCTCTGGAGATTATCTAGCATTCAGATGAAAATTCTTCTAAAAAACATAAAATTTTCGCCAGATTCTTAAACATCAAGCATAAGAATGAGGCAATAAATTCTGATGTCTATAGTCAGTTTTGGAAGAAAACATCAAATTCCTAGCATAGGCTTCTCACTGCCTTTGAAAGTGAGAAAGGAAGTATGCAAATGGCCTTTTTGCAGTCAACTGTTCCTTTTCCAAGGACTCATGTTGAGCACAAAAAGACTGTGTTTTATTTTGATGCAAATCAAATCCATCCAATTGATTAGATGGACATGCACAGACAGTCTGGGGAGCTGTTATTTTCAAAAATGAAAACAATAGCCAGGTCACTCTCCAAACTGAAGACTGCATTATCAGATGTTCAATCTCAACTGAAGATTGAAAATTTGTCTTCATTGGCCAAAGACAATAGATTGAAGTCTTTGGAGAACCTTGTAGTGAAAGTTGGGTATGATCCAAAAGACTACAAGGTAGTTGAAAAAATTATCAAAAATAATAATGAAGACATTTCTGCTCTGTGTAAACAACTCGAATTACCCTCAATTGAATATCCACAAACAAAGGAGATTGCAGAGAATGAATAAAATAAAGAGGAGATGTTGAAATTGATCATTGATCAAAATATTCAAATCAGAAATATGGAAGAACAGGTTGAAGAATTAATGAAAAAGAAATCAGTAACTCAAGTAGCTACTGATCTTGATAGAGTATCTCAAACATCTTCTGTAGGTACAGAGATTTCAGAATCCTTGACAACAACTGATATAGAAAAACTGGAACAGGATTTGGCTATTCAGAAGCAGGCACATGATAAGTTACAGGAGAGGTTTCAAATTATAGAATCATGGAAGATTAATAATGATAACTTATACATGGAGGAAATGAAAAAAGTATCATAACTTGGGAATTAAGGTGAAAGAACTAGAAAGTGAATCTTTAATGGCTGGAACATTGAATGAATCCAAGAAGAAAATTTGGGAAGATATCAAAAAGTCTATGACAGAGGTATGGCCATCCATACATATTATTTTCGAACAGAAAGAGCTCATCACAAAGTGCAAATCACCCATAGAAGAGAAGAGAGAGCATCTCAAGAAAAATCCAAGTGAAGCTACTGACATGACGAAGGTTTTGAACTCAAAGAACAAAGAAGAGTTGGAAGAGATCAACATACTAGACATAACTGCAGCAATTTTGTAGATCAAGAAAAGTTTTACAAAAGAGAAATTTAATCAACCAAATGCAAACAAAATGTGAAGCTTTGAATATTGTTTTTCAAAGGTTTCATACAAAATTTAATTTCTTGAATCATAAAGGACTGCCAGGATTGGTAGGATTAGATGATAAGTTGATTAAATTAGAAGATTACTGTAAAAAGTTATATACTATTGCATTAGATAAATCCAAATTTGCAGGTATTAAAGGACAACCTTACAAGGAAAGCATTCTTAGAAGCTCTGCAGTTTGATTTGATCATTCAACATCAAATCAAACATTTATTCATTCAGAGGCCTACTTTCGAAAGATATACAGAGGTAGATGAAATCTTCAGAAAGATGATGAATGTAGAAATCCGAACAATGGGATAAATTTTGTGAGACCATCGAGTAATAGCATGATTTTTACAGCATGCCAAAACAACAGATTTTCAAGGGTCCAGTCATCAAAAAATTCCATCAAAAGGGGCCAAGTCATCAAAAAACTCCATGAAAACAGAGACACTTCATCTATCTGTTTCCTTATTCTATTCTTCTTTATTCTATTATTGTAATTAGTTAAGATATTTTTGAGTTTTAGAAATTAGTATAAATAACTCTCATTTTGAGTTATTAAGGATTGCACCCTTGGATAAGTGAATTTTGTAAGCATAATTGTACAATTTTTTTGATCATCAGTAATAGAAGAAGGATTCTAAATTTGTCTCACACAACTTTCTTCCCTCTTTGAGTTTTTCCAGTTTTCAATACATTTTTTCTCTTCATATGTTTATTTTTTATCAAGATAATCAGGTGAGATTAACTGTGTTTCAGTTATCTTATAATTCCTCCTAAAGCTATTATCAATATAAAGAATGATTTACTAAATAGTTTGTTGATGTAAGTCCCTTTCATTTAAAAAATTTCAGCATCTTGATAATGTTAAATGTATTTTGTTGAACTTTTAGACATTGTTTAAAGGTTTTCAAGATTATGATTAATTGAAGAATTTAATATGAATATTTGTTAATCATATTTTTTTACATAAGTCTACTTAACCAATTTACAAAATCTTAATCACTGTGTGAGATAAATAAGCAACCCTTACTTATATTTTATGATATTATCTGAAAGATTTAATCAATAACTATTTGTTAAAAGTTATCTTATACATTGGTCCTCCAAAATTTCAAAACATAACAAAACATTATAGATGCTTTGGCATGATTATTGACCACAATTATCTCAAAGGACAACAGATTCCAAACTTCCCATTGTACCTTCCATATATATATATATATTACAATATTTATATCTCCCAATCAATTAATGGTAGATTATAAAATAATCATAATTTGATAACCATAATTACATTACCATGGACCTCAAAATTATGTGCCATGAAACCACCAAAGGTGAAATCCATACCGAGAAAAAATTCCCCAAAAAAACCTATCAATGCTTTTCATTTGGTATGCCACTTAGGGGTCCCACATGGGGGCTATTGTTCCCCATGCAACCTCGATTTTCCCCCTCCCACTACACCTTTTGCAAAGAGTATAACACATATCAAACAAAGATTATCTTACTCCATTTTTTAATATCATGGAAAATCCCTAATCCTTACATCTCTCATACCTTTAAAATGAATAATAAAGAGAGGGTTATCCGTTCTCATAGAAAGAGGCTGTAGTGGCATGTTCAAGTTATAAGTAGTCTAGTAAGACCCAAAATTTGTGATTATTAGGTTAATGACCATATTTTGATAGGAATAATTAAGAAGGATATCTATATCCATATGTATTTCTAAATTATAAAGTTAATTGTGGCTTGCATTGTTTAAATTGAAGTGTTGCTAACATCCACAATAGGGTTCAAGTCTCACCTAAGATATACATGGTTCTGTTTAATTTACACAAATAATTATGATAATAGCTGGGTTCAAATACAAATCCTAAGTTAATTTGGTGAAATTAATATCCTTAGTAACAACAACTCAACCAAAAGCTTACTTTCACAAGTCCACATGTCCACACTCATGTTGATTGAAAGCATCCTAACAAAAAAATATATAAATTATATCCAGAAAAACATAAGTTGGATAAGGAAGACCTAACTTTTGTAATGCATAAGTAAGTGGCCTTATCAACTATGGCCTAGTGACAATGGCACCGATCGCTTAAGCTAACCCTCAAGGATTATCTAGTGAGTTATGAACCTCAACTTTGCAATATAGTGAAAATGTAAAGGAAACACTATTTAGCAAAGCTTTTTAATGTTACAAGATTAAACATCATAAAACGAAACCTCCACTAAAACTTTGTTATTATATAGCATATGTTTTAGAAGAAATTTTCACAATTTTCACTAGAAGTGTAAATTTTGGGTAGTCGAAGGTTCCAACAAGTGTGTTTCTTAGTGTCATTATCCTTAAGGTGCATGGATGCACCCATAATCAATATGCACATGTGCATATTATATTTCATCGATTGGTACAAATTTCATATTTTGAAAGCATTGACACATATTATATATGTAAAAGAATCGATACATATATTCTAATATACACTATAACGATGATAATAACTATAACGACAATGATGATGGTATTTTACAAGAAACGCTCGGGAACCGTTTCCATATTTTCTTTCTTCTCGAAGCTATTCGACCTGGTTCGACCTTCCACGCATTAGATGTTCAAGGCAGATCTGGTGGCATTGTTGTAGGTATTGATGGTATATCCATGAAGCTTTTAAATGTATAAGGGAGGGATGGAGTATTAATGGCATATGTATTTTCAGAAGAATTAGGGATGGAACTTCGCAGGATTTCATGAGATCATCGTTTATGCAACTGGATAATGTCATTTCGAGAGGTGATATGAATTCCTCAATAGGTCATGAAGAGTCGTGGGGAAACCATGCTCAAGTCGGTATCCTCTCAGATTTCTTTGTACATAAGCTGGAGGACAATAAATTGATCGACATTACTGTGGCATGTCTTCAACCAACCTGGAGAAATCGGAGAACGGGGGATTCCATGTTAGCTAGACAACTTGATCATTTTCTTATGAAGGAGGCTCTAATGGAAACATTCGAGAGGATTAGGCAATGGGTTGCCCCGGGAGGGATTTTTGATCGTTCAACTATATACCTGGAGATAGATGGCGTATCTCCAAAACCAAGAGCCACCTTTAAATTCAACTCGACATGGTTTCGAGATGAGGACTATCAGCATATTGTCAAAAATACTTGGATGTAGAGATCTTTGTCCGAAGGTTAATCGCTATCACAATTTTTTGCTGAAAATCTTAAATGCATCAAGAAGAAGATGATTGACTGGCCAAAGGAAAAGAAAAAGAAGGATGAAGAAACTCTCAGGCACACAGAAGAATCACTTGTCAGATTAGAAGATCTAGTTGGAGGAGGTTTTGTCTCTACTGAAGCAAAATACCAGGTCGTTAATCTCGAAGTTGAACGACTCAGGATTTTAAAATACAAGGAAGAAAGCTGGAGGCTCAAGAGCAAAGCCATATGGCTTCAAGATGGTGATGAGAATACACTTTTTTTTCAGCAGTAGGGCAGAAAGCTAGCAATACTATATGGCCATTGGGGGATGATGAGGGCACATCTGTACAATATTTCAACTGTTTAGCCAATTTGGGTATTTCACATTTTGGGCATTTGTATAAAGCCAATTTGCTCCCTAGGAGGCATATATTGCCGAAATTATTAAAGCTGCTGGTCTCTTCTCCATATTTTTAGATGAGGAGGAAGCTGTGGTGCTCAATGAACTGGTGTCCATGGGGGAACTAGAAGCAATCCTCAAATGGTTTAATAAAGATAAGAGTCCAGGTTCGGATGTTTAGCGTGTGGAATTCTATATGGCATTATTTGAGTCTATAGGTCATGATCTTTTGAGGTTATAGAGGAATATCGAAATAATGGTATAATATACAATGCCTTTAATGCCACATTTATTGCCTTTATCTCCAAATTTGATAATCCTTGTTCACTTAATGACTTTCGTCCCACTTCTCTTTGTAATTGCATATATAAGATCATTGCGAAAATCATTGCAAGTCGCATAAATCCTATCCTATCTGAGCATATATCAAAAGAGAAATTTGTGTTTATAGAAAATCACCAGATCCATGAAGCTATAAGTATTTCATGGGAAGGTTTACATTCATTGAAAATCAGAAAAATTGAAGGGTATGATCTTCAAAATTGACCTATCTAAGGCTTTTGACATAACCAAATGGATGTATCTTTGAATGTTACTGACTCATCTAGGATTCCCCCATGATTTTATAATGTGGATCATGTTTTGTATCTCCTATGTATCATACAATATTCTCATTAATGGATCAACCTCAAATTTATTTCATGCTTAGCATGGCCTCAGGCTTAGCATGGCCTCAGGTAGGGATGCCCATTATCTCTGTGGTCTGAGCCTGAGGAAAAGAATCATGGGATATTTAAAGGAGTCAAAATTGAAGACAATGTCATTATGTCTCACTTACTATTCATGGACGATGTTCTTATATTTATGAATGGGTCGGTTAGTGGTTTCACTACTTTCAATTTCATTCTAAATTTATTTTGCAAGGCAAAAGGGATGGTTAGAAACCAAGAGAAGTCAACCCTGACAAATTTAGGTTGTTCTAAGTATGAAATCGACTATGCTAATCAGAGATTTACTTACAAAATCTTGGAATCTGATGAAGGTCTTAAATATCCAGGCTTTCGGCTCAAGCCCAATTCCTATAAAATCACATATTGGACATGGTTGGTGGCCAAGGTTGAAAGAATAATAAATATTTTTCATCATCCTTAGTTATCTCGTGTGGGGTGACTAGTTCTTATTAAATCAACATTGGAATCTATTCCTGTACATTGGATGTCACTAACCTGGATCCCTAAAGGAATATTATCTAGAATTCAACAGTTATGTTGCAGATTCTTCTGGCCTGGGAGCAAGGAAGGTAGAACTTTCACATGGGTAATTTGGGATCACATTGCTTTGCCTAAGAAGTAGTGTGGATGGGGAATGAAGAATCTTGGTTGTTTATCAAAAGCCCTTGCAACAAAATTGGGGTGGCAGATCCTTACTACAAATATTATATGGGAAGAGGTGGTTATTATAAAATACATTAGTTTGCAAGATATTCTAGAATGAATCAGACGGCCTATCTGGAATAAAAAGGATATCTCAACCATATGGAGATCTTGAACTCTATTGAACACATCCAAACAAGTCTGGATTGGAAAGTGGGGTCGTGCGCAAAGGTTCAAATTAGCTTGGATGCCTCATTAGGGAGTGGGAATGCACACATTTCCCCCCCTAAGGTCATTTGATTTCTGGATTCATTTGATATAAGGACTCTAATTATAATTGCGGATCCTAATAATTCGACTATTTTTTCACATGAATGGAATCTGCACTAGATCTTAGGATTCATGCAGCATGGCAACAAGAGTGGAAATTTTTTATTAATGCATTATGGGAAGCACACATAAGGATTCGGGATAGGGATGATGAATTATCTTAGGTCATTTCCAAATTGGGCACTTACTCTCCTAAACACGGTTACCCTTCTATCTTTGCTGATCATGAGCCTTAGAACTATGTATGATGGTGGCACCCGCTTTGGAAATTAAAAGTCTCGTCCAAGGAAAATATTATTATGTGGTTTTTATTATGCAACAAAGCCCCTACATGAGACATTTTACCGCGATGTTCCTTTTAGGATCCCTCCTCATGCATCCTTTGCAAAATTGATGTAGAATCTATTAACCATTTATTTCTTCAATGCCCCTCAGCAATTGATCACCGGGACCAGGTATATCAAATGTTGGCTATCAATATTAGGTGGGCAAGATACTCAATTTAGAATGCTTGGGAAGCCTGGAACCAATCTCACCCTTCTAAACTTTGCAATCTTCCTCTCTTGGTTTGCTGCAGCATATCAATAGGAAGGAGAAAATTTACTTTTCATGAGAAAGCACCAAATTGGATCCTATCTATCTCTCAAATTTATGAAATTTATAATATGATCTTGAACGATGACCCTCAACAACAACATAGGAATATTGTAGGTGAAACCATTGATAAAACTAATCACCAGGCATACTTCGATGGATCCACTCAACATATTGGTTGCAGTGGTGGTGTTATTTTATATCTAAATGATGATCATTTTTACATGGTGAGGATGGGATTAGGGAGAGGATCCAAAAATTTCTCAGAACTAAATAACCTTTGACATCTTCTTATTTTTTCCCTTGAGAAAGAAATATACCACCTTCAGATCTTTGGTGACTTAAAAATTGTCATTAACTGGTTTAAATTGCAAGTTGAATGTCACATGCACACACTGCAGAACTTATTGGAAGAATTTTTATCCTTAAAATATTGTTTTCACTATATCTTATGTTGTCATATTTACATGGAAAGGAAAAAAATTTCCAATAACCTTTCGAAGGAGGCAGTTCAACACCCTCTAGGTTATTGGATGATATAGGAGCACATTGGGCATGGATTTTATCAACATTTTCATAGGCATTTTTTAGAGGAACATGCATAGGGGGCAACAATTCCCTGTTACTTGGAGATCAATGTTGGTGATTTACATTGATTTTATGTTCTTTTTGTGTCGACCACAAATATATGTATATTTTTTGTTATCTATACTGTAAGAATATTAGCTATTGTTTTAATAGTCTATCATAGAAATTTTTCAGTATGTGGTAGGGCCACCAGTTTTGGTATATGCTCTTATAGCAACGTCTACAACATGTAATTTTCAATATTCTACATAATGAAAGTTACGATTTTTCCTTGGGGAAAAACAATGATGATGGTATTGTTGAATAAAAGGATGTTGTTATAGTCATTAGGAGAATTGACATTCTTATGATATTTATTAGCATTAATGTCTTTGTACATGTATAGAGCATTGATGCTTAACAACCATTAAATGCATCAGTTCACGAATATATATGAGTTTCACAATTAAATTCAAATAAATACAATGGATTGAACAATATCTTTCACTGTTGAAAATTTTCATGTTGCAAATATGCAAATGTAAGTTCTTGATTTTTTGTAAAATTCCAATTGATATTCACGAAGTCAATATTTTCTATAACAACATTGTTTTTTACATTTTAAGTATTACATTTGTATATAATCATTGCATTAATGTATTATATTATTTAAACAAATTTTCCATCTAATTGCACGTCTGTTCAATATAATAAAATACTTCATCCATATATTTAATCAACAAGCAACATTTTTCTACACTAGAGATTGCAATAAAATAATAAACATGTTTTATTATATGTGAATAAGTGAGCCTTTATCGTACAAAATTGACAAACAAAAAGATCTATGATAATCAAATTGTCAATAAATAATTGTTACAATTGTTGGTAACATGCCATCATCCAATTGGGACAATATGTCCACATAAAAAAAATGTCTAGTTTTCATATTCAAACATTCCAAAATATACAACTTGAAACATTCAATTACCATCATCATCTTTTGTTTATCAAACTATTTTCACTCTTTGAGTTGCTTTCATGCCACATTTATTAAGCACTTATAAGGGATATTATCCTTGTGTTATTTGAAATGTTTTCTTCATTGACTTGATTTTTTTCCTTCCTCTTCATGTTCCATATATACAAACATATAAAGGAAGTGTAATGAGTATATTTAAATTTATATTATAATACATGATTGCATAAATTTAAAAGCACACCATAGCAAGAGACATTCATAAAGAACATAGATTCTTTAAAATAGATTCCTCATTTTGTCTCTCAACAAATTTTCCATTGGCTCTACTCCATACTTTGTTTCTTGTGAGTTTCATATATTATGACAAAGCATCTATATAATGAAAAGTTTCTTATTGTAGCAACATAGATACTTACAAATTGTTTAATTAACGTCTAATACTCTAACGTATACTCACAACCCATAATTAATCCAATGTTAATAAAATTTTTGAATGACTCTTTTTTTATAGGTTAGCAACTATTATAAAACGTCGACGTAATATTGTAAAGTACTTGAGATATAAATGTTGCAACAAATACAAAATGTTAAGTAAGAATAAGGAAAGTGCTCACAAAAATATGATAAAAAATTTTATACCTTGACTCCCATGTTATGCATTGAATGGGTCCATTTTATTTTCTTTTCTACTAACAACAAAACTATTAATTAATATTTCATGCAATAGTTAAAATCTCTAATTACACATAAAAAAAATCAATGAAATATACATCTAATGAATGTTGTGAATGAGATAGCTCCTCCTACAATTCAATTATTCTAGTTTCATCAAACATATCCTCATACATTTTATGGATATTCATATCATCATGTTTCAATTATCACATTGTTTGTTCATTAAATTGTCTTAATATTCTTGAAAAAATGAAAATCATAATAAAAACTTTGTTAATATTTATATGAAAGTAAATATAACGAAAATTTTAATTGGATATTTTTGGATTAATATATACATATTATAGAAAAATATTTTTAGTAATGATACATTTTAAATTATTCCTTTTTGCTATTGTATATTCTTTTATTTCGAGTCTAACATCTCATTGACTATTGCTTTTTTCCAAAGGGAAAACACTTGTAATTTTATTTCAACTTTTGGAAAAAAAAAACAAAATTACATTTTGTAGATGCTAAAAACATTCAGGAAGTGTAGCCTTTTAGTTCAGGAAGAGGGAAAAAACTAAAAATAAAAATTACAATAGAAAAAATTAAATGATATAAAAATCACTTATCTTCCTTCTTTTCTTTCTTTTTCTAGACCTTAGGCCACCCCCCCAAAATATACAACATGAAATATTGCTAAATTATCGACATTATGGTTATGTCACCCTGCAGAATAGACAACATGAACTATTGCTAAATTATTGAATTATGGTTGATGGTTGGTTAAAATTGATGTCAACCTACTTTTTTCATAATTGGGACTGATGATCCCATGTTCTATTGGGTTTTGGTGACCAACGTTGATCATTGTATTCATTAATTTAGTTATTGAACATTAAGCTTGGTCCTTTGGTCAAGGAAGAGTTGAACGTATTTATTCTAGAATTTTGATCTGGTCTTTTATACATATGTTGGGAATTCTATTCAATTATATGGTTATGGATTGATGTCAACCTACTTTGTTCATAATTGGCACTGATGATCCCATGTTCTATTGGGTTTTGGTGACCAACGTTGATCATTGTATTGATTAATTCAGTTATTGAACATTAAGCTTGGTCCTTTGGTCAATGAAGAGTTGAAAGTATTTATTCTAGAATTTTGATCTGGTATTTTATACATATGTTTGGAATTCTATTTAATTATATGGTTATGGATCATTGTTTGAATGAATTGAATAGAACACACTGATCCGGTCATGTAGTTACTAATATAATGATCGAATTTGTCCAAAATTATTGAAAGACAATTAATCACTTGGTCGAGTGACACAAATAATTTTTAATATGATATTCAATACTGCATGAAATTATTGGGTCCAAAAATTAATTTAAATATGGTTATGAAGCATATTATTGAATATGTGGAGGAGATCACGGCAAAGAAAAAGGATCCACTCAAACCTCCAAATTACCCAAGGTAGATCTTGGTATCGAGGGGGCTCAATGAATATTGATTTTGTCAACAAAATACCATCAAACAAATATGTGGTTTTAGGGTCAACAAAATCTAGTCAATAATATGAAACTATAAATACAAGGAGCGATAGAGCACTTGGGTGTGCATTTAGTGGTGGTTGATTGATTTAACTACACGAGCACCTATACTCATTTTTTTTGAATTGTTCTGGAACAAGTGTGGATTTGATGTGGAGGAGTGTTGATTGAATTTATTATGGCTTATTAGAGATCGATTTGATCCAAAAGGGCTATTGAGGGCTAGTGATTTAATGCATGGATCTAATATTTTTTATTATAGTTGTGTGTCTCTTTTGTAATAGATTTCTATGAGTTTGATGCTAGATGTGATGAGGTGTTTGATGATCACAATGCTATGCTAAGTTAGTTGCTGCTTATCATTGATGTGTTCATATTTTGCAAGGAGATATATGCACATATTGTATTTTTGAGATTTTTTTTTACTGCTAATTGTCAAGTGAAGCTTGAATGATGATGGATTTTTATTGTAGTGAGCATGTTGGTTATTAAAAACATGGTTGGTTTTTTTATTCAGTTTGATGAGCATAATGTTCTATGTGGGTCCGTTTTTAAAATTGGATGAAACATTTCCTACAATATTTGTATTTGAGTCAAGTGGATCCAGTGTGAAATATTCTGAAATGAGGTCAACAAGAAGTCTAATGGTTGGAGCCTTCATTAAGGGAGTGGTAGCTTCCTTTCGTTAGTAGCTGAAGAACTTCTACAACGAGTAGTAGCTTCCTTTTAGTGGTTGTTGGAGATATTGATCATGGAGTGGTGGCTTCCTTCGAGTGGTAGCTCAAGAAACAAGAGGAGGTGGTAGCCTCTAGCTGTAACAGACTCGGGTCAAAAGTTCATGTAATAAAAGTTTATAAAGGAAAAATAAGAGCAGGATTAAGGGACACTTATTCCAAGACGAATGTTGGGAGAGATATCATAGTGGGAATCACTGGATGTGTTTATGGCTAAGGGGAAATTGGAAAAGGAAATGGCTAAGGAGTTAAAAAGGAAAAAAAATATTTTGGCACAGTTATTATGAAAATAAAGGAAATTACAAGAAAAGGAAGGTGAAAGTTCATAGGTTGCATGTGAGGAGGAAATTGAAGAAAAATAATGGAAAATGAAGAAAATAGAGACCTTACTGATAAAAAGGCTTATGAGGATCAATTGGTATCTTTTGTTAGTTTAGTTTTGAAGCTCTCTCTCTATTCTCTCTCTCTCTCACTCTTGGACACTTAGAGTTTTCTTGGAGCATTTCAACATTGGACCGAGAAAAGGAAAAGCAAGCAAAGGAAGGATAAGGAAATGAAAAAAAAAATCAAGCAAGGAAGAACAGGATCAAGCAGCTTCACCGGGAATACTTGCAGGTAACAGATTGCATGTATAATTTCCTAGCCGACTTTGACATGCACGTATGTGAATGATGGTATTCAGTTCTTTCATTGTTGGTGGCATGGTGTTGCTGAGTTTTGATAGTGGTTTTCAGCCTTGCCTTGCATTTTTCTGGATAGTGATGGTGTGATCAGATTATTGTTGGTTTTGAGCTTTGAAATTGTCAGATGGTTTTGGAATCCAGGGTGGAGGAATCCCTTGATCAGTTTTGGTGGGATACACAGTAAAGCCTATGGGTGGTGTCTTGGTAAGGGCCTAGTGATCTGGTTTGGATTGCGGTGAAGCCTTGAGACAAGGAGATGAAAAATTCCTCAAGGATGGTGATGGGATCCAGAGACATTTCAAGATCAGTTCGGTTTTGTGATCTCGATGCTGGTTTAGGTGAGATCATGGTATGGTGAGGGTGGAGGTGGTTTAACCTATGGATTCCCTTGGTTTTTTTTTTTATTGGTTTATCCATGAGATCCCACATTCATGCTTGGAATATGACATGAGGGTGATTGGTTGAAAGAAATATTTGGTCAGGTGGTACATGGAAGTCCCAAACCTGGTTGGCTCTTGCCTATGTTTAATGAAAGCTAAGTTCTCTTGATTTTGTACTTGTATTTATGTGGATTTAATGACTTTTATCTTATGTTTTTGTTTCTATGGTTATACACTGGTTATAAGCATGGTTATGTGAGTAGTTCTAGTCATGATCATTTCATGTTTCTACTTGTAACTTGAAGAATAATGGATGAAATGCCTAATTAATGATAAGAAAACTAATAAGAGAGGATGATGATCCTTCTTGACAAGTTTCATATGAATTTTTAGTCCCTTATGTTCAGCCTTGTATTCATGATCTGTAGAATGTATTGTTTCCAAGTGTTTGACATAATGCTAGTCTTGGTTGGGGATGGTTAGGCCTAGTACTGGTGTCAGTTTTTGGTTTACAAGTATTATCCTTATGTAGTTTATGGTTTATGAAAGTTACAGGGATTTCTAGGTGGAGGTCTAGCCCCAGGCTTGGAATTTAGCCTTAATATCCACAGTCGTTGGCACAACACTGAGAAATTCAATCCACGATCGTATTGATGCAGGCTTATGCATGCGACTAGAAGGTCCAATCACATTGAGGCCTTGGAAAGGGAGCGAATAGGGGTAAAATTCAGTGAAAATTCATGTTGGCTCAGGGGATGGAAACCTAGAGGGTTTAGGTTACTCCTGGAGGGTCTTGTGGCACATGAGGGAAGTCAGTAAGGTTTTTTTGTCTATTCAATTTCCTTAAGGTCACCTATGAGGTTGATTCTGGCCATAACTTCCCCTCATCTCATGTTTACCCTAGTTGGATAGTTACTTGGGTAGATGTGACGGGAGGTGTGCATTACATTAGCAGGTAGGAACTTACATAATGATAGAAGTCTTCATGAGTGCAATATGTAAAATAAGGTTTTATTTATAATGATAAGAAGACAAACAATATTAGTGGTGGTTTTTGCCAGTTGGGATTTCCACCTAATATCTGGTGTTCCTATGCGATGATATGGATGATGGCTTATCGATGTTAGGTATCTATATTACAATTATAGTCCCTAATTGTTGTTAGTGTAACCCCCTTATTGTTATTGTTGTACCCCTGTAACCCCAATATTGTTATTATTGTGCCCTTACATTATTATTGTTAGGTCGGCTAGGTCGGCTAGGATTATATTGTAAACCCATGGACTCCTATATGTAGAAGGAGGTTTTGTCATTTGTATCATCCAAGAATTTTTCATTTATGTCATGTAAAGGAGGTTTCTCCCTTTAATTTTCTTATTTCTAAGGCGTTGATCTCTCTTTTCTTCTATTTTTGGAGCTGGTTTCATAACATTTGGTATCAGAGCTTTGGATTCTAGGATTTCGTTGCTCCAAATAGGTCATCGTGGAATTTTATCTTTAACTTGTTTTATAAGAAGGCTCGAAAGCTGAAATTTGTGTCACGCAAAGCTGAAATATTGAGGAACTTCTTGTAAAAAATTCATTTCTTGGGTCACAATATTTTCTGAGACATGATCTGTAGAAGTTAGGGTTTTTTCAAGCTCTCGAATTTCATCGTAAAGAGGTGACCATGGGAAAATCGTCATAACTCTCTCTCTGAGCATCAGATTGGAATTATTTAAAAAGTGGATGCAAGTACACGTCCTGTAGTTTCATTTGTATCAATTTCAGAGACAAAGGAGGAAAAAATGACACGTGGCACGTCGTACAAGTTCACTCTACTGAACGAGTCCATATTTAGGTCATTGTGGGAGATTGGGCATAACTTTGCCTTGAAGAATCCAAATCAAGTCAGACTTGTGGAATTTGAAAGAATATTTAGAGGGATAATACAGGACCTAATTTTAGATATTGAAGATCTGAAATCACATAGATAATTCAGTTTCAATATCGAGCTCCTCAAAAGCAAGAAAAATATGTGTATTTTTTTTCAAATTGCATAAGTCTTGTGTGAAAAATGAGTTTGAAGTGATTCCAAGGGCATATTGAAGCATAGAAATCAGTATGTGATTCTAAAATTCCACCTAAAAATAATTCAAAACCCATTAAGCCTTCAGAAGACTCTACTATGACTCATGAAGAGGAAGAAGCGCAACATGACATATCAAAATTACAAGAGCAAGTGCCCCAAATTTCGCTCTTGCAAAGAGAAAAAAAAAATGAGTTTGAAGAAAGGTGTGGAAGCTAAGATGGATGGTTTGAAGAAAGGCATGGGAGCTAATATGGATGGTTTGAAAAATGGCATGGAAGTTAATATGGATGGCATGGAAGCTAAGAAGGATGACATGGAAGCTGGCATGGAAGCTAAGATGGATGACATGGAAGCTAAGATCGATGAAAAAATGAAAGACAACATGGAAGACATGAAGAATGATCTAAAAGCACACATAGAAGGTTTTATGACAAGTTTAGTACAAGAAATGAATCCTAATGGTGGAAAGATAGTAGAGGAAACTCATGATGAGAACAAAATAACTGTTAATCGTGATTTCATAAACTCTAATGTTGGATTGAAGAACCACCATATTCCAAATATGGGTATGAGGAAGTTTGATGACAAGGATCCCATAACATGGATACTACATATGGAGCAATATTTTGATCTCAATAATGTGAAAAACACACAAAAGGTACGCATTGCAACTTTACATTTAGAAAAAAATACATTTTTATGGTATCGATGGCTTTGCTCCCATAAAAAAATTGTCACTTGGTCAATATTTATGGAGGAAATGATAGCACATTATGAGGATACAAAGAGCAAAACCTTCTTTAGCCAAATGATAAATCTCAAACAAAAGGGTTCATTGGTGGAGCACATTGAGGATTTCCACAAACTTAATATAAGGGTAAAAAATATTCCAGAGGAATGCACAATTGATGTCTTCATGGGGAGTTTAAAGGATAACATCCAACATGAAGTTCATGTTTGGGAACTTGATTCATTGGAGAAGGCATTCAAGTTGGCAAGAAAAATTGAATGTAAAATTATGGCGACAAGGAAGCCTACAACTCACATCTATAAAGATGGAAGTGTTGCTACTCCTAGACTTCCACAACCTACAAGGCTAACACCACAACAATTGGAAGAAAAAAGATCAAAAGGGATTTGCTACAGTTGTGATAGAAAATACACTAAAGGTCATAAGTGTGTTGAGAAGAAATTATTTTACATAGACTGTGAAGAGGAGGAAGAAAATGAACAAGAAACTTCAAAAGAAGAGGATATACAATAGGAACCAACCCTAGAAAAAGAAGAAATGAGTCTGACCATATCGTGTAATGCATTGGTAGGAATTACTACTCCTCTAACTCTCAAGATATAACGAAATATCAAGAAGAAAAAGGTAATAGTGTTGATTGATTCGGGTAGTACCCATAATTTTATTCATTGTAAGGTAGCCAAGGAATTGAATTGCTTCCTATACCCACCACCAGAATGTCAAGTGATGGTTGCAAATGGAGGAAATATAAGTTTCTCTAGAAAATACCATAATATCAAGATAACCATGGGGGAATATGTATTGAATATTCCAATGCTTTCCATTCCAATGGGAGGTGTTGATGTTGTACTAGGAGTACAATGGTTACAATCTTTGGTGATGGTAGCGTTTAATTTTCAAGAACTTTTCTTGAATTTTTTTCAGAAGGAAAGGAAATTGAATTACGAGGTATCACAGGGAAGCCAGGAAAGATAATAAGCTCTAATGGCATGAAAGATCTTCTGAAGAAATAACAATGAGGCATAATTGCACAATTATGCTCACTAGAAGTTCCAACATAAAAATCATCTATTTCTCTAGATCTCCAAAAAGTCTTGGACAATCATTCCAAGGTGTTTGAAACTCCCAAGAGACTCCCACCTATTCATGATCATGATCATGCTAGTCATTTGATTCCAGGAAGTGTTCCTCCAAACATCAGGCCTTACAGATATGTTTATGCCCAAAAGAGAGAAATTGAACGTATGAATGCATAAATGTTAGAGGCTGGTATAATTCAACCTAGTCAAATTTCTTTCTTTGCTCCAATAGTATTGGTGCACAAGAAGGATGGATCATGGCACATGTGTCTGGATTATAGGGAGCTCAATAATCTCACTATTAAAGATAAATTAACCATTCCTGTGATTGATGAATTATTGGATGAATTACATGGATCAATTTATTTTAGCAAGTTGGATCTTCGTTCAGGATATCATCAAAATAGAATGAAGACTGAAGATATTCAGAAAACAACATTTCGAACTCATGAGGGTCATTATGAATTTTTGTTCATGCCTTTTGGCCTTACAAATGCACCTTCTACATTTCAAGGGTTGATGAATTCCATTTTCAAACCCTTCCTTAGAAAATTTGTGCTAGTATTTTTTGATGAAATACTAATCTACAACAGGTCTTGGAAGGATCATGTTCAACATGTTGACAGGGTGCTCAAACTCTTGGAGGAGGAACAATTATATGCAAAAACATCAAAATGTTCCTTTGGAGTCGAAGAGGTGGAATATCTGGGTTATATTGTATGTCACGAGGGTGTTAAGGTAGACCCTAACAAAATTAAAACTATTAAGGAATGGAAAGCCCCCACAACCATAAATCAGTTGTGAGGATTTCTCGGGTTAAAAAGATATTATCACAAGTTTTTTAATGATTATGGGAGAATAGCAGCACCTCTAACAACATTATTGAAGAAATATGCATTTTCATGGACTCCTAAAGAAACTAAGGCCTTTGAACATCTTAAAGAGGAATTGTGCCTAGCACCAGTCTTAGCTACGCCAGACTTCACAAAAACCTTTATTGTGGAATGTGATGCCTCAAAAAATGGAATTGGTGTTGTTGCAATGCAAGAAGGAAGACACATTGCTTTTGAAAGTATTCCAATCAAAGGAAATCATTTACATAAAGCCACTTATGAGAAGGAAATGCTGGAAATACTACATGCACTAAATAAATGGTGACCTTACCTAATGGGAAGACACTTCAAGGTAAAAACTGATCATGATAGTCTTAAACACTTTTTGGAGCAAAGAATATCTTTAGAAGAGCAAAAAAAATGGGTCACAAATATGTTGTGTTATGACTTTGAAATCATCTACAAAAAAGGGAAGCTAAATTTTGTTGAAAATGCACTCTCAAGAAAGGATGAAGAGGTGGAAGCATTGCATTGTGCCATTTACATTATCCAACTAGATTGGATAACCGAAGCAAGGGATTAATGGAAGAAGGATGAAGAAGTGTGGACACTCATTCAAAAGTTGCAGCAAGATCCTAGTACATTTGATACATTTAGTTGGAAAAGTGATTCCTTATGGTATAAAGATCGCTTATATATTTGCAAGAATTCCCAACTAAATCAAAATATTCTTTTGGAATTGCACACTTCTCCTTTAGGAGGACACTCAGGATTTTTAAAAACTTACCACAGGGTGAATAAAGAATTTTTTTGGGATGGCCTTAAATCTGATATTCGAAATTTTGTGGCGGAATATTTGGTTTACCAGCAAAATAAAGTTGAGACAATTAAGACCCCCAGTCTTCTACAACCTTTATACATTCCAAGTCAACGTTTGGAGGATATTTTGATGGATTTTATCATAGGTTTACCTAAGTCTGAAGGAAAGTGTGTCATCATGGTGGTAGTTGATAGACTTACCAAGTATGGACACTTTTGTGCATTATATCATCCATTTAAAGCAAGTACAATTGCTACTGCATTTACATAAAAAATTCAAAAGCTACATGGAAACCCAAATATTATTGTAAGTGACAAAGATCCCATTTTTACTAGAAAATTTTGGACGGAATTATTTTCTTGTTTGGGTACTCAACTAGCTCATAGATCATCTTATCATCCTCAATCCGATGGTCAAACTGAGATAGTGAATAAATTTTTGGAAGGATATCTTCGTTGTTTTGTATCTGATTAGAAAACACAATGGTTCAAGTGGTTACCTCTCCCTGAATGGTGGTATAACACTTCCTTCCATACTGCAACAAAAATGACCCCATTTATGGCACTTTATGGATATCATCCACCGTCCATCACATCTTTTTTAAGAGAAAATTATAAGGTTAAAGCAGTGGAAGATCACATCAAGCATCAACAAGAATCTCTTCAACTCTTAAAGGATAACCTAAATTTGGCACAAAATTGAATGAAACAATAGGCAGATCAACATCGTAGCGAGAGAAGTTTTGATGTAGGAGACTAGGTATTGTTACGACTACAACCATACAAACAAATTTCCCTCAAGCAAGCTAAGAAGGATACTAAATTATCGCCAAAGTGCTATGGTCCTTACAAGGTGTTGCAAAATATTGGTACAATGGCATACAAATTGGAGCTTCCTACTTCTTTGCAAGTGCATCGAGTTTTCCATGTTTTATTCTTAAAGAAGGTGATAGGGGAAAAACTTCTAGTTCAAACAATATTGCCAGAAATTGATGAGGAATGAGAAATCATATTGGAACCTGAAGAAATAATGGAAACAAGAACTCGACACCTATGAAATCGATCAATTTTATAGTATCTCATCAAGTGGAATAACTTACCCACTGAAGATTCTACATGGGAGGATGAGAATTTTATACAGAAGCATCCAAGGCTACTCAAGAGTTGAGGACAATACTTTTTTGAAGGAGAGGGGCATGTTAGGTCCCTATATTACTAGTATAGTCCCTTATTGTTGTTAGTGTAACCCCCTTATTGTTATTGTTGTACCCATGTAACCCCAATATTGTTATTATTATGTCGTTACATTATTATGGTTAGGTCGGCTAAGCTTATATTGTGACCCCGTGGACTCCTATATATAGAAGGAGGTTTTTTCATTTGTATCATCCAAGAATTGTTCATTTATGTAATGTAAAGGAGGTTTCCCCCTCGAAGTGGCTTATTTCTAAGGTGTTGATCTCTGTTTTCTTCTATTTTTGGAGCTGGTTTCATAACAGTTGATGTGCTACACTCTTATGGTTCACATGCCTTTTCCATTTTATCCTACTCATGGTTTAATGCTTATAATTAGATATACTGCCAAAATGTGTTGGTAATTAAATGATAATTCAGTTAACATTGTAAAAAAGTGTGAAAATTGGGTAAAAGTTGAAATAGTAAGAAATACTGATTCACCCCCCCCTCTTAATATTTCTGACAAAAATTACTCATAGATGTCTCTAGTGGGTTTTCTTTGTCAAAATAAAAACTTTTCGAAGTATAAAATATCTTCGTGCCCACCATCACATCATCTTTGGGTGCCACATTTTTCTGTTGATCTAGTACATGGATCGCTTCATATTTTGCACCATTTTTCTTGAGGATTGTATTTCCAACATGTACTAGAATATTCCATTCTTCTTGATTTTATGGGTTTCCTATGGTTTCCCCTTCTTCATCCTCCTAGATGAAGGGTTCAAAAGGTTTCCATCCTTTTGTTTTGCAATCTTGCCCCATTTTCTTTTTTGGGTGCATTTTTTTCTTAGGGGTGTGTCATACAAATGTCTTGTTTGGTAACATGAATGACATTGGAATGTTTTATTTTCATAATATAGAAGTTGGGTCCAGTTGAATGTTTTAAGTTTTAGCTGAATGAGATAAGGTATACATTTACTAAGGTCTATTTCTACATAAATTCTAGTGAAAGTAAATAAATGTTTCTCCATTATTTTGGAGTCCATATTTTTAAAAGTCCCCAAAGTGTTTCCAATATCCTTAAGAGCCTTATGATGCCATAAAGGAAGGGGGAGATTTTGAAACCTCACCCTTACTAGAATTTTTGAAAACACCACTATTGTGGAATCAAAATATGGGAACGAAGGGGTGATAAATAGCCCCGCACTTCCCCAAAACCAGGGCCCTTATTTCATAACTCTCTCTAGATCTTCCTTGGAATTGAAATGAATAATAAAAAACCCTTTGAGCATAGGTATATGTCACAGGTTGTTGGTCTAGGTTGTAAAATTATAACGATGCAAAACATTGGACCTAGGCCAAAAACCATTGAATCCGTAAATCACCGTTCTATATTAAAGAATTGAAAAAAGCTAATTTACCTCTGTTAAGCTTACCTCCATGGTAAACACTTGTTGTTGTTGTTATACAATGTAAGGACCGAGATTGTATTATGGTAGATATGATGTATTAGGGACATTACCTCGCACTGCATTTTTGTAGGAGACTGAACCTCCTATGTTCCTGGATCTCGAAGCACCCCACTACAACCTTAAATTAAAGAAAATGGTGGATTTTCTTGAAATTTTGTAATCCTGTAACTAAAATAGATCATATAGCTACTTCCCCTAATGAAGAAGACGTTGTATGCCTATAGGAATTTCTAGTCAATTCTCCTTATTTTGCTTGAGGTTCACCATATGATCCAAACACGAGACCCAAAAAAGAAAGGAATTGCTATTAAGGGTCTTAAAGAAAATATGAAATCCCTGCCCCTATTTTGACACTTCCATCCCTCCGCCCAAATCATATTGATAAGGATAGGGGTTTTTTTTCTAGTGGATCTACACCTTTCTGGGAGTTTCCAAGGTTGTGTAAGCATGGATATAGTGTTTTATCAGTTAATTTAGGTCTTCCTACAAGGGACTGACAATTCCCTCTACTTCTGAATTCCCCGTGAGTACGACGAAGATATTCATGGACTTTGTGCCATCAATCTACATTCTTATTGGATGTGAAAAGGGAAGTCCCCTCTACAAGATGCTAACCATGGAACCCTTGAACTCAGACTTAAACGAATGGTGGACAATTGATAATATTAGAGGAAATGCCAAAATATCAACGATGTTAGATTGGGCTACCATTGTTGCAGTAAAAAATGAATAGGATTCTTGAAAAAAAAGAATGGTAGGAGCCAAAATCTCTCCTCAAAATGAAATACCGCCACATATGAACTACGTAGTTTATCTACAAGGTATAAATTTTCATTATGCGTCAACAAAGGGAGGCATGGATGCAAACTAGGGTTTCATAGGGTTTCACTCCATTAATTTATAAATTCTTATTGTAATTTACATATAATGTAATTCTTGGATTCATTGGATTTATTTTTTCACTATAAATGAAAGAAGAATTATATTTTCTTTCCACTATAGACCTCATCTTCCCTCCCCACACCCATTCATTAACTTCAAGGACCACTACTATAGATGAATTGAAGACAAATTCATTATCATTTACATACTTCATAATTGTTTTACTCTTAGGAGGGCCTTTTGTTTACTTGCTATTGATCCTTATAAAAAATTCAATTATCAAAATCAAATGTTTGAAGCATGTCAACTATTAATGTTAATAAGTGTTGAGAAATCAATAGGACTATAATTAGGGTGATTTCTCTTATACTTGATAATTTCTTGTGATGATTTTTTATTTAATTTTTTTTATTATTAGATTCTTCACTTATTAGTATGTTGTTCTTATCATCAAACAACTACCAAAAACATAAAGATCAATAGTACACAAGAAAAAATGATGTATGCTACAAGCTAGGGCTAAAACCTCTCCTCTTGAGAGGAAACTCCACAAATATCTTCTCTTCTTAAATATTATTAAAATGATGAATTCCAAGACCTGTAGAACCATACCACTACCCTTCCAAGACTATGCAAAAACTTCTTGATTATGTGCTTCTTCCATCCAAGTCAAACCTAGTCAAATCTCTTCCAACTACACAATTTCGACCCCCAGCTACAAAATTTCAACCTCTGTTATAGGTCAATTTGGGCACCATTCCCAATGACCTGGTTAAACTGTACATCATCCCCAGAACCAATGAATAGGGTCTATCATCCCCTATCATCTTAGTTGCTAGATGTCCTGAGACAAAGAACAAGAACAAATCATCCATGACTTCCATTGCAAGGTTTCCAAGATTTGAAGTACATGTTATATCACTTATGAGCTCACCAACGTAGTCTCTCAAGGGGCTAACTAGTTTGCATATTCAGGAACCTCCATTCAAGGGTGCTCTTCAAAGCACTTCCCGACACTCAAGGGTGCATTGGTCAATTGGGAGCAAAATTCTCATTGTTCTAGAATATCCACATGGCCAGTGCCTTCTAGAAGAGTGCATACGTGTCAAAATTTGAATCCATGTGTCCATTCAACACCTCTGAGCTTGGGAACATGTCTTGCCTATTATTAGAAATTCATTGATTATGAAACTACCTTTAGCTCATCTAGAAATTGAGCACAGGTCATAGTGCTTGAGAAGGAAGAAATTTAGTAGAGAAATGTTGTTGGAATCTCAATTGAAGTTTTGATTTGATTGATATGCTGCTGGAGAGATGTTCATCGTGATGAGGTTGGGATGATGCTGGAGTTGGTGACATAAAATCAATTGTTGGTTGTAACCTCCCCTTCTATCCATAATAAATATTGTTTCTTACTTTCCTACATATATATCTATATAAGCTTCTATATTTCATATTATGGATTCTCATCTGATGTATATGTTTCATGTTTCAATGATTTAATTGATTGACATGAATAGCCATATGTATATTGCAATATATTTTTTGTTTAGTGTTCATTCTTGCAGGAAATATTTTGGTGATATAGCTTGGATTTGAAGCTACAACAAGAGTGACAGAAGGAGAATAGGAAGAACTTGGACTCCAAGTAAGTTTCTTAATGTATTCTATGTGTCTATTTACTATTAGGAAAATTAGTTTCAAAGTATTTAATCTGTTATTCTAAATGTGCACTACATTTAGGGAATGTGTTTTATCCGTAATCCATAATTCCGCATAAAAAATTGGCAACTCCACTGGGGAGTTTACCCTTCATCCTTGGTGTGTTTTCTTCTGTTTATCTACCCAGTAGCATATTATCTTAAATATTAGACTTTTGAAAATAATAATTTCATTAGAAGTGTGTCAGTACTTTGAGTTTTTTGTTCTTTGTTGCGCCCAATACATTGTTGGTCAAGACACAATGCTTTTCATAGCACTATCTCCCACTCAAGGTTGCTTTGCAACGCACTGTCTCCCCTTAGAGAATGTGTTGCCCCCTAAGCCAACGAAATTCCCTTTGAATTGGCCATTTCCATTGCTTTTAGCCTTTTGTTTGTTGTGTTTTCAACTGCCTGATGCCTCATAGAGACCAGTGACTTTACCTGAATCTTCCTCCTTTGAAAAGAAATTTTGTTCAATGTCTCTTTAAATTGTTTTTCTTTATCATTGGAAAATCAATTTCAAAGTATTTTTATTTTTTCTTTAGATCCATTTTCTTTTGTAAAGGAAATTGTCGTTAAATTCTTTGTTTCCTATAGGAGAAATTGTAGTTCCATTCTTCATTTTTCCTAAAAGATAAATTGTTTTTCGATTCATAATTTCTCAAAGAAAAGAGAATTTGTTTTTATTGATTTGATGCATTTAGTTTCATTTTTTCATTCACATTAAGGGGACCAAAAATAAAAACCTGGATTTACATATAGTGGATTGTGTGTTTTGCATAGGAACAATTAGGAAAGCTACATATTAGTTTGTGCTCTTTGTTGTTTGTTTTCAAAACTGATTGCTCTTTCCCTTTAGTAGTTAAGATTTTCATTGAAAAAGCTAAAAGTGAAAAGTTTTCTTATCATTTTAGTTTTCATTTTAGAAATTTCCATCACATCATCGCGGTGAACCTTGAAAGGAAAATTTATAAACAAGATCAAATTAAAATTTACACCAATTTACCTAACAAAGCATTAGAACCATAACGATAACATTTAGAAGTTCTAGGCTAGAGACGTGTCCTGGTGTCGTAAAACATAGTTGTTGTCATTAATTGTCTGTGATACATTTCGAGTGTGATACCTCACTCCATGTACGCAAGTATATCGTAACTCGTACACGTACTTTCGGGTATATCGGGCGGTGTTACAGTAAAAAAATTATGAAGGGGTGCTCTCACTATGCGATTTCACATCAAACAATGCTAATACGGACTTGGGCCTCCACGTACCTTAGGGTATATTTGGGAGGAAAAATTTAGGTTGCTATCCATCCATAGTGAACCAAGTCGGCCGCCTTGTAAATTGTGATACACTAAATGCAACATTCGGGGAGATTTCCTGCCCATACTTCTTGGTTCGCTAGGAGGTATTCTGCAGTTCACAATTTCTTGGTAAACCTCTTGCCTAGCATTTCCCTTTTATTTTGTTTATTTATTTTTGGTCATAAAATAAATCATTCATCATGGAAGTAGAAAATACCTTTTCCCATTGTTCGCGTAGACTTGCATTGAAACCACCTTTACCACCATAAGTCACTTTTGGTTGGCGAAGGTGACACTGTTATACCAAAACTAGTACTATTAGTATCTCTGGTGAAGCATAATATTCCTATATACTAGAGTTGGCACAAATTGTTTCTACACATCCTGGTTCATCTATTGTTGTCGAGATAGATTCCTCATAGCTACCCATGGTCACGATCCATCCAATCAGTGAGACCATTACTCCGAAACCCGATGTTGTTCAGCTGGAAGTTGATCCAGATCCTGTCTCTTTTTTTCCAGAATATCTGCATCCCGAAGTCGAACGAACAAACTTTGTTCCTATATTGGTCATCCCACATTCTATTATAGCCATTGAGTCTCCCATATCATGCAGTCAACCTCCTGAAATATAATTTGGGCCTGACGATGAAATCCTTCCACCTGGTTTAATTTTGATTGAAGAAATCCCACAAGACGAGACACCATTAACTCCAACCCATTTTGGGGAGGATCGTTACCTATACGAGTATTTTCCTCAATCACCATCCTTTGCTTTTGTTGATAATGTTCCTATTCAAATTCCCATTGATTCAAAAGGGTACACATTTGGTCAAGTAACCGTGCCTGAACTAACATATTTGGTTGGACCATCCATTCCAATTGTGTCAGAACCTACTCTCGCTACACCATCGATGTTTACAACATCACCAGATTCATATTTTCATGGTGGCCTTTTGGTCCCATCAAGTTATAAATCTTTATCTGGAATTTTCTCTGGTGCATATTCAAACCCATGGACTTCACCAATGTCATCGTATGGTATTCTAACTAGTAAAACTATAGTGAGTACTAAATGGCTTGATTCTTTATACATATCCTCAGGGAAATATCAATTTGGTCCTTCTGGGTCTATTCCCTCCAGTACCATATCAATTGGACTCCCTGCATTTGGAGAACAATATTTTCGGTCTTATTATCCTCCTCATGTTGGGGGGCAACCTTTTTTCACCCACTTTGATAGTACTCCGTCATTTTTTGATCAACCTAATGTAAAAATGAATGTTTTTCAATGACAACCCACTCTACCTATCCAACCAAAAACAGTTGCACACTCGTGTCAACCGGTTCAACTAGTTGCACCCACATAAATTCCACTTTTTAATACATATTTACCCCTGCTACAGAATTAAACTGTTGTAAAAAAACCATTTCAGGCGAGTCCTTCAATTCAATACCCTCAAGTATTGGGCCCTCGGACTCCAACTCCTCCAACTAATTTACAACAACAACATGTACCTTGAATCATTTATTGACAAGTGGGACTACCATATTATGGGATGTCGTAGCCACAACCAGGTTATACCTATTCTCAACTGAATCCAATTTATCCTAATTTGGTTTATAACATTGGTGGACAGACCCCTTGGCAGCCTCAGGCGCAAATGCCTCAACATTCATTTCAACAAGTAACATATCCAAGTTTTGGTCAACATAATCCTCAAGCTTTTTCTTATCAAAACAACACCTATCTGGGTTACCAGCAGAAGATTCCTTATGCTGGTGCTTAAATGCCTGTTGCCCAAGAAATTCCATCATACCCTAGCTATGCTCAACCTGACCTTAATCGACTATTTCCCTTTGTTGCAACTTTAGAGTTACCATATTTAAATCGGCTCGCGAATGACCCAATCAACTATGCTCCTTGGTGGCTGGTGATACCCCATAAATTACCCTCAGATATTCCTAAGTTCAATGGAAACCCAAGCGAAGACCCATCAGCTCAGGTTATGGCTTATCATTTGTGGTGTTCATCAAACTCCCTCAATGATAATTTTGTTCGGCTACATATTTTCCAGCGTATGCTCACTGGTCTGACTACAAAATGGTAAATTGGGTTACCTAGAGCTTCTTTTGATAATTTCACTACCCTGGCTACTATATTTTTGACCCACTTCCAGTTACCCATACGATATGAAACTAGAATGTAACTCTTGACTAATTTTAAATAGAGTAATGCTACTCACATTTATGATCATATTCATGAGTGGCATCATCATCGTAGTGTTAGAATTTACTGCAAAAATAATAAAAAATTTACTGAGAGGAATAAACATAAAGAGGCCAGCAACAAATCATAAATATAAACACAAATGTTTCTCCGGGAAAACCCCAAATTTAGGGGAAAAACCCAACCAATGAAATTTCATTAACCATTGGCCAAACCCTTGGCCAATTCGGCCAAGTGAGCCTTCACCTCTCACCTCCAGGCCTACATTACAATGAAGTATTCCCAGCCTTTTATAGGCTCCATTACATAAAATACCATGGGATGAAAACCATGGTTGTACAATACCATGTGCCCCAAAACCATTACTATATAACCTATTCAACATTGACTCTATCCTGAGTCAATTTTACCTAACAATTCCCCCCTTAAAATTGACTTGGGGATTATTGACTAAATCCAGCCAAAACTGCTAAGTGAGACAACCCCGCTCACTATAGCCCTTTCCCCCTTCAATATTTTTACCCAGGGTAACTGTTAACTTGACATCCCCCCTATCACCTAGGTCTAGCCCAGACTTTACCAGTGATTACCTAGGGGTACGCATGCCATACCAGGTCTTACAGCAGTATGCCCATTTACATGCAAAAATTAACTCCATTATAATATATATATATATATATACATATATATATATATATATGTATATATATATATATATATTTGTTTCATTGTTGCTATTCTTTGTATGATCATTCTCTACATTCATGATGTCCTGTCCAAAGGGGACATCATAGTTGTACATGAATTTGCCCACCAACTGCAATAAAAGCCATTAATTTCTTTTATTTTTTTGATGAGCCTTTCCATGGCCTCTCTGCATCTCTTCAACGCCATGATATCTTAACTCATGCTCTGCCATTATTAAATCTTCTTTTGATTGCAAAATTCTTTGATATGTCTCAAAAATTGCAATCAATCATGGATCTCTCTCACAAGACCATCTCATCAAGGCAACAAATCACTATCAATGGTTGTAGACCCATGTGAAACAACAGCTACATACACCACCTTTTCACTTCATAAGAGTGTGGATTTCCGAAAATGCATCCCATGCATGGATATTACCTTATCCAATAGAAAAATTATATATTAGAGATAGACAAGTCTTCTTGCGTCCCATCGCAAACTTGATCATCGAACCTTTGGGCACACGCACAATTTTGGCTCCGCCTTCGACCGGCTCTGTCACTGCCTATATGACACATTTTTCTTCTCTGGCCCTGATCTGTAGATAATTTTTCTCAGGCATAACAGAATCTACATGTCTCGCCTCATCTCTGATACCCACTCTAGTCGGGATCCCCTTGCTGGATTCGAGGTCATTCTCTTGGTTTATTTTTGTACTACGGCAAAGTGAAGGCGAGGGGCAATAGGGATTTACTCCATTGCCACCCATCACTTATAATGGGAGCCTCGAATCTGGCCCAGACTGAAACTCTGGTGGACTGACTCTGACATACAAGCCCTCTTGCCAATGGCCTCGTCGACTAGATCACATGGCTCCAACACAACCATGGCACCATTCTCCATGCTCTTATTGAAAGCGTCTCGAGCATCTTCGACATCTCGAACTACTAACCCATGCTTGTCAAAGAATCTTCGCGCCTCATATGGCCTTCCTCCCACTAATTCAAAACTCATGGGATAAAAACAGTACAAAACACGCTTCCATCATGTCAACATACTCACATTTGACAACATCAGCCTCTTTCAGAGAAACACCATGATCTTTTAAATCCGCAGGTGTAGTTTGTGAACAACACTGAATCATGACAGATCTACAAATAGAAAGTCACCCCTTTTTAGTGAACTCAATTATACACTCTGCAAACACCACTAGCGACCCTTTTCAACATTAGATTTGATGGGATATGCCTCCTTCACACGTAGAAATAGATCTTAAAAAATCATATCTGACATATTTAAACAAATTTCGCACAATATATAGCTTCTTTGCATCGGTGGTTTCACTATGCAGAAAAGAAATTATATTTCCATCTCAATGTGCTTCTAAATTCATACAATTTGGCACCAACGTATTCAGCAATAAAATATCGGATCCATCAACTAGGAATGTCATCGCCTTATCTGAATCCAAAGCCACCTCCAGAATTCACCTCGAGAATTCTTAATCGATTTCATATGGCCATGATCATGAAACCATTTCTAGGATTGGTTTCCAAGCTCTGCACTAATCTCTCTTTGCATCAGGACAATACAAACCCTTGGCTTTAGAAGCATCCCTCTAAAACCAAACATGGCTTCGATACCATTTGCTAGAATTTACTGCAGAAATAATAAAAAATTTACCGAGAGGAATAAACATAGAGAGGCCAGCAACAAATCATAAACATAAACACAAATGTTTCTCCAAGAAAACCCCAAACTCCGGGGAGAAACCCAACCAATGAAATTTCATTGACCATTGGCCAAAACCCTGGCCAATCCATCCAAGTGAGCCTTCACCACTCACCTCTAGGCCTACATTACAATGAAGTATTCCTAGCCTTTTATAGGCTCCATTACATGCAATACCATGGGCTGAAAACCATGGGTGCACAATACCATGTGCCCCAAAACCACTACTATATACCTTAGTCAACATTGACTCTATCCCGAGTCAAGTTTACCTAACACGTAGAATGGTTAAGACAATTTTCCCTGATCAGGTCCTTGCTGAGTGGTTTATTAAGTTCCTGTTACCATCTATAACTGAGGATGTGGCTAAGGGTGGTGTCATCACTGAAGAGAAGGTCATTGCTCGTGCCCAATATTTAGACTTGATTTATACTTAGTCTGGCATGCTCTATGCAAAAATTCCTAACGCATCGTGATCTAATTTTATTATTCCTCCTCAATTAAAGGACTCTCATGTAGGAGAAGGTTTGATTGGTACTGCAAGCACACATTATAATGCTACATCAGAACCTGCACCTTCTTCTGAAAGTAATGTCATGTCATTTGAAAAAGGAAAATGTGACAAGCAACTCGGAAGTAAGAAAAAAGGGAAATCAAAGAAAAATAAAACCTTTAACCCACAAGAAATATCATTTGATAAATCGTCTAGAAATAGGAAACCTAATTATCCATGCATAACATGTAATGAGGAACACTTTGTTTGGGATTGTCCTCATTGCGATGAAGTCTCAAAAATGGTTAAGAATTCACACGCATTAGTTGTTTTGACAGATTCGTTTCCGAATTCGGACACAAATTTGGTTGCTACAAATCCAGCTTCTAGTTCTCAAGTGATTATGCTATCTGTCATAAAACAAATATTTTGGTGTCAACGTGTAATAAATATTATGGTAGTCAGGCCACTGATCAACCTAATACCTCGACCATGAATCCATCTATGGAATTGGTACCACCTACTGCTATTCTTGAATTGTCAATCAAGCCACCGAAGGAAGTCATTCATAAATCGACATATAATCCTCAAGCAAGAGCTGCTCAAAACTATAATATAGTTGAATATTTGGCTCAATCCCCTTCAACTATGTCAGCTATTGAGGTATTACAAAATTTTCCCTCCCAGAAATGGGCTTTATTGTCAGTAATTGGTGGAATTGATCCGACTGATTCTAACCTCGTAGCCTTTAATCATACAGGATATGTGCCAAAATTTCCAATAGAATTGGCATTCTCCATACAAGTAACTGTTCTCAATCACCTTGTTCAACATACTATTATTGATGAGGAAGCATCTACATGCATTATGTCTCTAAATTGTTGGAAATCACTTGGCTCGCCACGCCTATCTCAATCATCATTGATCAACGAAATTGAAGGCTTTTGATGGACATACATATAATCCTTGTGGTATTATCAATAACCTACATGTAGAACTATGGGGGAAAACAGTGAATGTTGATGTCGAGGTTGTTGAAAAATCCCTTGACTACAATATTCTACTTGGAAGGCCATGGGTATATGCTATGACTGCAATTGTTTCTACATATTTTAGAATGGTCCCCTTTCCATATAAAGGTGCCATCATAGTCATCAGTCAACTATCCTTCTTTTCGTCCTCTTCACAGGTAATTGGAAGTGTTCCATTCATTCATGCACCCCAACTAGTGCTTCAGAACATTAGTGTAGGATTCTTAAAGGATTCCACTCTCATGGGAACCTTTACATTACTGCCACCTACAACGTCAACAGAAATTGCAAGTATAGAGACCTACTACATGATATCTTCCACTCCATCTGGCTTAAGGAAGAGTACGGGTGATTATGAAATTGTTGCATTGGATGAGTTTCTGCTGCCCAACCCTATTGAGCTAGCATAGCAATCAATCTATCTGTCTTGGGCGGCGAATCTGAAATCAACGTCGCCGGTTGTTTGGGTTGATCATTCCTTAGATTTTGGTACTCCATCTGATCCTTTTTCCTAAACTCTCTTGAAATATAAGAATATTTTGGAAACCATGATGTCAGAAGGAGAACCATGGGAATATTATCATCATCGTTTGCATATTCCTGATTATGAAGAAAATAATCTTAGTGAACTATATCACCCATTGATCAAAAATTCCTTCTCGAATTCTTTATCTATTAATGCAATCGATTCCGAGTGAAATTTGTCAAATATTGAAGAAACCATTTCTATCGATATTTCGGCCGAACCTGGGATTGTAGAAAATATTCATGTCCGTGTATCTTGTTCTTCATTAGAACTCGAAACATATCACTCTCTTTTTCATGAGTTTCATGATGTATTTTCTTGGTCTTACGAGGAAATTCCAGCATAGATACTAGTATCATTGAACACACTATTAATATGTATCCTGATGTCAAGCCGGTGCATCAACGCCTTCATCCTATTCATCCAAAGAAGGCTGCTGCCATTAAAGTGGAAGTTGATAAAATTTTGTGTGTTGATTTCATTTACCCTGTTCTGCTAATTGATTTGGTTTCCAACATCGTTCCTGTCATGAAAAAACAAGGAACCATTAGAGTGTGCATTGATTATCAGGATGTCAATCTTGCTTGTCCAAAAGACAACTATCCTACTCCCTTTATCGAACATATTATTGATGATTGTGCTGGATGCATAATATTTTCGTTCATGGATGGATTTTCCTGCTACAATCAAATCAATATCCGCCCGGAGGATCAACATGAGACAACATTTATCTATCCCTGGGGCACATTCACTTATAGGAAAATATCGTTTGGTTTAAATAACGTTGGGGAAAATTTTCAAAGAGTAATGGATTATGCTTTCAATGACATCAAGCACATTGTTCAACCATATCTAGACGATTTAACCGCGCATTCACGAAATCATACTGATCACCCGATGCATTTGAGAGCCATCTTTTTACGTTGCTGACACTACAAAATACGCCTCAATCCACATAAATGTGCATTTTTTGTTTATTCGAATTCATTGTCTCAAAAGAAGGAATTCGAATCGACCCATTGAAGCTTCAGGCCATTCTTGATTTTCATGTGCCATCAAATTTACTTCAGATATAGAAACTTCAAGGAAAGGCTAACTTCCTAAGGAGGTTCATACCCAACTATGCCGAAATGGCTAAAGGATTTACTCGGTTCTTGAAAAAATGGGTTCCCTTCCATTGGGACCAAGTTGCACAAGCTTCTTTCGATGTCTTCAAGGATACTCTTGTCCGGGCGTTATTAATGTATCCCTCCAATTATCAGAGTGATTATTTTTTATATATCTTCACGGCCGATATGACCATTTCCATGGTATTGGTCTAAGTATAAAACGGGATAGAACATCTAATATATTATTTGAGTCGTAATCTCAACGATACGGAAGTGAAGTATTCGTATGTAGAAAAGCTTGCCTTGGCAATTTTTCAAGCTGTCCAAAGATTTTTCCACTATATCTTGTTCCGAAAGACCATTGTCATTTCGGATTGCAACCCCATGACTTATATTTTATCACGTCAATTGCTGGGGGCAAGTATTCAAAATGGATTTCCATTTTGTAGGAATTTAATTTGGAATTCATCAAGTCCATGTCAAAGAAGTATTTAGTATTGTCTGAACTTCCCTGTGACCTTCCCTCTGATAGTACTACTACTATGTCATAACCATCTATTCCTGACGAGTCTCTATTTCTGATCGGATCATGTGATCCTTGGTATGGGGATTTTATCATTTATCTCTAGACCCAGACTTTTCAGCTTGATACCTCTCACTCTGACCAACGACGTATTCGATACCAAGCTAAATGTTATTTGATCGTCGGTGATACAATTTATCGTCATGGTGTCGATACAATTTTAAAAAGGTGCCTCACTCATGAGGAGGCCGAAAAGGTTTTAAATGATTCTCATGTTGGGGCTTTTGGTGGAAACTTGTCTAGATACACTACCACGCAGAAGATACACCTCGCTTGTTACTTTTTGCCTACCATATTTCATGACTTCATTCATGCAGTTAGAAGTTGTAATGTGTGCCAGATATTTGATCATAAAATCTGCAAACTGCCAGCGCCAATGCATCCTGTTGTCTTTGTGGGACCATTTTCGAAATGAGGTATTGACTTCATGACTTGTAACCCTCATTCATCCAGGGGGGATGGTTATATTATTATCGCAATAGAATACATTACCAAATGGGCTGAAGTCATGCCTACATTCAACAACATAAGACAAACAGCTGCATTGTTTTTCTTTAATCATGTGATTGTATGGTTTGGGGTCCCATAGGCTATAGTTATAGATTATGGGAATCATTTTCACAACCACATGATGACTGAATTGACTGCCAAGTTAGGATTGTCACATGATAATTCTACTCCTTATTATCCACAATCCAATGGACAAGTTGAGGCTATCAAAAATATTCTTAAATGTATGCTTCAACGAATGATAAGAATTCATAAAATACACTGGCATTTGACCATGTACTCGGCCTTATGGGCATACCGAACCTTGGTGAGAAACGCAACCAAATTTACCCCCTTTCAATTGGTGTATGGTCTAGAAGCTATCTTACTAATCCAATGTGAAATACCATCGTTAAAACTCACAATAGACTTGTTAACTGACACCACAGAAGAAGAAGCACGTCTTTCTAACCTCATCCATCTTGATGAAACACGTCTTGAATCCCAATTGGCCAATGAAGTGCATAAGAGACGTATAAAGGCGCAATACGACAAAAATGTCTAGCCTCGCATTTTCTTAGAGGTTGACTTGATCCTTCTTTATGACCAAGAAGTTGATGTAATAGGTACACGGAAATTTGAGCCATTATGGCATGGCCCCTATATTGTCAAAATATTTCCTGCTAAAGGTGCCTATGATTTGGTGGATTATGATGGAATTCCATTGGTGCAATCCAGAAATGGGTTGCATCTGAAATGTTACAATGATTAATCATGAGCATAGTAATTTTTTGTATTATATTGCATATATATTGTTGTGTGTGTGTTATATTCTTTCCATGACTAGCCCCAAGCGTTGTATGTTGCACCGGGCACAGCAGGGGGGTCACAGGTGGGGCGGCAGCGCCCCGACGAATTTTTTTTTGGTATGCGGTCCCACTCATAGGCGAACCCACCCATGTTTTGTGCATGAGTTTGCACATGGTTTTGGGGTACGATGGTGTTCGGCCCTTGGTATTTTGTAGATCCGGTTAAGAGAACTACGGTTATGTTCTAATTCAGGGTTAATGGATTGGGGTTTATGTATGCTTTGGCATGTATATATATGTGTGTTGTAAAACTAAAAGGAACATAATGAAATATCAAGCTGGTCATCCCGATTTGGGATCCAGCGGAAAATCTCTGTGCTTATCTGTTTTATGTTTTATGCTCTCGCTATTGTTTATTTTCTGTTATAAGATTTGTGTGTAGATAATTTCTGTTCAGGGTTAAAACCTACATTTGGTATCAGAGCTGTTTCGGCTTCAAGGGGATGCATTTGCTGCTGAAGGTTTTTTGTTTGGGCTTGAGGTAGACCCTGTTTAGTGGGAGATCTGCGGGATCGATTCTTGCGGTGAAAGAAGATGGCGAGCGGTGGGAAGATAGAGATCGAGAAATTTAATGGTCAGAGCTTTGAGTTATGGAAGCTCAAGATAGAGGATCTGCTGGTGGATAAAGATTAGTGGATCGCGATAGATACAGGTACTAAACAAATGAAAATGTCAGATGAAGACTGGAAGAAACTGGATCGGAAGGCTAAGAGAAAAATACGGTTGTGTGTCTCAGATTCAGTATTGTTGAATGTATCTGGGGAAACTACGGTCAATAATTTGTGGGAAAAACTTGGGACTTTGTACCAATATATGTCTCTGGTGAATAAGTTGTTCCTGTGGAAAAAGTTGTATAACCTGAGGATGAAGGATGGAGACTCGGTGACAGAGCATCTGAATGCCTTCAATACTGTGGTAAGTCAGATGTCATCTGTTGATATTAAAATATCAGATGAAGATAAGTGCATCAGTTTTTTGTGTTCTCTACCAGACTCGTGGGACAGTCTGGTTATTGCAATAGGTAGCAATACAACTACCTTAAATTTTGATGACATTGTCTCAGCCTTGCTGTCGGAGGAAATGAGATGGAGAAATATGGAGGGTCAAAATGGAGATGCCTTATATGTACGAGGAAGGTCCCAAAAAAGAAACAAGAATAAGGTTTCGAGTGGGAGATCTAAATCTAGAGGGAGATCTAAATCTCCTGGAAAGTTTGTAAAGGTATGCTGGAAATGCGGAAAGGAAGGGCACTACAAAAAGGAATGTAGATCTAAAGCTCCTGAGAAAGGAAAGGGATCTGATGATGCTCCTTCTGCAGAGGCAAAAATCACCTTGGATGAAGGTGGGGATGTGTATTTGGCTTCTTATTCAAATACACATGTAGATCATGAGTCATGGTTGATTGAATCAGGTGCATCCTTTCACTTCACTCCCCATAGGGAGTGGTTCTGCGAGTATGAGAAATATGATGGCAGCGATGTATACCTAGGGGATGATAGGAAGGCCAGAATCGTCGGACGTGGAAAATTCAAGCTGAAGCTGCAAGGTGGAAGGATTAGAACACTTCCTAGTGTTCTGCATATTCCTGCATTGGCTAGAAATTTGATTTCTGTAAGCAAGATGGATGATGCAGGTGTAAAAACAGTGTTCGAGAAAGATGCCTACAAGATGGTTCGGGGAGCACTGGTATTAATGCAGGGAGTTAGGATTGGAAATCTGTACAAGCTACAATGTAGCATTGTTGTTGATGGGTGTAATAGTTCTGTGGTTCCTGAAAGAGGAGCAAAAAGCCTAGCTATCTTTGGAGAAAGACCATGCTATGGCATCAAAGGCTTGGACATATTGGAGAGAAGGGCGTTCAGATACTGCATAGAAATGGTATGGTAGAAGGTATGTCTAATTTCTCTCTGGATTTTTATTTCTGTGAACATTGTGTATATGGGAAGTAGAATCGGGTGAGTTTTCCTTCTGGTGCTAAGAGGGCGAACAAGATATTAGAGCTTGTGCACCGTGATGTGTTTGGACCTATGTCAGTTCCATCAATGGGAAAGTCTGTGTACTATGTTTCATTCATAGATGACTTCTCAAGGAATACATGGATATATTTCTTGAGGAATAAATCTGAAGTCTTTGACAAATTTAAAGAATTTAAGGCTCTGGTGGAAAACTAGATAGAAAAGAAGATAAAGGCGCTGAGGAAAGATAATGGTGGGGAGTTCTGCAAGAAGGAATTTGAAGATTTCTGTAAGAAATGTGGTATAGCATGGAAGAAGAATACTCCATACACACCTCAGAAAAACGGAGTTGCAGAAAGAATGAATAGAACACTGATGGAAAATGCAAGAAGCATGCTTAGTGGTACTAGGCTAGGACAAGAATTTTGGGCAGAGGCAGTGGAGACTGCATGTTACTTAGTTAACAGATCTCCTTCATCAGCGTTGGAGGATAAGACTCCACATGAGGTATGGACTGGTAAGAAAACCTCTCTTTCACATCTAAGGGTATTTGGATGTGATGCATATGTACATGTTCCAAAGGAGAAAAGGACCAAGTTGGATAATAAATCTGAAAGGTGCTTCTTTATTGGGTATAAGGATGGTTTAAATGGTTACAAGCTTTGGAACCCAGAAACAAGGAAGGTTGTGTACAACCGAGATGTGGTGTTTAGAGAGGTGAAAGATGTTGTTACACATGAAGTCCTACCAAAGGAACCTAAGAAGATAGAGTTTGAGCTAAAGGAGTATGAATCAGACTCTACAACAGAAGAAGACTCAGAAGAGGAAGAGCCACAAACTCCAGTTTTGAGAAGATCAGCTCGGGAAAGAAGACAACTAGAAAGGTATAGTCCATCTGCTTTCTGTTCAGGTTTTTCCTTAACTATAACTGATGATGATCCCAGAACTGTCAAGGAGGCAGTAGATTCAGAGGATGAAAAACTCTGGAAGGAGGCCATGGTTGATGAAATGGAATCCTTGCACAAGAATGAGGCATGGGATCTAGTGGAGTTGCCGGTTAGAAGGAAGCCCATCGGGAGCAAATGGGTGTTTAAAAGGAAGATGAACGTAGAAGGCAAGGTGGAGAAATACAAAGCTCAGTTGGTAGCAAAAGTTTATTCCCAGGTGCCGGGAATTGATTTTGGTGATATTTTTTCTCCTATTGCCAAAGTTACTTCTATTAGATTACTTTTATCTGTTGCTGTTGCATTTGATTTTGAGATAGAATAGATGGATGTGAAGAAAACATTTCTTCATGGAGTTCTAGAAGAGGAGATCTACATGAAGCAACCTGAAGGCTTTATGTCGAAGGGTAAGAAAGAACTAGTGTGCAGGTTGAAGAAGTCTCTGTATGGGTTAAAATAGTCACCAAGGATGTGGTATCAAAAATTTGATACCTATATACGGGGACTTGGCTTCACTAGAAGCAAGGAGGATCAATTTTTTTATTTTAAATTAATTGGTGACCGTGTTATTTATTTGGTATTGTATGTGGATGATATGTTGTTGATTGGAAATGACAAAGAAATTATCGAATATTTGAAGACCCAACTATTCTCCAAATTCGACATGAAGGATCTTGGTGCTGCAAACTATATTTTGGGCATGGAAATTAAGAGAGATCGGGTAAAGAGGAAGCTATGGTTAAACCAGAGGAAGTATGTCAAGAATATATTGCAGAGGTTCAATATGCAAGATATTAAATTGGTGAGTGTTCCTATTTCTGTAGGTGCAAAGCTGTCTGCTGAACAGTGTCCCATGACACAAGAAGAAGAGGAGGATATGTCCTGTGTTCCATATGCAAGTGCAGTGGGTAGCTTGATGTATGCAATGGTATGTACTAGACCAAACATTGCACATGCAGTGGGAGTATTGAGTAGGTTTATGTCAAACCCAGGGAAGGAGCATTGGATAGCAATGAAGCGGATTTTCATATATTTACGTGGCACTAGTGATTATGGCTTGTGCTACCAAGGAAGACCAGGATTAGAAATAACGCTGGACATTTGTGGCTTTGTTGATGTGGACTGGGCTGGAGATCTGGACCAAAGATGATCTACAAGTGGGTATGTGTTTAGCCTATTTGGAGGTGTAGTCAGTTGGATGAGTAAAAGACAGTATGTAGTGGCACTTTCAGCTACAGAGGCAGAATACATAGCAGCCACTCATGCAAGCAAGGAAGTAGTTTGGTTGCAAAGATTGTGTTCAAGTATGGGGTTGGTACAACAAGCTATAAGGATAGACTGTGATAGCCAAAGTGCAATTTTCTTGGCTAAGAAACCTGCTTATCATTCAAAGACAAATCACATCGATGTTCAATATCACTTTGTTATAGATATGGTTGAGGCTAAAAGGGTGTTGCTGGTAAAGGTTGACACTTTGAAGAATGTTGCAGATGCATTGACAACGTATGTAAGCACTCAGAAGTTCTCTTGGTGTAGAGAAACAATGGGTGTTGAAGAATTGGCCAAATGAATAAGCTCTCCTGTGGCCCCTTGTGGAAAGAAAACAAAAAGTGGGAGAATGTTGGGTGTGTGTTATATTTTTTCCACGACTAGCCCCACATGCTGTACGTTGCGCCAGGTGCAGCAGGGTGGTCACAGGGGGGGCGGCAGCTCCCCCTATCGGGGTCCGAGGTAGCGCCCCGGTGAATTTTTTTTTGGCATGCGGTCGCACTCATAGGCAGACCCACCCATGTTTTGTGCATGAGTTTGCACATGGTTTTGGTGTACGATGGTTTTCGGCCCCTGGTATTTTGTAGATCCGGTCAAGGGAACTACGGTTATGTTCTAATCCAAGGTTAATGGATTGGGGTTTATGTATGCTTCAACATGTATATATATGTGTTGTAACACTAAAAGGAACATAATGAAATATCAAGCTGGTCATCCCGATTTGGGATCCAGGGGAAAATCTCTGTGTTTATCTGTTTTATGTTTTATGCTCTTGCTATTGTTTATTTTCTGTTATAAGATTCGTGTGTAGATAATTTCTATTCAGGGTTAAAACCTACATATATATTGTTGATATGCATTCACTATCTTAGTTTTTTTTTAGTGTTTCCTTGACGTTAGTAATCTGCTTTACATTTCATCACAGAAGTCTAAATATTTGGAACCATTTGTTGGATATGTTGATGGTGCTAGTCGTAGTACGCAGAATCTATCCTCTGCAACGTGGGCCATTTTCTTTCTGAACGACGAGTTAGTGAGTTTTCAAGGGATTTGTATTGGTATATCGACAAATAATATCGTTGAGTATAGTGCGTTGATCGAACTTTTCTCTGATTCCATTTCATTTGGTATTAACCGCATTATCATAAGGTTAGACTCACAATTTATGGTATTACAACTTACTATTGTTTATACTGTTAGAACTCCAACATTACATTGTTTGTTCCTAAGATTTCGACTTTTGGAAAGACACTTTGATTTTATTCAATATCAACACATTTCCAGAAACATGAACACATTGACTGATTCTTTGGCTAATCAAGTTTTAGATAGACATTTGCAACACATGTAAAGAAATATTCACATAATTGAATAGGATTGCGTAATAAACATAGGAAAACACTGAAATAAAATAGATAGATAGTTATAGGTTTTACTAAAATTTGTGCCCAAGACACATTGGTCATCTTACCTCAAAATGTATGCACCATGTCAAAAGTAAACTAGTGATGCTCATGGTAACATGCTATAGATCTAGCTATCCTATGTAGTAACCACATCCAGTGGTTAGAAACGCCTATAGTGTGGTGCTACAGTCGCATGGGTGACTCTTCAATCCGGAAATTCGGAATCCCGAAGGTCAACCCCTCTATGTACTGCCAAAGCTTAGACAGAGTCTCAACCATGTCTAGATCCTGAAGGACTTCTCTCCCGACAACCCTCTCTTCTGGCTCATCCACTCCATGCTCTGGTTCTTCCACCAGTTGAACTCAACCAACATCTGCATTACATTAAAACTTTATTTTAGTCTTGGGAAAACATCAAAATACAAAAAAATTGTATAAATCTTAGAAAAATATAAAACATGGTCAAAACATTATTACTTATTGCACCCCACTGAGTGCCTTCTGGTAAAGCTAAGTCTAGATCTCCTCGGAAATCGATGCCTGCATATGCATACTCATCGATGGAAACAACCTGTCGCCTGAACCAGGCGAAGAAAACAATCGAGAACACAATGGATGATTAACCTGCATGCCTAACAATTAGTTCTACCCATATCTACATCCTCGAATCTCTAGGGTTAGGCACACCTAGTGTCACATGATGAGGCTGCATCAGTGGAATCTGCTCTAAGGAAAATGAAATGAGGATCGAACCATAAATTAAGTTTTTCTTCCTTCCTCCCTTTGCATTGATCAATTTTCTTTTATTTGAGAAAGTACATCTTTAGACTAGTTGAAGACTGTTGGCCCCATGCACTCTAGCGCATACTGCATATATGATCTATTCGCTACATGTAGTGTAATGGTGCCGGAAATTTTTTTGATCGTGAAAAGAATGGTTCTGAAAGGAAAGTCTCGAACATCACGGATGTTTATTTTCCCATACTTGCTTGGATTTTTCCCTAGATAGAAATATTGCAAAACATAATCTCTCACAGTCTCTCCTTTGAGAGCAGACCCCGAGAGGGAAATAGGAAAGCCTCTCCTTGACAAGCCTGTAAGAAAGTATACATCCTCCACTATAATTGGAACCACTTTGTTTCTTAATATGAAGTTTCTAGGTAGTTGGATCCCATGCTCGAACTAAGAACTCCAAGAGTTCTATTTATTGCCTCATCCTTGACAAACAGAAGTAATTTAATAACCCACAAACTCTTAGGGCTCTTACTGTACCTGGATCAAATAAGGCAACCATATTTTGTTCTTCATTCTCTCTTTCTCTCCAAGTAATCTTCATTCTAGTCCAATGGAATCCTGAAACATAACCATAAGGCCCATTAGACTCCTTTTCATGCAAAAAATTAGGAAAATTTTGGGTACATTGCAAGAATAAAAAATGAGAATTTCGCCCAACGCAGTCTTGAACAAGGGACGGTGCATTGCATATTCACCTAGGTTTCAATTTAGGTCCTCCACAATGTAGTTTTCAATGCTCAAGGGTGTGTTTCCCTCTTTTGAAATATAATCTACCATAAGGGGCCCAAATCCCTAAAAAATTTCAATGAAAGGAAATGAATTGACTACTTAAAGAAAGAGAGGGTTCATGGCACCAACCTAGATCAAATGGTGATGAAAACCATCCACAAAAATGATCGCAATCAACGACTGAAATTCAGGGTCAAAAACAGGTTCAGAGCTCCAAAATGCAAATGGTAAATTTCAAATGGTAAAAATGAATAGTAAAACTCTTTTTGCTAGTCATTTGATTATTTGAAAATCATATTTATTGTTGTGACTACGGTTTTATTCTATTTTTATCATGAAACAGGTATTTTTAATCCATTTGGTGTTGTTCTGAATAGGTTTTACAACTGATGAGCAGATTAGTCATGCAGATTTATTTCAAGAATGATTTGACCAAAAAGCATACTTTTATCCTTATTTTTCGAGCTTTTTTAAAAATGAAAAAGGACTTGAAGCACACTTTTATCTCTTTTTCGATCTTTGATAACAACAAAAAAGGAACCCATGGAGTATTCTTTTAGATTTTTTCAGACTCCGATAATGTGAAAGGATTGCTGAGCACATGTCTTTTCAAGCTTGCAAAATTAAATGAATTGATATATACTCAGTATAAGTTTAACCCTTTTCCAGACTGAGATAGATTATTTACGAAAAAGGAATTACTTACTCGAACATGGGTAAGAGGTTCTCTCAGATATTATTTTACACTTTTTCAGATCTGAGCGACAAATTTACGAAAAAGTACTTATGGAGTTTTCTTTCGTCCTCTTTTTCAAACTCTCTAAATATGAGAAAGGATTGGGTTGTCACTATCGTTATGCTCGTTAAAACATAAAATAGCAACAAGCTTTTCAATCATGGCAAGAATCAAGTTTCATTCATTGCTAGACTTGTTAAATTATTAAATAGTGATACATTATTCACCCGAAGGGTTGAATTATAGATCAAGCATATGTTATCCTCCTCAAGCTTGTTAAAAAATAAAGAGGTATTGGTCGACAAATAACTGGGGAAAATTTGGGAAAGTGTACAAAGTTTTTTACGGTAGCAGGTCGCTCTTGAATATGACACTTCACTCCATCACTGTGACTGTTTGGGTTGGGTAATCTTCTTGACGGTTCATCATACCTTCACTTCGGTTTTGGGTCAATGCTACAAACTCATCTCAATGTCGCCGATACGTTCAAGAGAAGTCATCCAGCGAATACTCATCCTTCCGCAATACTCATAAACCTTGATTCTCATGACAGTCATCCCTGAACATTGCTCTATCAAGTCATACCTTTTCTCCAAAATCAGTAACTCTTGTTTCGCAATAACGTGACTTCTTGTCGACGAAAAATAATTATCGAGAAATTTCACTTAGAAATATCATATTCCAGTACCATGAGGCTTGTTACAGCATCAACAAGATCCTCACTTCTGGACTTTTGACTGAAAGATTTTGTTTACCGTTCGACATCAAATCATCTATTCATGCCTTACGAAATGTATTGCAGTACCTTGAGGGCCATTGACATCAATGGTGGTTTTCTCGTGTTTGTTAATAGCTCACATCATTGGCTCGTAATCAAACAATGTCTTACCATGTTCGACTACAAATCATATATTCCCATGGCTGGACTTGTACCTGAACGATCGAGTGAATGAGATAAGAATACCTTGGATCTACTTTCGTACATCCAAGCTATGATTTTAGGATTGTTGTACACATCATCTGTACAGTGACCTTACATATAGATCGTCATCTGAACATGGGCCTATATTTGTAGGAATGTCTGTATTGGGCAACATTCCAATGTAGACGACTTTCTGCACTATGTACATGTTATTAGATAGTTTATGTGCTCAGCATGGGAATTCCTTCCCTTAGAAATTCATGATCAAGAGGATATATCATGATTTAATGTATTGTAAGATTGATGCAAGTCACCACTCCACTTTAGCTCCATCCCATCACAGTGTAAAGCATCTCATTAAAAAAACATTGTTATTATTATTCTGACTTCATGCTTTAGGGTGCAATTTGTTATAGGTCAATTTGGGCACCATTCCCAATGACCTGGTTAAACTAGACATCATCCCCAGAACCAACGAATAGGGTCTATCATCCCCTATCATTTCAGTTGCTACATGTCCTAAGACAAAGAACCAGAACAAATCATCCATGACTTCCATTGCAAGGTTTCCAAGATTTGAAGTACATGTTATATCACCTATGAGCTCACCAACATAGTCTCTCAAGGGGCTAACTGCTTTGTATATGAAGGCACCTCCATTCAAGGGTGCTCTGCAAAGCACTTCCCAAAACTCAAGGGTGTGTTGGTCAATTGGGAGCGAAATTCTCATTGTTACGAAATCTCCACATGGAGAGTGCCTTCGAGAAGAGTGCATATGTGTCAAAATTCGAATCCATGTGTCCATTCAACACCTATGAGCTTGGGAAAATGTCTTGCCTATTATTAGAAAGTCATTGATTGTGAAACTACCTTCAACTGATCTATAAATTGAGCAGAGATCCTAGTGCTTAAGAAGGAAGAAATTTAGTAGAGAAATGTTGTTGGAATATCAATTGAAGGTTTGATTTTAGTGATATGATGCTAGAGAGATGTTCATCGTGATGAGGCTGGGATGATGTTGGAGTTGGTGACATCAAATAAATCACTGGTTGTAACCTCCCCTTATATCCATTAATAAATATTGCTGCTTACTTTCCCACATATGTATCTGTATGGGCTTTTGTATTTCATATTATTGATTCTCATATGATGTATATGTTTCAAGTTTCATTGATTTAACTGATTAACGTGAATAGCCATCTGTATATTGCAATCTCTTTGTTGTTTAGTGTTTTTTCTTGCAGGAAATATTTTGGTGATCTAGCTTGGATTTGAAGCTACAACAAGAGCGACAGAAGGAGAATAGGAAGCGCTTGGACTCCAAGTAAGTTTCTTAATATATTCTGTGTGTCTATTTTCTATTAGGAAAAGTAGTTGCAAAGTCTTTAATCTGTTGTTCTAAATGTGCACCACATTTAGGGAATGTGTTTTATCCGTAATCCATAATTGCACATAACAACCTCCATTGTACGTCTCAAATTTTTTTCCCCTACAACAGTTGCTACTTCCACACGTGTGAGGGAAATTATGGTTTCCAACATATCCTTTCTCTTTCAGTTGTGTTCTTCTCCTTCTAGGGCTAGTAGGTGACCTAAAAATCATTTCTTTCACCAATTTTGACCTTGTAGCCGCAAAACCCTTGTCTTACCTTTAGACACATGTGTGTGTGTGTGTGTGTGAGTGAGAGAGAGAGAGAGAGAGAGAGAGAGAGAGAGAGAGAGAAAGAGTATCAACCCAAAAACTTCGTTGTTATTCCTTCCATCCTTATTCACTTACCTTTCTTCTGGCTGTTCTTTGCTTGGATGATGAGGAATCAATGAGTGTCCATAAAAGGTTGAGTTATCCCCTATATATAGGACTCCAAGGAGGGCGAAATACCCTAAAGAATCTTAATTCCTAGCATTGAAGCCGGCTTGGTCTTGGAGGTGTATTTTAACACTGTAAATAAAAAAATAATTATTTTGACATGTTAGAAGATGCCCAATGGGTCTTCCTCATATGAAAATGACTCTATTGACTTCTTGACTATATGAAAAAAAATAGAAGAAATCAATGGGTGCTTGGCATATAAATAAAATGACCTTAAGTTGAAACCCATGCTACAAAAGTTAACAATAATAATTTTTCTTTCTTTTTACAATTTACGAGAATCAAAATTACATTTCATATCTGTGAAGACCAAACCAAGTTACATATTTCAACAAAAAGTATATTATTAGTAAAAAAATCAAAGAAAAACTTTGTGTTCATAATTTCTGGTTTCACCTAATTCCTTTTGTTGAAACATTTCCATAAAACTACTATATTTTTTGTTCAATTAATTCAATTGTTTACTTTCCATAACACGTGTTAATTTATATACATTTTTTAAACCTATAGATAATTCATATATATTACTTTTATATTGAATCTTAAAATAACTTTCCATGCTTTCTTCTTGACTTCGCTATTGCTTCATACTATAATCTCTTTTCCTTAATATTCTATCCACCATCCTCTATTGATATAAGCTATTCAAAATGAATATAGAAACTATGAATTATGTTTTATAAACGAAGTAACAATTTTAGGCTAAAAATGTTTTGAGGTTAGTGGAATAATTTATACAATAATATGCATTAGTGCACATTATACAACAATATGAACATGTGCATGTTTACTATATAGTATTCACCACTAAAACCAAAAATATTTTTAAAATAGGATAGAGATAAGTAGTGCAACATACACTAACAAATGCATTATTGCATTGTTATTGTAAAGTGCACATTGCAAAACTGATTTTATTTTATTTATTTATTTAATTTAATTTGAAACACCAAGTGATGCACTCTTTAGTAAAAAATGCACCAACACATGCTTATTGTATAATATCCATCCAAAAATTAGAGTGTATATTAAAGAATATAAAAAATTAAAAAGCAAAAGAAGTCAAAATGACATGTTTTTGGATCAAATATAATGAATAGTCCCAATTGAACATATATCCAAAGCCCCCACCCCCTAATTTTTTATTATTATGTAAGGGTAGAGAGACTAAACCCATATTTTTAGGGTTTACATTGACATAAAACAAAAGGGACAAAATAAGAAAGCTAGAATTTGCAACATTGAAAGTGATTCTAAAATCCTATTATTTTATTGAAAGTGTATATATAGGAATAAATAAATAAAATGATAAATTTTCATCAATTGAGGGAAAAAATTAATGAAGTCACTTATCTAAAATATTTCCTCTATAGATTTGATTGTCACCTACAATAATCTCTTACAAATTCATCTCTTTAGAAAACCCTATTGTTAGTGTAAATATTTTGGGAAGATGTACCAAAAATGCTCATTTAAGTCACCGGTGACAAGTGACCTTAACAAAAATATGTGGCCATTTACACTTCAGATCTCTAATAATAAAATGAGAAAAACCTGAAGAAAAAAGAATGTATGCGATCCAAAATAGAAAACAATAAGAAATATGAAATGTAATAACCTAATATGGAATTAAAGACTTTTAAAATTAATAATATTTTATTAATAACACCTAGTGAAGGATATTTACAACAAGGGTTTGCAAATCCCCCTCCGCGAGATGGGTCATTTGTGTCCTTGTTCTTTAACGATCAATGCTCTCTCTCAATGTGTGAAAAACAAAAAACAAATACTAGAACTCAAATAGGAGCTCGAATGCTAGAATACAATAATGGCAACGATGATAATGATCATGGTGAAAATGAATGGAAAACCCTCTAATTTATAACAAAGTATTGGGTTGATCTAAAAAATGGGAAATAGTAAAATATTACTGACCAAATCAAGATCTAACCATTAGGAATACTTTATTATATTTTTTTGGAGAGAGAAAATATATTCAAAATGGTCAAATATCTTTATTTAGAAATAGTTAACAAATAAAATGATTTATTAATTATTTCGCTAGGATTAAGAAAGATGTGAAATGGAAATAATTATCAAATAGTGATTTAATAATTATTCCAAAAATATAATTAAGGAATAATAAATAAATAGTGATTTATTTAATTATTCCTAGGTGATTTGGTCAAATGTGACAAATAATAGTTATTGAATAGCTATTTAATAATTATTCCTAGAGAAAATTAAATTAATAATGAATTATTCAATTATTCTCATGGGGTTTTTTAAATTTTAATCAGAAATAATTTAATAAAAATGGTTTACTAAATTATTTCCCATGGTGAAAGTGATTTTACTATGGTTAAAATTAATCCTACATGGTGTATTTCGATCCACCTAGTTAGAAATGACTAGGTGATGATTTTTTGGTGATAATATATTCCCCCCGAACATATGAGTGTTAGGCATAAATTGTATGATCGAAATATATTGTAGGTTACACTTCCACGAGACACCAAAGGGGATTCAAAGAGAGAGAGAGAGATACAACTAAATCAATGCAAGGAAGAACGAAGGAATGGAGGGGGTGAGACCTACTAAATTGATATAGTTCTCCTTTTCTTTTCGAGTGCATGATCTCAAATGAGGTGGGCGAGGCATACCCATGCCCATCGAGATAACTGATTAAAAATAATAATGGTGAGCCCAACAATGTGGGACTGAGCTGCAAATTACATGATACATGATACATGATATGCTGGAACCAATGGGAAAAAAAATAATGCAATGAGTCCCATATACATAGTGTGCCTAGAAAAACAAAGGCCGTGACTGAATACAATAACTTCTGAGTAAATGAGAGATAATTTCCATCAGGATGACATGGTGAGGGGGAATCACTAACAAAGATGCCATGTTGAATAGGAAAGGGCTCTGAATATATGAATGGATCATCTGAAGGAGACATGCATGTGGTTGGTGCTGCAAGCACCTGAAACCGAACCCATCAAACCTGCAGAACTACATCTGAGGTTGGATCATAATCTACAGAAATTCAGGCATGTGGGGGCTACCTGAAGGTCCACCCCCTCATGAGGTATAGAACATCTCACACACACCAGGGAAACACTGGTACAAATTGTTGGACCACCGAACCATAAAGTGTACAATTTTTAATCATGCAATAATGAGCTACAATCAAGTACGTGAGGAGCAGCCAAGTCGAAGGGAAATTATGATTCCATTTTCTTGATATAAGACACCAAAAAATGATGAAATATGGAACCAAGGTATGCTGCCCTCTAGAACACACTTTTGGAATAAATGTGTTGAATTTGAAAAAAGAGGGTCCGCCAATGTGGAGGAAATGGGATGTCCACAACAAATGCACGAGGGATCATAATAAAGTGACTGATGGACTGACACCAGGGATGAGGATGGAATTAAATAAGATGAGTGGTGGGATTCTAATTTCCCATGTCAGAGCATAATATGCATGGTTGGCCAAGCAGGGATTGACTCAATTCTAGAGGGCATGGTCAATTTCTTATATGAAGGCTTTTTAGAGATGTAGAAATATAGATGGAGGCCCAATATGAGTAGAATGGGATGAATTTGATGCAAATATGGATGGATCACTCAAACTAGAATCAATGGGAGTCAGAAAAAACTCCATGAATGCAAGGGTGCCTCATCTCAGATGCTCTGAACAATGGTGACTTGATGATGCTGCCACATGGGGGAGGCCCATAGGGGACCATAAAAACATGAGGAAATAATGGTTACTCATGACAAAAATCTACATATAAGTCGAAAGTGTAAAGGAAAAGTGGTACTAAAGTACATGAAGCTCATATGAAGAAATTTGATTTTAATCGTCGACAGTGAAACCTCATGGAAAAAATAGTTTCTTGGTGGAGTGTCAAATTATAAAAAAGAAATGGAGAAACTTTATAGAACTCGGTGAGAGCTTTCCAATGGTGCTAACAATTTGTCAAACAAAGATACGGTTTGGTCGTAATGGGCGATAGAAAAACTAAGTTTTTTCCTATAAAAGGGCTTCTTGACCCCTAATCCAATTCATTCGAATAGTGATTTGTGGGAGAATTTGGAGAGGAAGAGAAGGGCCTAAATCTTGAGGAGATAATAGTGGAAAAATAGACCATCAAAATGTAGATCTGTGACTTTCAAGTAGGCGGACTTACTTGTAAAAAATGGCCTTAATGCTTCTTAGAAGGATGGTTCCTGGTGAAGAATTAAGGTAATAAATGAATACATGAAAGTACTAAAGAAGGTTTAGAATCATCCCTTCCCACGAAGTCAAACATGGGGACCAAGTGGTAAGTGTGGAATAACATAAAGTGGTATGTTTGAATAAGTGGTATTAATCATCTAAAATATGTGATGTGTATATGGCTGGTCAGAGAGACCGGTAGGAAAAAATATCCAAGGGACGAAAAGATAATCGATAATACCTAGATCATTGGGGTCTGGGCCAAGACTTATGTCAATCAAGTGAGAAGGTGGTTAGGGATGCCATGATTCTTCCAAGCATGATATACTTCCCCCCAATATATGACTATGGAGAGGATTGATTGGGTATGCAAAGGTTAGAATGATGCCCTTAGTTGGAGGAGTTTTTGGAGCACCAATGTGTTTGAAGTGCTCAAATAAGGGATTCAAGCAATCAATCCTACTGCCACAAGATCCTCCAAAGAATTCTATAGAAATGTCGATTGTATTTAGAATAATGGAATCTAAACACATTTTGATGATGTGGTTCACCATTTGTTTATGCTATGGATGTATTATTATGGGAAGAAAAAATAAATGATGTAGTAAGAGAAAGGAAATGGGGATTACCAATCTTGTTTGGCATTGCATATGTGAATCAAATAAACTAAATTTTTGGGTTCGCATACATGGGGTCACTGTAACAAAGAGAGGCTTCAGATATAATGAACTGATGCTCACCTAGAAAACACTTTGGTTGAACAAAAAAACATGTCTAAGGGACTGAGTTGTTGATGTAAGACGGAGGAATTATTAAGTTGATCATCCCTAGAATTATCTAAAGTGATATAAGACTCTAGAGGTTATTCTAAATGGGGAAGAATAATGGTACTATAGTTGACACTACCATATGTACTAGAAGAGTTGGGGAGAATTTCTTCTCTTGGACTTTAAAAAATGGATTCCCCCTTACCTAAACATTGTGTGGAAATGTAATGTCCACAAGGTGGATGTGGTTCAAATTCTTGGGTTCGAAGTTAGGGGTAATTAAACCAATAGTCTCCACCATGGATGAAATTTTTGGATTCCACAATATATGTCTCATGAGTTTTCTGTGGAAGGAAGTATGCACAATGGTGCATATCATCCCAAGGATATTTAGGGGTGGTCATAGCTTCCATAATGTCTTCATCATAATGAAAGATGAGGGGACTAGAGGAATAAGGACCACATGACAAGGAGCTACTTGAAGCATCTTCATGAGAGACAAGGTTCACATGCACAATGTAAAAAAGAGAAGACAAATTAATAGTAGATGGGACATCTACCGATGTTGAGACTAAAGTGTTTACTGAAGAAGATTCAACATAATACAAATAAGAAACTCCAAGAGAATCCCAATAGATTTATCCCATGGATGACGGTAGGTAGAGAATCGAGGCAGAGCTATTTGTCATCTTGACATTAGGAGGAGGGACCACGATGGGTGGTTGAGAGACCTCCTATTTTGGCATAACAGTGGGACCAAAATCTGTAGATAGAGGGGAGGTGGAATCAGTATGAGCGACATATAACATGCGAAGTACTTGAAGTGTATTACAAAAGTATTTGAGACAAGGAAATTGATGGGAATAATGGCCATAGTTATTGCACAAATCAAAATGGTGATTCATGAGTAAGGATTTATTCTTCTTAGTTGACTCAGGTAAGGTGACATGGACCTTATGAAATTTGGAGTCAAGAAAGGTATCATAGACCAAATTCTTGACACGAGGGAGCTCAGGACAATTATTGGTTGTGTGTACAACAACATCACACAAAGCACATATAGGGGAAGGCTTTGGAGCCTTAGGAGGAGCTAGAGTTGGTTGGGGTGCCTTGCCTTTGGGTCCCTTTTTCTAGGCTTTTACCCCCTCACCATATGATTTTGCAAGAATAGTAGGATCCTATTGAGGTTTCCATGGCACTGAAGTAAAGGAAGGGATAGGAAAAATAGATTTAGCCAAGGTAAAAGCATTTTAAGGTTTGAGTTGATCACGAGGGGTGTTTGCGGGAGGATAAATGTACTATATTCTGATCCCCAAGGTGATATTAGGAGGACTTAGCCATAATAGGGATATGAAATATTCCAAGTGGAGGTAATAAGAAAGGTATCTGAAAATAAGGGGAATGGCCTGTTTATTGGAAAAATGACTATTCAACATTATAAGGGAGACCACTTGGTCAAGAACTTAAACAACTCCTTTTCCATTTGGAATGGTGGTTCAAACTTTTTAAACTACATCCAAGTACCTTTTCTCTATCTTTTTTGGCTTAAAGTGTGTCTTTTATTTACCAACAAAGAAGAGACATCAAGTAATCCCTCTTGCTGAGCTCAGGAAAGGAAGTGATCCTTAAGTTGATCTAGGGCTTAGCCAAGCCACAACTAAAGTTTTCCTCTTTGATAAGATAAATTATTAGAAATGTAATGATTAATATAAATGAAAACTAATCCTAGAATGCAAGAATAATGAAGGAAATTCTAATCCTACCTCAATTAGGAAGATGTAGATATAATCCAATTGGGGGAAGAGTAATCAAATGATTGGGATTTTAACATGCCTAGTTTTAAATGAATATCTGGTTAATGAAATAATTCTACTAGTTGATATTGTAATTAAAAAAACATGCTCTGCTCAAAGACCTATTAACGGTGAATGATTAACCAATACATTAGGAAATAGTTCACTTAATGTCAATGGTAATTAAATCGAATTTAGATAACTATTTCTGAGTAAACATTTACCCAGAAATCTAATTTGAGCATATGTAAGAAAAATAGAAAATTGACAATAGATATATAAGGCTCATGAACTAGATATCTAATTCAGAAGAGAACCTTTCACATCAAACAATAGTGCATAATATAAGAAATCTTCACACATATCTGCTATTCAAAACTGAATTTTTCATTACAAATTATAGTATTTCAAAATACAATTTTATTAAAACCTGGTCTCTATGCTCTATTCCTTGAACTGAACTCCAACAGTCTCTTACAAATCAAACACTCTTCCATTAAAATAAAGATATACAATAGTGTAAGCCTTGCTTATAATAAAAAGTGCATATTTGAAAAAGATAAATCCCAATGACTCAGATCTAAACTTTTTCTACTACTTATACAACTTGAAAATCCCTTATAATAGTGCTTCAGAATTCCCCAGGTGCAGAGAAGAGGAGCCCCTTGAGCATGCTCTAAAAGCCATATTTATAATTACAAATGAAAATCCAAAATGAGAATTTTTTTTTGAGAATAAATTTGCTCCAACCAATTTTGATTGGACAAAATTATTTTTCCTCTCTTGATGGAGAAATTCCAATGACCCAAATCTTCTCTTCCTCGTCTCCTCAACTGTTCTCGTGCCAAAAACCAATCAAAATTAAATTAAATTGCAAATAAAAAAAAAAAAAATACCATATATGGGAAAAAAAACATATACAATCAAAATTTAATTAATTAAATAAATAAAAATAAATATGAGATTCCCATTGATCCTTATAAATATCTTTTTGGTCAAAGAGAACATAACTGAATGGAACTACAATCAATCCAAGGCTTTGAGCAAATGAAATTGGAAAAACTAAACTCAAAAATTTAGTTTTGGTTACAAGTTCAGAGCTTAATTTTCTGCTAAATTTTATACTTAGTTAATGACTGAATATGGTCATTCTACCACTTCAAAAATATTTTGTATGATTTTATCTATCTAACGAGTCATCTTGGGCCTCATTTGGCCAAGTAACACTCAAGTTATGAGCCTACAAAGTTGAAGTTTCAAAACTATCATAGTTCTGGAAAAGGTCTGCGTAGGCTAAAATTGGGAAAATTTAATTTCAAAGTTTAATCCCAATTAAATGTTAATTAATTATTTTATTAACTAAATATATAAAATTTAATTACAATTAAAAATTAGATTAAATTAAATTAATCAAATTTATTGAATTAATTTATTAATTTAATATTATAATAATTATTATATATATATATATATATATTAAATAATTAAAAATTATATTAATTTAAATTATATTAAAAATTATAAAAAAATGAACACATGTCATTATATTAGTGGTTTTTGGTCCCATATGGATGGACCAAAGTGGCTTTGGTCTCACATGGATGAATTGTGGTGAGACTAAGTGGGAGGCATAAGGGCTTTATTATATAATAAAGTGGAGTCATAAGGGCACATGGAAGGATAAGGAGAGGAGGGATAAGAAGGTGAGGTCATCAGCGCATTGTGCATAAGAGGTTGATGGATATCGGAAAAAAAATTAAAAAAATATCGAAGGTCCTTATAAAATGATGTTACGATATTAAAGGTTCTGATGCCATGCCAAAGTCTCGAGGTTCGATAAACATATGTGTCGAGGAAGATATCTGAAGGGAGAGAAATCAAAGGAGAGATAATGTAGGTTATAAAGGTTTTTGATATTCTTTGAGTTTTGAAATGAATAGGAGTAAAGAGTGAGGTGATCAGAGGTTGATATATTGGGGAAAAATATCAGAGGTGTTTTTAAAAATGCATTACGATGACCCCAAGTTTTGATATAGCATGCCAAGGGAACACCGGTGGAGAGAGAACATTACATGGAGTGGGTCCCTTCAATAATAAAGTACAACCACTTGGTAATTTACAACTATGACAAAATTTACTACAACCACTTTGTAGTTTCGGGATTTCAGATCCTCTTAATTTTTGAAATTGAGAATTGGAATAGAATTTTGATATCCCGAAAACAAATTTTTTTAATTGTTCTATAATTTGGCTGCAACGATTTTGTAAGACAATTAGTGTTAGCACAGTTCTATGGTATGTCATGAGTCTATTTTAATTTTTTTGTTTTTAGGATAAAAATTTGTAAATTTCAAAAAAAAAATTGAACGCTACCGAAATTTTTGGTAGCGTCTGTTTTTGCCCTTTTCAGACAGTCTGTTTTAATTATGTTTTACGTCTATTTTATTTTAACCCGATGCTACTGGAAATTTTGGTAACCTCCTTTGTTTTAAAAATAAAATAAAATAAAAAACCGCATCCGTTTATGTGTTAAGCCATGTGTTCCCGTTATCAACTACATTTTAAAAAATTCTTTTATCATGAGTTAGTTCACGTGATAGGAAAGGTTTACGGTAAGTAATTTTGAGTTGAGTCATGGTTATATGTGTAGCATCTAGGTGTCAATCCATAGTTAAGAACAACGAACCGTTGTTTTTCTTGTATGTCAGCTGAGTCATTTAATCCACATGTCAAGGTATGTATTATGTGTTAAGGTAGATCTTGGATCTGCAATTTTAACGCGATGACCGTTTGAATTCATCATCCATGGATGTTGTCAGAAATTTAGGTCTGTAATAAGGATACAATGGAGGTGACTCCCAGCTCTAGCTTCGCTCATCTCTAGACACTTGTAGCATATCATCTGAAACTCCGAAACCAGCTGAATTTCATCATGACTACTACAGGATGTATGATACAGCCTAAGATATTTACGATAATAAAAAATATCATGCATGGGAAGGTGAACAAATGTATCTATTTTAAACCATCGAAAAGAAAGGAAGACCATTAGTTTTGATTTTAACTATTGGTTAACGAGATATTCTAGTGAGAAGCTTGAGAAAGGAGACTTAGAGTTTAGACAAATTTCATTGAAGACACAAAAACATCTGTTAGGTGAGCTCCCCTAATCTTGACACATATTAGATTTCAAAAAACGACCTTATTTATTACTAAAGATGACTAAGAAATGAGGAAAGCTAAAATGGATTTAACCATAAGGATTTGATCTAGTGGATGCCAATTTTAATGTGAGAAGGCTCTTTGTTCAAGCATGGTGGTATCCATTATGTTCAATATTTTGAAGCTCTCATTTAGGAGTAGCTCAGGAATTTTCACATTCTTTCAATGGGAAGGAAGAAAATGTATATGGAATCAGATTGTAGGTATCGACACATTCAATTGCTGAAGCTTTAAACCTTCCATAGGAAGGAGAAAAATCATTTAAAGGCCAAGTACTCATTGGAGGATACCTCAACAATTTTATTAAATATGGACATAGATATCCCAATTGGGCTAAAGGAATTCCCAATAGTTAGCTCAAAAATGAATGGGCTAAGACTGTCAAGCTCATCAAAATTTACCTCACATGCGAGAAGAGTTATACTGTGGTTTTTATTTATCATATGAGATTTTTGTTTCATATTGCTTGTATGAATACACTCAACTTGCCATTATTTTTTCTTAAGAGCTTGAAAAAGATGTCAGTTAGGATTCAAACACACACAGCTGCATTAGAGTACAACCTATATCATCAAGCTCTTATCAAAGTGTTGGCTGAAGAAGAAATCAGGGAAATAAACCTGCCACAGGACAATTTTCTGTGTGATAGGGAAGCCAACCTGGACCTACACAATATGTTACAACTCAACTATCTCCAACTTCACAGCAACATCCTCAGCCTGCCAAGAGGACTAAGAGAAAGGCTAAGAAGGAGAACATCCATAAAAAGGCTAAAAGAAGAAAAGAAAAGACTCCTCCATCAAGTTTCAGAAAAATTTGGAGAAAGGAGAAGGCTCATCAACCAATAAGCTTAAATCAATGAAGATGATGCCTCCCATTCCTCCTTTTCCGAAAGTTTATACCAGAGCTCAGAGAGAAAAATCTAAAACTGCAGAAAAATCCAAAGCACAGGTGCTATCGGAAGTTTTGGAAGAATACATTCAACAAAAAATTCAGAAAGAATATTAGCCCACTAAGTTTGATGAAGAGCTCTTAAAATATGCAGGATATTAAATTAGTAGCAAGATAAAGAAAGAGGATGCAAAACCAGTTGTTGGTAGCAGAAAAATACACACCAAAGACAACAACAAGTTTAGGCTCAAATATAAAGCCTTTCATAATCCAAGTTTGCTGACAGAGATCATAGATATATAGAAGAAATCTGAAGGGTTATAGACCATACCCCCTTCAATTGCAGAGACTAATGAGTCCAAGAAGAAAGATAAGGGTAAAGCCCCTTTATACCAACAAATAGAATCTTTAAAAAGAAGAAAAATTCAAAGGGGTTCAAAGGAGAAAAAGAGCATTGTCAAAGAAACAACCACCAGGACCACAAGATCAAGATCAACTGTTGAAAAACAATCAGACTTGGAAAATCTTGTAGAGATTGCAGCCCATATGGATGAAAGGTAAAAGGGTTTCCTAACAAAACACCTTTCGCTTACTAAGTACATTTTTGAACAACAACTCAAGTTTCAAAGTATACAAGTTTGTAAACGTTTTTCAAGTATTTGTTGTGCATTTTTGAAAAATAAACAGAGTGCTACCAAAAATTACAGTAGCATTAAATTTTTTGCACAGTTACAGGATTTTACCGGAATTTTCGGTAGCGCCTATTTTAAATAATTTTTTTATAGCTGCCAGTAGAATTTCCGAGCCAGTTCAGAAATGATAAGGACTCATAAAGATATGGATATGACAAGTGATGGTTGATAAGTGGTTATGAGGTTTTTGAAGGTCACATTTAGTGAATACACATGGTTAAAGAACCAAAGTCATGGAGGAACAAATCGACAGAAAAAGGGGCAGCATGTCAGCACACTCAGTAGTACAGTCCAAAATCTCTTCTCTTGTCCTGTGTACATCTGTCCTGTATGTTTGATTTCGATAGGATATATCTTTAATGTCCTATAACACCTATGTAATGTGAGGAATAATGGTTCCTTCTTTTTAGGAGAGATGGAGTTGGTGCCTCTCTATATATATATATATACCATTTGTAAATACCATTTGTTACACGTTATTTTGTCACCGTGACATTTGACTGTCTATATAGGTTCATCACTACCTATATTATGCTCCCTTCAAAGTCAAAATCCCTAATGTTCCTAAACTAAGTCTTGGAAGTGGAGAAAAGCTCATTAAAACCCTTAAAATTCTAACTCCACACTTTTCCTAGCTCTTTCCTATGGATCTGTAGATATTTTTTCTATGCCCTACGGCATCTCCTGCACGTTCTTCTTATAAAACCTGCGAACCCCCGTAAACAGTCAAATAAAGGAAAAAGTAAGTTCTAGAAGCCTAGCTAGTAGAATATTCTCCCAACTAGAAGCTTCTAGAATCATGATCAGTTCGAGCTTTATCCCTCCACTCATGGAGATCTATCCCTCCACTCATGGAGCTTATCCCTTGGCCTATGGAGCTCAAATCCCTTCATGAGAGGAATCCATCCCCCTCTTCATGGAACTGAAACTACCTCCATTTCCCTATAAATTGAGCTCATGTTTCATTCTCAAGGGTAGCTTGTATATGGTAGGCATACATGTTAGTTACTAAAGAAATTATCAAGAGAGCATACTCTCTACACTAGTAATTATTGGCATGACAACGATCACACGCTCATGTCCATAACTTCATGCTAGTTCAAAGAGAGGAAGGCTTGTCAAACTAAAGGAGGAATGATTGTTCAGGAACCTGGGAGGAACTTGTACGACATCAAGGCATCAGGTTGTAAAGTTACTCTTTTCATTAAAGATAATACATATGGATATCCTTTTCTCATTGAGTTGTTCTTGTCTCTATTTGAATAATTCAATACTTAGATTCCTTGATAACTAAGTTATATTAGAAATTCATAATTATTATAAACAAAGAAAGAGGACATGCCCCTACCTTGAAATCCAACGTTCGGTGCAGTCTTTTGTCCGGTCACTCCAAAGAGGCTTCTTCAATAAGTAGAACCTGCAGTCAAAGACAAACAAAAGAATTAAAAGCAATTGCAACATATAATAATTAATAAGAGCTAATCTAACTTAGTGATCAAGGAATCTAAGTGTTGAATTACTCAAATAGACACAAGAACAACTCAATGAGAAAAGGAGATCCATATGTATTATCTTGAATGAAAAGAGTAACTTTACAACCTGATGCCTGGATATTGTACAAGTTCTTCCCAAGGTCCTGAATGATCATTCTTCCTTCAGTTTGACAAGCCTTCCTCTCTTTTAACTAGCATGAAGTTATGGACATGAGTGTGTGATCATTCTCATGCCAATAATAACTAGTGTAGAGGGTATGCTCTGTTGATAAAATTTTCAACAACTAACATGTATGTCTACCATATACAAGCTACCCTTGAAAGTGAAACATGAGCTCAATTTATAGGAAATGGAGGTAGTTTTAGTTCCATGAATAGGGGGATGGATTTATCTCATGAAGGGATTTGAGCTCCATAGACCAGGGGATAAGATCCATGAATGGAGGGATAGAGCTCCATGAGTGGAGGGATAAAGCTCGAACTAATCGCGCTTCTAGAAGCTTCCAGTTGGGAGAATATTCGACCAACAGGGCTTCTAGAACTTAATTTTTCCTTTATTTGACTGTTTACAGGGGTCCGTAGGTTCTATAAGCAGAACATGTGGGAGCTGGAACAAATATCTGCGGATCCACAAGAAAGAGCTAGGAAAAATGCGTAGTTAGACTTTTAAGGGTTTTAATGAGATTTTCTCCAATTCTGGAAGACTTAAGCAGAAAACAATAGGTTTTTGACTTTGCGACATAACAGATGAGCCTATATAGATGAAAGTCGGGTGACAAATTACGTGTAAATAAATTTCTCAAAGCGTGAAGTCTCGAGGTAGTTAAAAGAGCAAGAAGCCATTAGATCTTAGAGATTGGATTGTGGGATCCACCACAAAACCTATAAAAACATTCAATGTAAGAATATATATATATATATATATATATATATATATATATATATATATATATATATATATATATATATATATATATATATATATATATATATATATCATTGCCGAGGTGACATTAGCATGACAAAAAATAGAGAATACTTCCCCAGAAGAAGCAGAGAGGTGTGCTGGTGTGCAAGGGAATTTAAGCTAGAAAGCTAGGAGCTAGGGAGTTAGGACGGTGATAGAGTTAGAAGGATTTTCTTAGAAGAATAAATCCCATATGATCCGAAAAAAATAACTCGGAAGTAAATTCCAATAGAACACTAGAAGGAAATCCATAAAGAAGGAAGAAAAATCTGGAAGAAAGAAAATCCTGAAAGGCTAGACCCGTGAAGAAATACAAAGAAAAATATCTAGGGTGATTGGATCACGAGATGGAAAAATGGATGACAAGTGGAGTTCCATCAAGTTATAGAGAATACACCCAGGTCATGGTTTTTGATTCATTTCTATGTATGTTAATGACCAAGAGGGAACAGGAGTTATGCAATATAAGTTAAGCCCTTTTGGGCTATATGTTAAAGATGACACGTAGTGGATGTGTTCGCAACTTGGAAGTGACCAGGGGCCCAACATGAGCTTGGAATGGTTTAAAGCGCTTTGGGGCTAATTGTAGAACCATATATACAATCTTGATTAAAGAGCTTGGATGAATGAGTTAATAACTTTTAAATTTGGTGTAACTACCAAAATAAAGCACTAAAGAAGGCATAAATGTAGCTAGTGGAAGGATTTAGTAGAAGAGATACTTTAAGTGGCAGATTTGGAAGCTAATCTAACCTGGAGATTCGCTAGAAATAGAAGACCTAAAATAAATCCGATAAAAATTACAGAATATTAACAAGAATAAACTAAATAGGACAAAATAAAAAACAAAGAGATCCATGCAAGTTTCCAAGTTCAATAGAGCTAGAGTTTCAATTCCAAAAATATCATTCTAAAAAGTATTTATAAGAAGAGTCAAATTATCGAAGAGAGAAGAAAAGAGGAAGAATAGAGTTGTGGAATTATGGATAAAGGTGAATTATTAAATAATGAGTGATTATTGAAGGTGTTGTAATGGCAGTTCTGATGGGTTTTTGAGAGAAATATTGATGTATATTGTAAAATGGAATGGCTTCATGATTTGAATATGAAAAATGTATGAAATATAAATCATAAAGGTCATGAAAATTGTGGCTTACAAGTCAAGGATTTTAGCTCCTTCTAGTATTTACTTGTAAATACTCAAGAGTTGTAGCTCTTTTCAGTAGTTGTTGGTAAATACTTTGGGGTTGTAGCTCCTTTTCTTAGTAGTTGGTAAACTTAGGGGTCGTAGCCCATTTCATTTGGAGTGGATAAATATGGAAGTTGTTTCTTACTGTTGGTTGTAGCTAGAGAAATTTGTAACATCTAGTTGTAGCTTTCCCTGTGAAGAAATTGAAAGAAATATTTAAATAATTTGTGTGTTCTCATTATGATACTTATGTTATTTTTTTCCATTCTCATATAAATTAATTTCTGAAAAAATTGTTGGTGTCCTAGCAGCATTGCAAGTGAAAGGAATTTTTAAAATTCCTACAATACTGATTCAGGCCCCCTCTTAGTATTGTCTTGGTTTCTAACACTTAGCCCCAAGGCATAGATCTAAGTGTGGCTATTCTTCTCCATACAGTCTTAAGTCAGCTCCATCTTCAAACCCAACCTTCTGGGTGGTTTATTAGTCATTCATGCACATATAATTAACAAAACTCATTTCTCAAGTGTTCAAAACAACTCCCCACTATTATACCACAATGGATTTTTAATCCAACAAAAAAATAGTGCAAGGTTTCATGTGGAGTATAATGAGTCTTACTTCAGTATTGAGGAAAGATATATGTATAAATAAATGAGGTTTTTCAGTTATGTTAATTTTTTTAGGAATAAGAGCACACTTTCCAAAAACTTCTCAGTGGTTCTCTCACTTATGTTATCAAACCCCCCCCCACCCCCAAGGCTACATTAAGTGTTATAATCCCACTAGACCTGGGGTGCCTCAACCTCTCAAAAATTTCTAAACCAACATAGTCTCGACATTAGCAACATAGTCATGACCCTGGTGATTCTCAGGCAACAACCTCCATGGGTTTCTTAGTTTGGTTATCACCATACCATCCCTACTCCATTCAAATCTTGTTTGGCCTCAACATGTAGGGTCATTGATGCAATAATAATTTTCCTAGCCCGAATGCATAACACTGAGTGGTGTACATTCCCAGTCATTCAACTAAGGATTCTAGTTAGTAGTTAATATGCATGTTGACACAACCATCAACATTTCCTTGTCATAGAAAAAATATATATTTTTTCACTTTAAAGTCATAATAATATGATAATAAAATAATTAACATCAAGTGTTTCACTCACTCAATGGTTTCCCACAAAACCTGGGATCTCATCGGATAGCCTCATTATGTTACCCCAAACATGTCATTTATATATTCATCAAATTTTATACGCATAACCAATCATCCTTCCACAAGAATGATTCTTGACAATGACATATCAAATACAATGGAATTGCATACATTGATTGAATCATAAACATGTTCATGAACATAGCACATATTTACATATGTCGAATAAAATCAAGGTTAAGAGAACCTCCCGTGTCCATGCAAGGCATACATTTATTTGGAACAATAGTTTTTTCAAACTCAAACCAAAGGAATTCTTCACCCGAATTCCTTTTCTTACCTTTTACCTTGTTTCCATCATTAACACTACCAACTAATATTCCTTTGTTGTCCAATATACAAAAATTTATTAGACTCCATCGTTTTCTTAATCAAGCAGCTTGCATTCAGTTAGTTTTCAACCTTGTCATTATTTTCATTCATGCTCACTGCAATTCTCAAGAGGATAATTACAACATAAGTTTTAGCAACAATATTTTCTTCCCATTTTACTAATGGTGTTCCATGTTGCATGGAACCCATTATTAAACTTGCTATGCTACCCAAACATGCAATCAAAATCTATATTTTCATGCCATCCAAAAAATCATAACATTTCTAAAGATAAATGACTTATCTTGCTTCTGTGATGGTTTTTAGCTAGTGACATTTTAGACCAAATAACAACTTGATGCCCCCACTGCATCATAATATAAACTTCACATATGTAAATAATGTCAATGGAAAAAAAATCCCTTTTTGAGTCACTTTCATGCCTTTCATGTTTCTTTAGACCTATTCATATTGACCCAACAAACCTACTTGGTTGTCCCATCATCTCATCCTGCCCTCTAATGCCCTTTTATTTATTCATAATGATTCATTTAGGTCTTCTATTTCAGGCTAGATTCCACTCAACTCTTTCCTTAAGCTACAATACTTTATTTTCCACACCCAACAATTACGAAGACCCAAAACATAAAATGGCAAGAATAGGAAGAAATGAAGAACAAGAAAAAACCATAACAACAACAAAAAATCACAAGAAAAGCATCATGGCCATTCTTCAAAGCCAACAATCAAAATAAAAAAATAAAATGTGAGGCCAGTAGTAAAAAATAAAACATGAAATGGTTCCAAATTAACCCAATCCTAGGAATTTTAGTGTTTTGAACATATTTTACACCGCCATATATATATATATATATATATGCATAAATACTTAGAATGAACCCTTTCCAAGGTTTCATGGAAAATTTTAAAATTTGCAATGCCCCTCCATTTTCTCCAAGGATGGATCCTTCAATGTTTATCATAGGGCATTGAGGGAATGCCCCATCCTCTCCCCCTCTCATCCAAATTTATACATTCTTGGTTAAATTTAATAAGAGCTCACACGAGCAAATCTTTTATTGTTGTACATATTCTCTCATGTGCTACCATATACACCCAGTTGTTAGCATCTTCAATGCACAATAATTTCCATTTGCTACCCAACTATACCAACATATGGTTCCATAATGAAATCAACTTAATGTCATTTTAAATCACATAAATATATATTTTGTATATATATATATATATATATATATATATATATATATATATATATATATATATATATATATATCTTTTCAAAACTCAGAAATTTGATACTCTTATATGTATGCCTAAACATGCTTTTGTTCTCATAATTATAAGATATAGGAATCACTATTATTCATTTTAAAAATCATTCTCTTTACCAAGGCCAACCATCATAACATAAAGTCAACTCCTTCACCAATATAAATGTCATTGATTAGAAAAAAGTTTCGTTACCATGACCAATATCATTAATTAAATCCAGTCTCTTTACCGGGACTAGCATTACCAATTAAAATTCAACCTCTTTAATGAGACTATCATCACGACATCTATAATCTTAAAGGATCAGTTAGAATTTTTTTTATCACATAAATATCGATCATCATTAATTTCACAATTATAAAATTCATTATGGATATGCATGAAATACACAATTCACAATCAATACATAGCCATCAATCAAATTACTACAACCAACTCTCACTTTATCAAGCAAGCAATCATCAAGCATACCCACTCTATAATTGAACCATATAATCTTATGCTCCCAAAATTCTAGCACAAAACATTTTTCTTTAAGCCCATCTAGTCCAAGTTCTGAACTTGGATGCTCTATTTCTACCTTATGACAAACTCTTAATATGCTATCGTATTTCCTTAGAGTCCAAAATTTACCTCCATAAGTCCAATGTTAAACCTTTTTCTTTGATACCACTTTGTAACACTCCCTTCCACAATGGAAACTTAAAATATCCCAATGGAAGGTGTTACTTTCGTTTAACCCAACCTCTTATTCTTGTCATTGAACTGGGGTCACAAAATTCCTCAACTTCCAAATTCTTCAAATCTAAAAAATAATACTACCATTGCATCTGAATCAGCGATAACTTTTTGACGATGTAAATTTTTGTTAGGTCCCTATATTACTAGTATAGTCCCTTATTGTTATTAGTGTAACCCCCTTATTGTTATTATTGTAGCCTTGTAACCCCCATATTGTTATTATTGTGCCCTTAAATTATTATTGTTAGGTCGGCTAGGATTACATTGTGGCCCCACTAAGATTACATTGTGGCCCCATGGACTCTTATATATAGAAATGAGGTTTTGTAATTTGAATCATCTAAGAATTTTTCGTTCATGTAATGTATTAGAGGTTTCCCCCTTGAAGTGGCTTATTTCAAAGGCATTGATATCTCTTTTCTTCTATTTTTGGAGCTAGTTTCACAACATTTGGTATCAGAGCTTTGGATTCTAGGGTTTTCGCTGCTCCAAATCGGTCCTCATGGAATTTGTGCTATACCATTTTTTCTACAAAGTTTCAAAAGCTGAAATTTTTAGAGTGTGAAGCTAAAATCTTGAGGAACATCGTCTCAAAATTTCAGAGCTTGTTTCGCAAGATTTTTGGAGATATGATCTGTGGAAGTTAGGGCTTTTTGCAGGCTCCTGAATTTAACCTAAACAAGTCATCATAGAATTTTTGCTATAATTTCTCTTCTATGAAGATTCAGAAGCTAAATGTTTTAGAGTGCGAAGCCAAAATTTGGAGAAATGTCTCCACAAAATTTTAGAGCTTGGTTCACAATATTTCCGGTGATCTGTTCTGTGGAAGTTATGTCTTTTTCAGGCTCCCGAATTGCATCTCAAATAGGTTATCATGGGAAAATATTCATAACTCTCTCTCTATGAGCATCAGATTAGAATGTTGTAAAAATTGGCCACAAGTATATGGACTGTAGTTTCCTGTCTATCAATTTCAGAGCCAAAGGAGGAAACAGTGACACGTGGCAAGTCGTACAAGTTTTCTCTACTAAACCAATCCATATTTGGGTTATTGTTGGAGATTGGACATAACTTTTCCTTGAAGAATCCAAATCAGGTCAGACCTATGACATTTGAAAGAAGCTTCAGAGGGCTACTACAAGGCCAAATTTTAGATATTGAGGATCTACAATTGTAGAGATAATTCAATTTCAATATAGAGCTCCTCAAAAGCAAGTAAAAGGTGTGTATTTTTTTTCCCGAATTGCATAAGTCTTGTTTGAAGAATCAAGTTGAATTGATTCCAAGGGAATATTGTAGAATATATATCAGTATTAGATTCTAAAATGGCCCCTAAAAATAATTCAACACCCATTAAGCCTTTAGAAGGCTCTACTATGACTCATGAAGACGAAGAATGGCAACATGACATATCAAATTTACAAGAGAAAGTGAAACAAATTATGCTCTCGCAAAGAGAAACAAAAAATGACATGGACGTTTTAAAGAAAGGTGTGGAAAATAAGATGGATGGTTTGGAATTAAAGGCGAACATAAGATGGATGGTTTGAAGAATGGCATGAAAGTCGCATGGAACTAAGATGACATGGAAGCTAAGATCAAGGAAAATGGAAAACATGAAGAAGACCAAAGAAGATGGAAGGTTTGACAAAGTTGATACAAGAAATGTTTCCTAATGGTGAAAAGATAGTAGAGGAAACTCATGATGAGAACAAAATAAATGTTAACCGTGACTTCATAAACTCTAATGTTGGCGGGAAGAACCACCATATTCCAAACATGGATATGATGAAGTTTGATGGAAAGGATCTTGTAACATGGATACTACATATGGAGAAATATTTTGATCTCCATACTGTGCAAAACACACAAAAGGTATGCATTGCAACTTTACATTTAGAAGAAAATACATTTGTATGGTATCAATGGCTTTTCTCCCATAAAAAAATTGTCACTTGGTCAATGTTTACGGAGGAAATGATAGCACATTATGAGGATACAAAGAGCAACACTTTCTTTATCCAATTGATAAATCTCAAACAAAATTTTTCAGTGGGGGAGCACATTGAGGAATTCCAAAAATTGAATATAAGGGTAACTAGTATTCCATAGGAACACAAGATTGATCTCTTCATATCTACTTTAAAGGATAACATCCAACATGAAGTTCATGTTTTGGAACCTGATTCATTGGAGAAGGCATTCAGGTTGGCAAGAAAAATTGAATGTAAAATTATGGCGATGCGGAAGCCTACCACTCACTTCTATAAAGATGGAAGTGTTGTTACTCCTAGATTTCCACAACCTAAAAGGTTGACACCACAATAATTGGAAGAAAAAAGAGAAAAAGGGCTTTGCTACAGTTGTGATAGTAAATATACTAAAGGTCATAAGTGTGCTGAGAAGAAATTATTTTACATAGATTTTGAAGAGGAAGAATAAAATGAACAAGAAGAGGATATATACCAGAACTAACCCAAGAAGAGGAAGACCATATCGTGTAATGCACTGGCACGAATTACCACTCCTCAAACTCTCAAGATAGAAGGACATATCAAGAAGAAAAAGATAATAGTGTTGATTGATTCAGGTAGCACCCATAATTTTATTCATTGTAAGGTAGCCAAGGAATTAAATTGTTTCCTATACCCAGCACTAGAATGTCAAGTGATGGTTGCCAATGGAGGAACTATAAATTGCTCTGGAAAATGCCATAATATCAAGCTAACCATGGGGGAATATGTATTGAATAGTCCAATGCTTTCCATTCCAATGGGAGGTGTTGATGTTGTACTAGGAGTACAATGGTTACAATCTTTGGGGATGACAACTTTTAATTTTCAAGAACTTTTCTTGAAATATTTTTCAGAAGGAAAGGAATTTGAATTAAGGGGTATCACCAGGAAACTAGGAAAGATGATCAGCTCTAATGGCATGACAAAACTTCCAAAGGGAGAACAACGAGACGTAATTGCACAATTATGCTCACTAGAGGTTCAAACATCAAAATCAATTATTTCTCCAGATTTCCAAAAATTCTTGGACAATCATTCCAAGGTGTTTGAAACTCCCAAAAGACTCCCACCTATTCGTGATCATGATCATGCTATTAATGTGATTCCAGGAAGTGTCCCTCCAAACATATGGCTTTACAAATATCCTTGTGTCCAAAAGAGCGAAATTGAATGTATAATTGCAAAAATGATAAAGGTCAGGGAGACCAACTCAGTATTGGTACACAAGAAGGATGGATCATGGCACATGTGTCCAAATTAGGAGCTCAATAAGCTCACCATTAAAGATAAATTTCATTCCTTGCAGGATTTATTTAAATTGGTTGATGAATTACATGGACAATCTATTTTACCACTCTGACTCGTGTTTAGATATCATCAAATTAGAATGAAGACTGAAGATATTCCGAAAACATCATTTCAAAATCATGAGGGTCATTATGAATTTTTGGTCATGCCTTTTGGCCTTACCAATGCACCTTCTACATTTCAAGGGTTGATGAATTCCATTTTAAAACCCTTAGAAAATTTGTGCTAGTATTTTTTGATGATATAGTAATCTACAACATGTCTTGGAAGGATCATGTTCAACATGTTGATAAGGTGCTCTAACTATTGCAGGAGAAACAATTATATGCAAAAACATCCAAATGTTTCTTTGGAGTATAAGAGGTAAAATATCTGGGTCATATTCTATCTCACGAGGGTGTTAAGGTAGACCCTAACAAAATTAAATCCATTAAAGAATGGAAAGTCCCCACAACCATAAAGAAGTTGTGAGGATTTCTCAAGTTAACAGGGTATTATCGCAAGTTTGTTAAGAATTATGGGAGAATAGAAACACCTCTAACAACATTATTGAATAAATATGCATTTTCATGGACTCCTGAAGCAACTAAGGCCTTTGAACATCTTAAAGAGTCAATGTGCCTAGCACTGGTCTTAGATACGCCAGAATTCACAAAAACATTTAATGCCTCAGGAAATGGAATGTGATGCATCAGGAAATGGAATTGGTGTTGTTTTAATGTAAGAAGGAAGACCCATTCATTTTTAAAGTCATCCAATCAAAGGAAAGTATTTACAAAAAGTTATTTATGAGAAGGAAATGTTAGCAATACTGCATGCACTAAAGAAATGGAGAACTTACCTAATGGGAAGACAGTTCAAGGTAAAAACTGATCATGATAGTCTTAAACACTTTTTGGAATAAAGACTATCTTCAGAAGAGTATAAAAAATGGGTCACAAAGATGTTGGGTTATGACTTTGAAATAATCTACAAAAAAGGGAAGCTAAATGTTGTTGCAGATGCACTCTCAAGAAAGAATGAAGAGGTGGAAGCATTTCTTTGTGCCATTTATATTATCCAACCCGTATGGATAACCGAAGTGATGAATGGATGAAGGAGCTGAAGAAGTTTGACAACGAGTCCAAAATTTGCAACAAGATCTCAGTACATCCTGACACATTTAAGTTGAAAATGATTCCTTATGGTACAAAGATCGCTTATGTTTTTGTAAGAATTCCCAACCAAAACCAAAGATTATTTCAGAATTGCACATCAGCTTTAGGAGGACATCTTACATTTTTAAAAACTTACCACAGGGTGAAGAAAGAATTTTTTGGCTGCCTAAACTTCGATATTCAAAGTTTGTATGCATGTTTGATTTTCTCAAAGAGAATAAAGTTATGACAATTAACACTCCAAGTCTTCACAACCTTATCCATTCTAAGTCAACGCTGAGGAGATTTCGTACTATCACAAAGTCATCAAGTCCAAAGGAAAGAGTGTCATCATGGTGGTAGTTGATAGACTTACCAAGTATGCACTATGCACACTTTTGTGCATTATCTCATCCATTTAAAGCAAGTACAATTGCTACTACATTTATGGACACAATTCAAAAGCTACATGGAAACGCAAGGGTTATTATGAGCGACCGAGATCCCATTTTTACTGGAAAGTTTTGGACGAAGTTATTTTTTGGTTTGGGTACTCAATTAGCTCATAGCTCATCTTATCATCCTCAATATGATGGTCAAATTGAGTTAGTAAATAAATGTTTGGAAGGATATATTCGTTGTTTTGTATCTGATAAATAAACACAATCAGTCAAGTGGTTACCTCTCGCTGAATGGTGATAAAAACTTCCTTCCATACTGCAGCAGAAATGACCCCATTTATGGCGCTTTATGGATATCATCCACCGTCCATCACATCATCTTTAAGAGAAAATTTGAAGGTTCAAGCAGTGGAAGATCACATCGAGCATCAACAAGAAGTTCTCCATCTCTTAAACGATTACCTGAATTTGGCACAAAATCGAATGAAACAATAGGCAGATCAACATCTTAGCGAGAGAATTTTTGTTGTAGGAGACTGAGTATTTTTACGACTACAACCATACAAACAAATTTCGCTCAAGCAAGATAAGAAGGATAATAAATTATCGCCAAAGTACTATGGTCCTTACAAGGTGTTGCAAAAGATTGGTACTATGGCATACAAATTGGAGCTTCCTACTTCTTCACGAGTGCATCTAGTTCTCCATGTTTCATGCCTAAAGAAGGTTATAGTTGAAAATATTCCAATTCAAACAATATTTCCAGAACTTGATGAGGAAGGAAAAATCATATTGGAACCTAAAGCGGTCACGGAAACAAGAACTCGAAAGCTATGAAATCGATCAATTTCAGAGTATCTCATCAAGTGGAAGAACTTACCCACTGAAGATTCTACAAGGGAGGATAAGAATTTTATATAGAGGCACCCAGAGCTACTCAAGCATTGAGGAAAACACTTTTTTGAAGGGGAGGGGCATGTTAGGTCCCTATATTACTAGTATAGTCCCTTATTGTTGTTAGTGTAACCACCTTATTGTTATTATTATACCCCTATAGCCCCCATATTGTTATTATTTTGCCCTTAAATTATTATTGTTAGGTCGGCTAGGAATACATTGTGGCCCCACTAAGATTACATTGTGGCCCCATGGACTCCTATATATAGAAAGGAGGTTTTGTAATTTGAATCATCCAAGAATTTTTCCTTCATGTAATGTATTGGAGGTTTACCCCTCGAAGTGGCTTATTTCTAAGGCATTGATATCTCTTTTGTTCTATTTTTGGAGCTGGTTTCACAACAATTTTATCCTAATTTGACCTACAAATCAAAATTTATGTCGTTTTAAGATTTGGTCAATAACCATTTTCCATGTCAGCAATTCACTACCATGTGACATCCACATGACAACCTCTCCTCAGCAAACACACCTCACATGGCACATGCCATGTCATCCTCATTTGGGGCCCACATCCCCAACCCTTTATTTTGGCATGCAGCCATTTCTTGTTATAACTAATATTGAACTTGATATTCATCCTCATCTTTCCTTGCTTAACATTTCATCTAATAGTTTGGGGCAAGACATATTCCTTTTCATGTCACCCAATATGATCAATTATCGTATCCCAGCCCCGTCTACTTTTCCTTAACACTTCCATGACTTGTCATGCCTGAGGTCCTGATATAGACTCATTCGTTTCAATTGTCTGGGAATTTCCTATCTTTCGCTTCATATCTCACTCTCCTCACTACACTACAATCTCAATCTCCTTATTAGGTCCCAAGATGATGTTATCTTGAGGTGACACCATGATTTCCATGCAATCCACTATGTGGTTTCCATGTATCATTCATTTTTTGGCCACTTAGCCCTCCAATATGACCTTTGGAAAATAACATGTGGCATGCCACTTGGGAACGACCTCAAAATTGGTTCCATGTCACCCTATCACATCGGCTATAGGCTTGGGTCCCACTAGGTCCCACCCCCTGTGCGAAAAATGGCTTCATCATTATAAGGAATTAACCATTTTTTATGGAGTTTGCCTTCGAACTTTGCATATATTTCCTCACCCTAATTTTTCCTTGGGTCTGCGCTTATGGAACTACCTCTTTAAGGGAGAGACTGTGATAGTGACATGTTCATCTAGCAATGGGAAATTTTCCATCACTCTCGCCTCATCCTGCTCTCATATCTTAGGCACACATTACCAATGCATGAACCTTTCTCGGTCGATAATGGTGAGAAATCCTTTACGTGACAAGAAACACTCCTCTCATCAAGCCTTGTGACACTTAGGATTTGGGGCGTTCATCTCTCCTGTGCCATACACACACACACATGCACATATATATGTTCTGTAAGCTCAGGAATGATAACCTTATATGGATAAGTGTCATATATATATATAGATGTTGTGTAAGCTCAGGAAGGATAACCTTATATGGATATGTTTCGAGAGTGTCCTCTGTGTGTATGTGTGTGTGTGTGAGTGTGTGTGTGTGTGTGTGTGAGTGTGTGTGTGTGTGTGTGTGTGTGTGTGTGTGTGTGTGAGGGTGTGTGTGTGTGTGTGTGTGTATAAACAAGAATTTCCTCAACACTCGGCTTGGTCGACCTATCACTCTAGAGCTTAAAAAATCCCTTTCTCAACACTTAGATAATTTTGGATATCTCTCTGAAGCTCGACACACCCATCACAATACTTCCTGTATTTTTCCCTTTTGTCAAATTCTCCCAACACTTAGAGTTTGAGGTGGTTATATCTCCTGAACTAATATATATATATATATATATATATTGGAACACCATCCCTCCTTAGCTATATATAAATCAATAGATTACTTGACCCAACTTTCAAGCTCTAAAATAACCACTTTTTGCACTATATGAACCATAACCACATCTACAATTCCCAAAGTCATATATAAATGTATGCATACATTTTAACATGTAAAGGTATGAATTTCTTTACAGTTAGCTTATTAGTACAAAGCCATTTACACATAACCCATTCATTACAGAATTAACTGATGAAAATAGAGAATGCATCTCTATCTCACCATAACCTTGAATAGGAATCTACTTATAAACACAAGGAGGAAAAGAAATATTATCGATAACTCATGAATTTTATCAAAATCATCCATATGGAATTACATACATAAGAAGAAAATTTCCACTAACAACACACCATTTACTTAGTAATGTTGATATTAATTCACTCGTAACCATTCACATGCTTCGTCATGCAACCAACTATAAAAATACTAAGGTCATAATAAGCATTCAAGTTCACATCGATCCGTTGTATAGAACTTCAATATTCAAGACAAAAAATTCCTGCGTCGATGTGTCATTATATACTCATATTCATATAAATAAATAACAACCATTAAGCCCTTGGCCATATAAGTGTATCTTAGTTGTTGTGGGCTATCAAGAAAGAAACCAACAATTCTCCTATAATAAAACTCAATTTTAATTCCATCATGTTAGTAATACTTGTTATTAAAGACATTAACGGTTAATCACCCGTGGTTGTATGATGGTTCAGGAATTCCTCATTAAAATACAAAAGGGATATTCACACCAGACATATGCCCATTCACATGCGAATCTGTATCTCTTTCTCTCATTTCTACTCTTTCATTGTGATTTTTTGTACCTCTTCTCGACCTTATTTTTCATCTAGCACAATGTTTTATCCCCTTTTTTTTCTTGCATTCGTATAGCCTCCTTCCTACCCTCTAGCCAGTTCTCCTCCTTCTTAGGTTCTTTCCCTTGAAACACTTTCTAATCATAGTGGGTTTCATATTATCCTTTTTTTCATTTCCCATACACTACATTAATTGAGTGTGGTCCTTCTGTCATTTCCATGTTTGGGAGTGGCTCCCATACAAAGGTTTGAATTCTTGTGTTGTGGTTTTAAATCAGGGGAAAAGCACTCAGGTGGTTTATATGTAGGTTAAGCTCCACAAAAAATCCTTCCCCTTCACCTCCAAAGACTCTAAATATGTGTCCCTCTTAACCCAACCATCGTATGTAATTTAATATAATTTATGTGGGTTTACAATTCATAACAATGTTTGCAAGAGGAGTTAACAAGAGGATTATCACATTGAGTGCCAAGGACTTCCTTGCAATTTATTATGATATGTGCACCTAAAACATGATAATAAACCAATAATTATAGTCCTATTCAAGGGTGGAACTTCCTTTTACAATGAATAAAATGCACAAGAAAATATTTGTCATCCTAAGACTAGGATTCCTTAGTGTATATATAGGAGACAAAGGGTATAATTATAATAAAATGGGACCATGTGGGGCTCTAGGCTACATAACAATATAACAATAGAAATTTAATCACTCAATATCTATGGCTTATTAAGAAGGTTTTACATTAACATGGGGCTTATATAGGGCTTAACATGGTCATCCCCCTTGTGCAATTGTTGAATTCGGGCTCTGAGGATGAACCCTAAGTTCTTAGCAGTCAACTCCCTTCCCTCCGCCACCGTGAGGCCTCCGCTTGGCCCTGATTCCACTCAGACCAACAAAGTCTATTAAGGACACGTGCAACTCCTCGAAGGAAAATGAGAAAAAGGCAAAGGTTGAGCTCCTTGCATGCGGCGTGGTCATTATAGCAGATATGGCGATGAATCCTCTTCACATGCTGGTCTTCGGCTGCCAAGCAGAGAGGATGAGGATGACCCCCTGCCCTGAGGGATCTCCAAAGGAAGCCAAAACCCTTTACACACTGTCTGACAACTATCTAGGCTTTAAGGGATCGAGTCTGACCTTGCACTCCAACAGTTCAAGGAGCTAGTGTGACACCTCAACACGAACAAGTCTGGGCATCTTTTGCACCTAGGCAAATGGAAAGAGAAAATATGTTGCCGTGGTATGCATAGATCCAACTAGGATCATCAATCGAGCCTCTTAGATGCGCTTTGGTGCCAGGGCTTTTTAGATCCCACATCCCCTACTTTTCAGATTCATATCTCGCTGTTCTCGGGCAAATCCATGATTCATTGGGTGTGCTCAATGGATTTGGTGCAGAACCTCTTTCATGCCCTTGAACACATGTTGGGGATTCCCTCAGATCTTCATAGAATTATATATTGAGGTAAACAACTTGATGAGTCTCTTCCCATTTCATTTTACAACATTGAAAGAGATTCTTCGCTGGTTTTAACCCTTCATTTGTGAGGGGGAGCAGCTAGGCAACCATCTTCAGCTCTAGCTTTCTCTTACAAGGATGTTGTCCATGCACAACCTCCAAAGAAAGTTGCTCAACCCTCTAAGGTTCCCAAGCCTTTTTTGGTTGATTAAATGGAGGAATTTCCCTCCATAGAGTTCTCCCATCCAGCTCTTGAACATCAACTACAATTATACGGAGAATCCACCATCATTTTCCACTTCAATGGAATTTGGCGTCACACTGCAGATCTATACCAATGGATTCACTTCACCTGGACCAATAAAATCAAGGTCATATTCTACTCGAAGAGTTTCATCATATTTTTGTTTGTTTTCAGAGAATATTATCAAAAGGCCTTAATTGGAGGTCCATGGTTTGGGGAACAATAGGGTTATTCCTCACCCCTTGGTTCCCGAAATTTGACCCCTCTACAACAGTCATTATCAAGCTTCCTATTTGGGTCAGGCATCCAAATTTACCTATGCATTTATGGCACTTCTCTGTCTTCCAAGGAATAGGAAACACCTTGGGCCACTTTCTAGCAACAGATCCCTCTAGAGGTGAGACATGAATATACACCTATGGTAGAACATGTGCTCAAATAGACATAAGTAAAGGTCTGCCTGATCAAATCAATCTCAAAATTGGTGATTTCCTGTGGACAAAAACCCTAGAATATGAGAACACAACCTTCTGCTACCACCACTACCATCAAACAAGGCACCTTCAGAACTCCTGCATGACGTTCGTCACTCAAAAGAAGAAAATAAATCATAAATAAAAATCCAAAAGTTGGAAACCATGTGATTCGCCCCCCATGTATGATATTGACTCCTTTAGCTCGGATGAGGAGGAGACTGAAGAAGAAGGTGAAGTTGAAAAGAAAATAAAGGATTCACCCTTGGTTGACCCTGAGGGACCCACGTTTTCTTCAAATACTCAGAAACGCACTCATGAGTCCTCCTCCTGTGATACGGATAGGGAGATTCCTCCTTTAGTCAACAACAATCTCCAAGTGGTTCTCACCCATCCACACCAGGTTGGCTGGGTCAAATTCAACAAAAAGAAAGGAAAAAAATGTCATATGGAGGATTCGACCCATTCTGGGTAGATCCGAGTGTCTATCTCCTTTCTGTTTACTTGATACGCTTCCTGGTTTCTTTTTCTTATTTCCTAGTTACTTATCGGGACCGAGGTTGATAGTTTATCATTTTTGGCTCTCCTTTTCTCTTGGTTATCTTTATTGTAATCTAACTTTGTACTATATGATCTCTTAATAGAATTAGTCTTATTCAAAATTAAAAAAAAACCAAAAAAAACATGGTCCTCCCTTTCAAAGAAGTGATTTCCTCAACTCCTCACCAGTGGGTGTTTCTAAATGAATAAAACATCTTCCCATGTTGCTTCATCAACTAGTAGGTTATTCATTTAAAGAGGTACTTGGTAATTTCTTGATTTCTCAACTTCTTAGTCCATGTTTCCAAAATTGTTTCTAGTTCTAGTATCATTTTACCTTATTCATTAATCTCTAGTAGAATATTTTTGGCTAGGGTATTATCACCAATTACCTTATTTAAGCAAGAAATGTTGAAGAATGGATGTATACATGAAGCTGGAGGAATATCCAATTTGTAAGCCATACTTCCAATCCTTTGCAACACCTTATAGAGGCCATAATACCTCAAAGCTAATTGATTGTCTTTATTTTGCTACTTGAGGGACATTTTTTTATATGGCTGTAGTATCAAAAATACCTAATCCCTCACTTCAAATTCCTCTTCATTACAATGTTGATCTGCTTTTTTTTTCTTCCTATTTTGTGCCATAACCAAGTTGTCCTTGAATAGTTTGAGAATATCTTGTTGGTGTTGTATGTGGTCCTCTACTACTTGAGCCTTTATAGTCCTTTCAAGGGTGATGTGATGTATGGAGAATGATATCCATAAATTACCATAAATGATGACATTTTTGATGAAGTATGGAAGGATGTGTTGTACCACCATTATTCCAAGGGAAACTATTTGACGCATTGTGTATATTTATCAAATCTAAACCAACATATATATCGTTCTAAACATTTATTCACAATATTAATTTTCCCAGCAGATTGAAGATGGTAAGATTATCTGTGAGCCAATTAAGTACCCAAACAAGAAAATAATTAGTCAAAATATTTCCAATGAAAATTTGATCTTTGTCACTTACAATATATTTGGTATTCCATGTAGTTTTTTCATTGTTTCTATGAATTCTTTTTCCGAAGTAATTTCATTAAAAGGATCATAAAGAGTGAAAAAGTGGGCATAATTTGTCATTCAATATACCACTAGCATAATGACACTATTTCATTTAGATTTGGGTAAACCGTAATAAAATTCATTGAAACTTCTTCCCAATGCTGACTCAATATGGATAATGGTTGAAAGATGCCATGGGGTCTTGATAGTATCTCTTTATTTTGTTAGCATATCATACATTCTGCCACGAAATTTTGCACATATTCTTTAAGATATTCCCCAAAAATATATTTCATGATCCTATGGTATCTCTTCAATATGCTTGAATGTCCTCCTACAGGATAAGTGTGTAATTCTAAAAGGACTTTTTTATGAGTTGTGAATTGTTACATAAGTATAAGTGATCTTGATATTATACCAAATCATTTTTCCACATAAATTTTTCTACTGCATTAGGGTATTGCAATAGTTTATTAATGATATTACATATCTTCTCATCTTCCTACCATTTGATCCTTGCTTCTTCCACCCAGTTAGATTGTGGAATGGAAATAAAACACAGTAAACCATTTGTGTCTTCCTCTTTCCTTGAGAGTGCATCTACCAGAATATTGTTTTCCATTTTTATAGATAATTTCAAAGTCACAACCCAACATCATTGTGACCCATTTTTTTGGTATTATAAAGATATTCCTTTCTCCAAGAAGTAATTCAAACTATCATGATCTATTTTTACATTGAAGTGTCTTCCTATTAAATATGGATATCATTACTTAACTGCATCTAGTATGACCGACATTTATTTTTTCATATATGGGTTTGAGTAAGTTATTTCATTTAATATAGATACTTTCAAGGGCAAGGCGTCTTTCTTATTGCATCAAAATCACACAATTCCATGAGCTATGGCATCACACTCCACAATGAATATTTTTTTGAAGTTAGGTGTCGCTAAGAAGGGTGTTGTATACAAAGCCTCTTTAATTTATTCAAATGATTTGGATGTTTCTTTAGTCCAAGAAAATTATTCACTCTTTAATAATTTTGTTAGAGGTGATGCTATTTGACCATAATGCTTGAAAAACATGCAGAGTTATCCTCTCAATCCTAAGAATCCTCTAGGTTTTGTCAAGGTATTGGGGATTTCCCATTCCATCATAGTTTTTATTTTGTCAGGATCGACCTTGACACCATCATGTGATATGAAATGACCCAAATATTCCACTTCTTGAACCCCAAAGACACAGTTGGAATGATTTTTCATATATTTTTTTCTCTTCCAATAATTTCCAGACCTTATCAACATGTTGTACATGCTCTTCGCAAGATTTGATGTATAATAGTATTTCATCAAAAAATACTAGAACAAATTTTCAAAGAAGGGGATTGAAAATAAAATTCATCAGGCTTTGAAATGTTAAAGGTGCATTTGTAAGTCCAAATGGCATGACCAAAAGCTCATAATGACCTTCATGTGTTCTAAAGGTCGTTTTAGGAATGCCTTCTTGCCTAATTCTATTTTGATGATATCCAAAATGAAGATCCAACTTAGTATGAGACTATTGATGCATTCAATATACTCCTATTAATTTGGAATATTCAATATAATATGCAGATTTCTCATGAAATCAATATTTTCAATTAAATAAATAATTTATATTATTTGTATATGCACTATTTATTTATATATATATATATAGAGAGAGAGAGAGAGAGAGAGAGAGAGAGAAAGAGAGAGAGAGAGAGAGCTTGTATTACATTGTTTTAAAATATTTAATATTTATTCCAAGTCATTCCTTTAATTTCACTTAAGTCGACTATTTAAAATACTACCATAGTTCCTTTTCCTAAACCTTAAACAACTTTCATTAAATGATTTTTATTACTAAGTAATGTTCACCTTCACTTATACAGATTAATTTTTAGGGTCTTTATCAATTTAGTTTAAGTTATTTTATCTTCTGATTTCTTTATATCAAGTGTTCCAATTTAATTATGCTCTCGAAGAATTACCTTACGTAATTCTAAGGGTGGCATAGTGCTTTCCCTTCAAGTACCTATTATTAGTTGAAATAAGTATTGACATAATGATGAAAATAACAATTAACTCTAGGGTTTCCCATGTTGAGAGACCGACTACAAATAATTACAATTTTCACCTTAATGGATGCCACTCAATTATATCTCATGGGTGACTATGTTCACATTTTAACCCCCATGACATCGTGCAACTTCAAAGTAAAAGTGTCATACACTTTTTTCACCTAAGACATGACTAGAGTGATAACAAGTGGAATCATAGATATTGTTCCACCCATCTCAGAATATTGTGAATTTTTATTGAGTACTATATATAATTTATAAAATAATTTAAATATAATTTAAGGTTTTCATTATTTGTGAATAAAAATATAATTTAAGTTTTTGGTTATTTGTGAATATATAACTATATAAAACAAAAATATTTATAAATATATAAATATAAATTGATATTACATAAATTTAAAAGTACTAAAGTAGGCGTGTTTATGTATGTTTTTGTAGTACACATAACTGAATTCATTATTCTACAAATAAAAGAGAGTCTAGTAAACTAACTTGGTATTTAATTTAACCATAATCTTGTTAATATTTATAAATTTAAAAAGATAAAAATTATAATAATATTAAAAATCAAATACAAATTAATTACTAATGGATCCAATCATTTTATACCATTAGACAAACTACTTTTTAATAAATAAGCATGATAAAAAAATATTTTTAAAAGTGGGGAAAGGTTGAACTAAACCTTTATTTGAACTGAGAACCTTAGTGCATATTCATGACAATGTGGTTGTATAACATTGGGAGGAAGTGATGTATTGAGCTAAGGAAACATTGGACATAGTGATGTGCTTAGATAAGGCAAGGAATAGTGACAACTGAGTTGATGTGACGTGATCTTTTATTAATTGTGGCCCAACTATGTTAAGAAACCTTCCCATCAAGACCATGAATGACTTTTGAAGCTCTCTTAATGTCACATAAAAAGTATACTTCCACTAGCAACCGCATAAGACAAGGGAATTTACTCACAAAAAATTATGACATATATAGTATGCACTTAGTATATCAAATCTCAACAAACAATTATAGTGACATATATATAAGTGACATAGTGTCAAATTTGGTAGTGGCCCTCGCAGGTTTATGAAAATATAGTGGATAGGTTTGCTTTGATATTGTTCTCGACATATTTTTTTTTAAGAATGATTTTATTCATTTATATATTTTTTTTCCAATAAACATGTTTATATATATTATAGAATTTAATAGTATTATATAATTTGGAGTAAAATTGTAGTTTTTTTTGTTATTTAAAATGTATTTTTAATTGTATAAGTGAATTTGACATTTTAAAAAACTTTTATATCTTTGAAAAGTTTGAGAGTAAATAATTTAAATTTATGATTCTTAAAGATCTATACCAATTTTTTTATAAAATTGACCAAAAAAATATTTTAAAAAGTTCTATATTAATGTTCTCATGTAATTTTCATTAAATAGTTCAAACTAGATGTCATTTCCATTGACATATGCATTGATGTTAAGGATAGTTTTATATATATGTATGTGTGGGGTGTAAATTATATTTTTGTTTATTAAAATAAAAGAAAATTGTAATATTTATTTTTAAAATTTTGAGTTAAAAAATTGTAAATGGAAAAATTATTTTATCAAATGATTTTATATATGGGGAAAAATTTATCATAACTTATTTTTCAAAATAAAAGTGAGACAATTATCATTAGATGTCATCATGTCTCGAGTAGTTAACCTATTTCCTTATATTCCATAAGAAAAAAAAATTCCATAACAAAACTATATATATAACAAAATCTATAAGAGAAAAACCAATTTATCAAAATAATTAAAATTAAAATTACATTTAATTTTAAATTCAATAAATTTGAATTTATAAAATATATTATAGAAACATATGAAAGAAAAAATAAAAGTAAGGTTGCTTTCATAATATTGCAATGATTTAATTCATTTATCATTATTTTCCCAATAAGCATGTTTTGTTTCACTATTATACAATTAAATAATGTACATATACAATGAACAAAGTTGCTTTCATAGTGTTACAATGATTTAATCCATTTATCATTATTTTTTCTAATAATAATGGCTTGTCTCTCTATTATATAATTAGAAATGTGAGGAAGGTTTATATTTTAGTTCATGTTTCATCTAATTTTCATTATTTATATTTTATTTCATGTTTGATGTAATTTTCATTATATAGTTCAAATTAGATGGGATTGTTATTGATTTATGCATTAATGGGTTATATAAATGAGGTAAGTTGTTTATGGTTATATAAATGTGATAAATTTTTTATTTGCAATTTAAAAGTATGTTTAATATGGAAATTTTGGTTATTTGTGGATTTTTTTTATGGAATACTTTTTATGTTATAAAATATGTTTATGTAATCTATGTTGTTTATAAACAAAGTTTACAGTTGAATTATAAATAATCTATATATTAAGGAACATGTAATTAGTTTATTTAATAGAAAAATGGTACTATATGATGGAACATATTATTAGTTTTTTTAATAGAAAAATGGTATTTTTTTCTTGTCGAACAAATATTTAATAAAATATTATTAATTTAAATATTTTAATTTAAAATTTTGTAAAACTAAAATTTATTTTATTTCATTTTTTTTTTAAATTTATATTTAATTGTAACCACAATAAAATTTAATTTATAAATAATAATAAAAAATATATTATTGAAAACATGAAATATTATTTGAAAATAATTTATTTTGCAAATCTATATTGATGACAGATGATGATAATGATTAATGTCATAAAAAAATTATATTCAATTTCTATATAATCTTAAAATACAAATAATTACACATAAAAATATAATGAAAATAGTCAAATCAATTTCATATCACAAAATTATCTACTCTATCTAATTATTAGATATTGACTTCTAAAAACCAGCTCAACTTATTTTAATCTTAACTAAAATATTATCACCTCATTTTATAAATTAAATAAATAAAAATGTCAAAATATTTTTAACCCATATAAAACAAATAATTTTACAAGCCTATGCCTATATAGGTAGCGTGTACTCTCCTTCGCTAATATGAATTAAGATAATTCATGAAAATTACTTTTATTCAAATTTTCAAGGGAATACGACGTGATATTAGATTTTTTTTTTAATTTTTTTTTAGATATATAAATGTGAGTTAATTGATATTTTAATAAAAATAATTTTTTATTTAAATTTTTTAGATAATTTATATTTTTAATTGTTCATTAAATATATTTTGGATGGTTAGGAACAATGATTGTTATTTTTATTGGTGCCACTAATTTTTTTTTTTTATGGAATAGTTAATCTTTCATTCCATTTTTTTCAATTAGGTTAAGGCCTTTTATGTAAAAGTTGTATGCAAGTCAATGTAGGTGATAAAGCCTTAACTTATCATTAATTTCTATATACTAGTGATAAGGAACTCACTCTAACAAACTCAAATAAATTACCCATTCACTTTTGCAAATTCAAATAAATTACTCTGTCACACTAAACCCTATTTCAAACCATAGTTTCCTCAAGTAGATCGAAAGTAGAACAATAACCTTATGTTGGATGGGAGAGTTCATGCCCTTCAAATACTTAGAATAGTTTACTTCATCATAGTTTGGGAGCAAGCCCGGGTCCACAATAGAAGCTATTGTTTCATAATATTTGAAAGAAAACTATTCGCATTGCAATGAAATATCAAATGTGTGATTTTAGACAAACTTAATATTTCATACACCTAGTTAATTCAAATATATGATAGTATTTGATAAAAGGCGTATTCTAAGATTATAATTGAAAAATCAAAAGAAACATTATTGAAGCCCACACAAAATATACAAGGTTCTTTTCCCAATCGAGGAGACTCTTCCTCTCCCTCGATCAACATCACTACTAAACTTTAGAAATTAAATAAAAATCACGCAACAATCACTATTAAACATAAATATAGATTGTATTCAAACTTGTAAAGGAAACACACAGAGTGTTTACGCTTGTGCTGATCCAGGTGGATATTGGTGGCCACCCGCCTATTCCACTTGGGGCCCCACCATTGTCTCTTTCAGTTTTTTTTTCACAACTTACTATTTTTAGCATTTTTTCAAGTCCTGAACTTCTGGAGCTGTTTTGAAGCCCCAAACGGAGATAATATGCCGAAGTTACGTCCCTGGGAAGTTGAAACACCAATTTACCCAAACGGGGCCCATAGTTTTGGTGCTTCATCTCCTAGGGTTAGGTTTTGGACGTTTAGAATTATCCATTGTTTCTCCATAATAAATAGGCCCTAGAGCCTCATTGTAATACAGTTCAGAGGTCTGTAGTCACCACATCTCTTCTCAAAGATTCACTACCAGCACCCTAGCTATTTCATTTCCATCATGTTTGTAAGCATATTTTTGTGATTTGATATTAGTGAAATGAAGAATTATTTCTGCTGTATTTCTATGTTTATGATTATTTTTGTATTCTGTTTCTTTCCTGCATAAATCCGGATCAGTGGTATCAGAGCGGTTTGCTTTTTTTTTATCCTTCTTTGCATGTCCCCAACAAGGTTGGGGTATAAGGAGTTAGGGCTCGATTTGGTGGAAAATTTGCAAGATCAACCTCGCAAACCCCAATGGACGCTCATGGGGGATGAAAAGAAAGATGAGGGAGTAGGAGATCCTATCAAAATATTGCTCGAGGAGGCCCTTGAAAAACAAAGGAACGCGATGATGGATAACTTTGCCCAAATCCTTCAACGACTTCCCACCAACGGCATATCTGCATCCAGCATTTTAGCACGACTCCCTTCAAGGTACAACTAAACTTTGACATTCCCATATTTGAGGGTCAAATAGATGCAGATGTCGTAGATAGATGGTTGAATCTATTAGAAGGATATTTCTCAGTTCATGATTTTTCCGACCGGGAGAAGATTATTTTTTCACTCCTCAAAGCTACCTCCCATGTCAAGGACTGGTGGGAAACCTACTATGAGAAAACAGATGAGACAGAACCCTCTATGTTCTCAGTTGTACCCACTTGGAATTCTTTCTGAGATGCCATCAAGGAACAATACTATCCCGTGGGGAGCTACAAGGACAAGTACATACAATGGACCACGTTGTGGCAACAAAGGGATCAAGATGTGCATGAGCTAACGAATTTGTTCCATACCCTGCGCACAAAGTTGGGTATCAAAGATTCAGAGAAAAATTTGGTGCTAAAGTATCATGGTTTTCTGCACAGATACATTCAGGAGGAAATGGAGTTCCTCGACATCTCCTCGCTTGGTACAACATACCGGTATGCTGCCAAGATTGAGCAGAAATTCAAACAGAAGAAGCGAGACTTTGGATTTGTGAATCAAAAGCAAGGGAAAGGTGCCCCCAAACCGCAGAACAAAGGACAAAGCTAAGGCATGGTGGCCCAAGACAACCTGCCAAAGACACAAGAAAAGAACAACACTGCAAAGACAAAGAAGGACACGGGAAAGTGGTGTGAGTTCCATAAGAGCTCCACTCACAACACAAGTGAGTGTCGGGCCAAGCAGTCTCTAGTGGCCGAGATGAGGGCTTCTGAATCAGATGCATGCTCCAAATCTGAATGAGAACCTAACAAGGTGAATGACAAAGGGAAGCAGATTATTGATGCAGAGTCCAACGCCACCGTTGCCACTACGAAGATCCAGAAGGAGGAACTAGAAGATCCAGAGGAGGCAGAGTGTCTCTTCCACTCCTAGATGTGGGTAAAGGGTTCCCCGCTACAGTTCATTGTCAACAATGGGAGCCAAAAGAACCTCATTTCAGCAGATTTCGTGAAGTGGTTGGGCTTTCCGACCATAGCGCACCCATAGCCATGCACCATCGGGTGGCTTCACTAAGGATGGAATCTCCGTGTTAGCCAACAGTGCCACCTTCCCTATAGCATCAGGCCCTTCCCGGATGAGGTATTGTGTGACATTGCTTCTATTGATGTTTCTGATGTATTATTAGGCCAACCATACTTGTGGAAGCGACATGCTGTGTATGAGTCCCAGCCCCACACTGTTATTGTTACTTTGGGAAATAAATTGTATAGGATACCAGAGGTACCACTGCCTCCCACTATCTCTTTGGTTACTGCAAAACAATCTAGTAAGCTCATTTCCCAAACCAGGAAATTTGTTTTCCTGATGATCCACCCCCAGGGAAAGAAGAGGACTGTGGCCATGACCTCCAGACATGGCTCCTCTGCACAACAACATCAAATGGACAAGGTTGTGGAGGAGTACAGGGACATCTTTACCTCACCCACAGGGGTGCCTCTACACTGTTAGGTCAAGCACCCCATTGACTTGACCCCAGGTGCACCACTACCCAATGGATCGATCTATAGGCGCTCTGTTCTGGAGAATGATGAAATCAAGAGACAGATTCAGGAGCTGCTGTAGAAAGGTCACATCCGGCCAAGCTCATCGCCCTGTGGGAGCCCGATCGTGTTGATACAAAAGAAGGATGGGACTTGGAGACTCTGTATTGATTATCGGGCGCTGAACAAGATCACTATGCAGAATAGGTACCCGATCCCACAGATTGATGACCTTCTAGACCAACTCAAAGGGGAAAAATAGTTCAGCAAGATCGACTTGAAGTCAGGGTATCACCAGGTACCAATCGAACCCTTTGATGTGTGGAAGACTGCCTTCAAAGCTAAGGAGGGCCTTTTTGAATGGCTTGTCATTCCTTTCTGATTAACAAATGCTCCTGCAACCTTCATGAGGTTTATGGATGACATCTTGCATCCATTCACCAACTCATTTGCAGTGGTATACTTGGATGACATTATTATCTTCAGCCAGACTTGGGAAGAGCACCTCCACCACATTCGAGAAGTCCTCCAGACACTGCGGTAACACAAGTTGTGTGCCAATTTGGAGAAGTGCACTTTTGGCATGACCCAGGTTCAATATATGGGATACATTATTGATGAAAGGGGGGTGCATGTGGATCTAGCCAAGATCCAAGTCATTCGGGATTGACCAGCCCCAACCACCCTAACAGAGCTTCGTAGCTTTCTGGGTCTTGCTAATTTCTACCGGAGGTTCGTGTTGGCATTCTCTCATATCACTTGGACCTTAAGTCAAGTCACCAAGGGAGGAGCGAAAGAAAAATTCTGTTGGTTGGAATCTCAACAGAAGGCGTTTACAAAATTGAAACATCGCCTCTGTTTTTCCCCAGTGCTCACATTACCATACTTGCAACAACCATTTGAGATCGAGACAGATGCCTCTGACTATGCTATTGGGGCAGTTCTTACTCAACAGGGGCATCCAGTGGCATATCACAATGAAACATTGTCCGACACAGTTCGAAAGTATCCCACTTATGAAAAGGAAATGTATTCCATTGTGCAGGCTTATTGACAATGGAAGCATTACATTTTGGGGAAGAAGACAATCATCCACAAGGACCACTGACCCCTGCAGTTCATACAAACACAAGGGAAGTTGCAGAATGATCACCATCATAAGTGGTCCACATATCTGCAACAATTTCATTTGAACATCAAGTACAAGAAGGGTAGCACCAATAATGTTGCAGATTGCCTCAGCTGACCACTGATCATGGCCATAACCACCGTTCTTAACTCTTGTGGGCATGAGACTTCTGATTGGCCGCTTCTCTACAAGAGCGATCCAGAATTCAGCTCCACATACAAGGCACTCTTGGGGGGTATGCAAGTTCGAAATTTTCACCTCCAAGATGCACTATTATGTCACCTGGGACACCTTTGTGTTCCTTCAAGCGAGAGTGCCAAGATGATATGGGAAGTGCACTACAGTCGAGTCGCTGGAAATTTTTGGGTCAAGAAAACAGTGGCAGTATTGTAGAATCATTTCTATTGACTGAACCTTCGACAAGATGTCGAGAAGTACATCAGATCCTGCACTGCTTGCGCCATTGCCAAACCAACCATCAAGAAGCAAGGGCTCTATACTCTACTACCTACCCCTAGTCGACCTTGGGAATCCATCTCCATGGATTACATGTTAGGCCTTCCTTCCACTAAGCATGGAAACAACTGTGTTTTCATGGTCGTCGATAGATTCTCAAAGATGGCCATTATGGCGACTTGCAAGAAGAATATCACAGCAGAAGCCACTGCTAAACTCTTCTTTGAACGAGTGTGGGTGCACTTTGGGATCCCACAGTATATCATATCAGATAGAGACAGCAGGTTCCTCAGCACATTTTGGTCCAGCCTTTGGTCAATGTTGGACACCAAGCTCACCAAGTCCATAGCTTTCCATCCCAAAATGATGGCCAAATAGAGGTCGTCAATAGGATGATTGTACACATTCTACGCATGTACAATTCAAAGCATCCACACACATGGGATGAGAGCCTTCCCTATGTACAACACAGTTATAACCGGGCTCTCCACAGCTCAACCGGCCACAACCCCTTTCAGGTGGGCTTGGGATTCCAACCACTATGTCCCATTGACGTAGCCATGCCATTTGTAGCTACTCAGGCTGATTCAACTCATGTCCAGTCTGAAGTTGATGAAGCAAATAGCTTCATCGAGTGCATTTGGCACATCCGCCAACAGGTTCATGACATATTGGAGAGAGCCAATGCTAAGTACAAGCAACGACATGATCAACATCGAGTGCCACACAACTTCCAGGTGGGTGAAAAAGTGTGGCTACATTTGCAGAAGGAGCACCTCACTAGACCCCAACGCAAGATTCGCCCGCTCTAATATGGACTGTACACCATCACCAAGGCTGTAGGGAACAATTCCTTCGAGCTCAGTATTCCACCATTCCTTGGTGTGCACCCAGTATTCAATGTAGACCGCCTTCGTCCCTACTTCCCACCTCTATTGGACACCTCTGACATTGCAGAAGAACTCACACCAAAAGAGTTAAACCCAGACTGCATGGAATAGGCCACCACAGACTATATCATGGACATGCAAATCAAGAACACTCACCGCCAGAAGATCCAACTGTATCGGGTTGTCAAAGTTGGCCAACTCTTGCACCAAGGCAAGTGGTTCACCAGGGACCAAGTTCAACAGAAGTTTCCTCATCTCATGGATGAACTCAATGCAATGGGGACCATTGCTTCCTAAGGGGGGAGGAATGATCCAGGTGGATATTGGTGGCCACCCGCCTATTCCACTTGGGGCCCAACCATTGTCTCTTTCAATTTTTTTTTCATAAATTACTATTTTTAGCATTTTTTCAAGTCTTGAACTTCCGGAGCCATTTTGAAGCCCCAAACAGAGATAGTATGCCGAAGTTACGTCCTTGGGAAGTTGAAACACCAATTTACCCAAACAGGGCACATATTTTTGGCGCTTCATCTCCTAGGGTTAGGTTTTGGATGTTTAGAATTCTCCATTGTTTCTCCATAATAAATAGGCCCTTGAGCCTCATTATAATACAGTTCAGAGGTCTGTAGTCACCACATCTCTTCTCAGATATTCACTACCAGCACCCTAGCTACTTTATTTCCATCATGTTTGTAAGCATATTTCTGTGATTTTATATTAATGAAATGAAGACTTATTTCCACTGTATTTCTATGTTTATGATTATTTCTGTATTCTATTATGTTCCTGCATAAATCTGGATCATGTGCTCCTTTTTTTCTAGAACTCATTTTTGTCTCTCTATAGGAATTATATAAATTACATTTTAAAAGGCTCTTAATTTGATCCATTGACCTGTAACTATTTTTATCAACCTACTAACAATACTAAGCCCAAATTTAAAGGATTCAATTATTTCACAAAATGGAGCTAGTATGGATTTTTTTCTTTCTAAATATGTCTATTTCCTATTATATTTTACAAAAATATACAATGTTACAATTCAGCATTCCCACCCGAATTGTTGTGTTAGCCAATTTCGACAGGAAGGAAGATGTTCAAAAAATTAAAAAAGGGGTTGCCCATGGTGGGGAAACTAGCACAAAAACTAGACAATGTAACATGAGGGGTGCTTCCCCAAAGGGGGAAACCGGCACATAACGTGAGTACCCATAAACTAAGCATACTGTGTGAAAAGTAAGTAGACAAAAGAACTTAGATTAAGTTGTAGTTAACAAAATAAAAATGCACCGTGGCGCTAGTCTTTGTGTTGTTTTTCATTCTAAATGGCTTCTGGAGGTGGCTCTTCCACAATGAAACAACCATAGTCTGAGAGGTCATCTTCTGGCCTGGATAGCTCGAGATTCTGCTCTGGCGTGGAGGCTGAGCATGCTCCCATGGCTGCTGCGTTCTTGGCCTCAGCTGAGCTGCTACCGTTGTCACTTCCTAAAGAATTCACTGCAGACTTGGTGGGCAGAGCCATGGATTTTCTGTCCCGCTAAAAGATGGACAACGACATTGTTGATTTATGCAATATATTCCTTGACCCCGAGCTAGAAGAGCTGGATGGGGCTTCAAGAATGTGAAGGGAGATGCGGGCCGACATTCTTTGCTGGTATGGAGCTTCAGACGAATTCACATGAGGGTGAATTCCATCGGGCTATCTTCGAGGAAGTGGAGGAAGGGAAGGTTGGCCTTGGCCTCTGCCTCGGCGAAATCTCAATCGATGGTGACGTGGAATTGAGGCATCAGAGTTCAAAGAACAAGAGGAAGCACAGTAAGGTTTTCTGACGGAGAGATGGCAAGAAGCATTGAGAGGGAGGGTTGATAGAGGATGAATGGTAGAGCGCTCAGTGGAGAAGCTAGCCAGATGAACAGAGAGATAGAGGGAAAAAATGAAGGAGGATTTGTGCCATTACCCATGAAATATTTCGATATTCGGTGGCAAGGACAATCGTTAATGCATTTAGAGCAGGTGAAATGAAGGTGAGTAATGACGCTTGCAAATTTAACTGCGACCTCACTTGAGCCATGCGCTGCCAGGGCCATGTGGCTGTGACAATTTCCCTTCAGAGGAGGCGTCATGTACCAAGTGGAGAAGAAGTTAGACACCCGCATCTGGGGGGAACTATTATGGATTGAGAAGTTTCATTTTGTTAGTTATTTCCAAAATCTGCCTAAGCCTTTAACAATCTTGCAGAAACAAAAAAAAAATAAAAACAAAAATTTTAAAAATAATATTAATAAATAAAAATTAAGCCATAATAAATAATAAATAAAAATAAAGAAAAATCTAATAAAAAATAATCAAATATAAAAAATTACTTAAAAACAAACTAAAAAACAAAAATAACAACAAAAATATCCCATACAAGAGAGGAAAAAAAGAAAAAACATCTTGTTAAAAATAAACATAAAACAAACTTAAATAAATAAATGTATTTCAAAAGAAGAAAAAATAATTTATAAAAAATGAAGATCTAACAAATAAATAAATTAATTAAATTTAAATTTAAATTAATTAAAGAAAACGAGTATATATATATATATATGAAAAAAATATTAAAATCAATAAAAAAAATTAAATAACAATAAAAATATATTTTTAAAAAGCATTTTTTTAAATATGGAGTAAAAAATAAAAAGTAAAAATTATCGATTGGGTCGATGTCTTGCTCGGTCAACGCCAATGGGCCATCGACAGTGGTTGGAGCGATCAACAACTACTTTTTTTCGATATGTTCCATAATTTTTATTTATTTATTTATTTTATGATTTTCTTAGATCATATTTTTCTTTTTTGTTCTTTCTTGTTATTTTTTTTAATAACATTTTAATTTTTCTTAATATTATTTTTTTTTTCTGTTTTTAAAATATTTTGTTTTAATTTGAATATTTTCTTATAATGTTTTTTTTAGATTTTTAATAGTTTATTTATTTTAATAGATTTTTATTTTAACTCATTTATAATTTGTTTTTCTATTTTATAAAAAAAAAAAAGTTTATAGATATATATATGCAAATCATGTATTTTTTTGTTATATGTTTAAATTTATTATGTTTTTAGTGACAATTATTTTATGTATGTTGAAGTATTAATCAACAATACATAAACATATAAAAATTCTAACTTCAAAATATTTATTTTATTATTACTTTTTTTTTTTTCTTGACTTTGAAAAAAATTTGAAAATTTCATTAGAAAAAAGTATTGCAAAATAAAAAACATAAACTTGAAAAACACTTAAAAAAAACATCTCACGAAGGAAAAAGAAAAAGAAAAAGAAAATACAACTAGAAAAATGGTTAAACAATTAATATTAAAAAAGAAAAGTGTATACTTAAGACATAAGAAAATTTGAAGTGTCAAAAATAGGCCCAAGAAAAAATCTTGATGATGTATCAAGGCTTTTTAAATCCAAGACGAAAATCACCAACCTTAAAAAAAAAAAAAACGATACTTAATACATATGAAAATTTAAAATGTCACAAATATTCCCCCCCAAAAAGAGAGGTCAATGCTACATCAACACTTTTCAAAATTGGCATGAAAATCACAAAAAATAAAAAAAAAATGTCCATATTTAATACACAAAAAAATTAAAGTGTAGAAAATATGCTTGTCCAAGAAAAAGGTTGATGTTGCATCAACAATTTTCAAAATTGACATGAAAATCATGATTTAATGTGACCTCTAAAAAAAATGGGAAATCGGTACAATTCTCATTAAGTTGGTAACTTTGTTATCTGTGAATGCCCTAACAAGTGACAAAAAAAAAGAAACTTATGTAAACTCCAGACACATGAACCAACGACCAACAATGTAGAAGAGGGAAGAGGGAACATTCCTACGAGCTCTTTCAAATATTGAAAACCTCCTTTTGAACTATATAGAAAGATTTTTTTGGAAACTGAAAGTTTCTATAGACCTTGGGAATGACTCTAATTAAAATATAGTGTATGTGATAGTTCTCTTGTTGAATTAAATACAAAATGTTGTCATGTCACAAATGTCTAATAAGAATTGGCATGTTGAACACCATAATTCAAGAAATTGAATTTGTTGTGAATTGAGATGTTAGGGCTCATACACGAATTAATTTACTAATGAATGATATGTAGAATGGATGTTTTGAAATTATTTGTTTTTTTTTGTTGTTGGATACTTTTTTTTATTTTTTTACGTTGAACATGGTCATGATTTGTGTTGTTTGTCATGTGTTGTTGTCATTTTTCTTTGTTTTTCATTTTTATTTTCTTCTTCATTTGATATTAGTTTGGTTTGTTGGGTGTGCGAAAGGGAAGGAAAGAAGCTTATGGGGGAGAGATGAATAAAACTCAACTAGAAGTTTGAGACCATAATTAATCTTTGCATGTGATAAATTGCATTAGAGGGAATGTGAGGATAGCATGTCATCTAAGGGGGCCTTGTTGGGTATACCTGCACAAAATGGACAATGCTGTGATAGCTATGAAAATGGCATAAGAACAAAGTTCCCTTAACTGAAAATTTTCTTGGCTGATATGTATGTGTGTGTGTGTGTGTGTGTGTATACAATTTTATGAATATGTGAATAATGAGAAAAAGTGATAAAGGTATAATGATTCCATTCCATTAGAAAGGGAATTTGTTGAGAACCTTCATAATAGGAATATAAGTAATTTAATTTTTAATATATTATGACTATGCACATAAGAAAGTACAATTTGTAGAAATAAATAGAGGAAAAAATCGAAATATGGTATAGCATAGTATGGTCTAAGTCCACCATGAGAGAAAAGAGGAAAGTTACCATAATGGAATAGATACTCTTAGGAGCTTGAAATTTGAGTTGAATATTTTCAAGGTATAGAATGAAAGACTCATTAGAAAACAAGAAGAATATGAAAATTTGAACACAATATTGGCACAAAACCTATCCTACATGCAAGGGTTAATGCAAAATGCATTAACAATTGGAAATATGGAAGGGTGTCATGATGACAGGATCAAAGAGAAACCTCATATGGTTGGGAAGAAGAAGAGGGCATTGACATGCTAGGGTTGTAGATGATAACACATTATCTGTGAGTGCCCTAAGAAATGATAAAACAAGAATAGATCATGTAAACACCATACACATGAACCAACAAACCAAAATATAGAAGAGAGATGACAAAGCATTCCTATGAGTTCTCTGAAATATTGAAAAGTTCCTATTTAATTATATATAAATATTTTTTGGAATATTAAGGTTCCTAAAGACCTTGGGAAGGAATTTGATTAAAATTTGTTACATGTGCAAGTCCTCTTGTTGAAGTAAATATATAATGTTTGTGTGTTACAAATGTCTAATAACAATTTCCATGTTCAACACCTGAATTCAAGGGATTGAATTTGTTGTGAATTGATATGTTAGAGCTCATGCATGAATAAAATTACTAATGAATTATGTAGAGGGGATGTTTTTCAATTTTTTGTTTATTGTTGTTGGATATTTTTTTTTGTTTTGTTGACTTTGAGCATGGACATGCTTTATTTTGTTTGTCATGAGTTGTTTTTTTTTGTTTTAATCTTTTTTTTTCATTTTCTTTCCTTCTTCATTTGGTCTTGGTTTATTTCTTTTGGTGTGGGAAAGGGAAGGAAAGAATATCATGAGGAAGAGTTGAATATAACCCAACTAGAAGTTCAAGACCCTGACTAAATTATTTGCATGAAATAAATTGCGTTAGAGGGTAGATGAGGATAATGGATCAACCAAGGGGGTCTCACTGGGTCCACTTAACAAAATAGACAACGATGTTTTAAATGTAAAAATGGCATAAGAAGGATTTTCCCTTAATTGAAATTGTGCATATATATATATATATATATATATATATATATATATATATATATATATATATATATATATATATATATATATATATATATTATTTATTATGAATATGTGAAAAATGAGAAAATGAGTGTTGGGCCAGGGAAAAGGTATAATTCCCCCCTTTATTTCCTTGATAATTGTTATGTTTTTAGTCAACTTTATCCTTAATACAAAATGATTCAAGGTAAAAAGATGGTAAAAGCAAGTGGAGAATAGTATAGTTAATGTGAGCTTTTCTGATATCAAAAAGGTTGTAATTTGGGAGAATCATTATGCAGGTCAGCCTAAATGAGCGATTATTGCTCCTCGAGATAGGGAGAGAGATACTGATAGAGCCAATGCCGCATTAATAGAAAATTACATCTCGATGTCTAAGCACAGTTGGAGAATGGAGGCAAAAGGAAAATGACCGTCAATATACATAGACTTATGGTGGAAATAGAAATCGTGAGAATATTTTGATTCTCTGGATGGCTCTATATTCAGTTTTCAAATGTAATATATTAGTCAGCAAAGTGAAAGACAAATGTTGTTCGTTCATTGTTAATATTATATTTCATTATTTCACTTTTACTGTGTGTTACACACAACGATCTGAGTTGAAACATTTGAGGTTATTCTGTAAACACTTTTGAATTTAGTGCAGTTGAATGAGAGTTTACTTTAAGTCTTCTGAATTGGGTTTCTCTAGGTAGTACTTCTGGAGACCGTGGGCCCAATCACCAGAGGTTTAACTGTATACGATGTATCATTGATAATCATATTACCTTTCTCTAATTCGCATTGGTTGTATTACTTTTTACTTTCCATCTCTTTTATAGTAATTAATTGATTGAATCTTGTATCCTGAATTATGTTAAGCATTTCTAAAGTTATTGATTGGATTATGTTACACAAATGTAAAGTGTGAATGTGTGAATCTTAGAAGTTATTTTTGAGAAGTAGAGGCTTTCGAGCATTTTTGTGATTAATATTTTCTCCTTATGCATAGGATTTTCTGAGAAATAGATTGAACCGACTTGTGAGTTAAAATATTTTATTTAATTAGAATTGTAATTATCTGTTGTTATCCTTTATTTATGCAATGGTTGAATTAGAATAATGATTCATGTACCTTTTCTGGAATAGATATTTTGCACTTTGCCATAGTCTAAGACTCTATTATTGCATATACATTTTTGATAGCCTTGAAATAAAAACGAACCCCAAGTTGATAAAATTAATGAGATAGTATTAAGTTTTATTTTTAGGAGTCATCTTAGTGCCCAACATTTTAGTGCCATTGTCGGGGAGGCTGTCAAATTATAGGTTTTGTCTCTAGAAGGTCGGTATTGAAGACGGAAGGTAAGAACCCACGCACGTGTTAAGTAAAAAACTTGCGCCCACCTCCCACCTTCAGTTGACGCTATTAGGCTATATAAGTCTAAATCTAGTTTCTTTTCTGATTTTTAGTTCAGTGTGTATTCAGTTTTCTTCTAATTTAAATTAGGCTATCTATTTTTTTTTCTGATTAAAAGTATAAATGCATATTAAAGAGTTAATGTAAGTGTGTAAGACTAAGAAAAAGAATCAAGTAGTAATAGAATGAAAACCAACACCAAAATCCACAAAAACCCAGGGACTAGTGAGCCTTGGGAGAACAACCTTTATTGATGAAATTATCCGAAAATTTGAGTCTCAAGAATCAGTAGTACCCCAAACAACATCTGGGAAGGGCTCTACTGTAATCCCTCAAGCAGCAGAATCACCAACTACAGCTCACTCTGAGATTCACAACAAAACTGAAGGATATAAGAAAATCTTTCAAAGAAACTTTGTTTGACACTCTATTCGTTCATAAGAGGGAAATTCTTGTAATTTAAATTAAGGAGAAGGAGAAACTAGTGGAGTAGATCCATGATTTAGGATCCAAATCCCATGTGATCTTGATAGAAGAGAAAATATCTGAGATCCCAGACTTAGGTAGTGTAGTAAAACCACCTAGAGAGCCAAATAGTATCCATAAATCCCTCGCTCAGATAATACCTCGTCATCAAGAAATCCCTGAATATTACTGGCATATATTCGATCATATGGAAACTCAAGAACAAAAAAACCGGACTTCGACATTGGAATATCCTATTGTCAATCTGGTCGCTAATTCCTGATGAAGGCCATCCCTTTACAAAATATTCCAACCTTTCATGGGATGACCTTAGAGGATTGATATGCCTTTCTATTTGAATTCGATGTCTTGTGTAGAGGGTATGATTATACCACCGATCCACATATATTAAAATTGTTCCTTTATACTTTGAAGGGGGTGGAATTACGATGGTTTATGGGCTTGGGAGGGGGCACTATTGATTCTCGGGATGCAATTAAAAATCATTTTCTTACAAAATATCAAGATTACTGTTGATCCAGGGATCTACAAGATGAAATTTTTAAAATGAATGAAAAGGACAATGAAAATTTGCAGTAGCATATAGAGAGATTTCAGTATAACTTATAAAGATCCCTACATTCTACCTTACCAAAATAAGTATTAAAGGATGGTCTAATAAAAGGTATGAAGGACGAGTGGATAGAAACATTGAATCTAATGGTTCAAGGTGATATTTATCAGGAAGTATATGAAAATATTGTTATATTGTGTATCAGGTGTTCACATGGCAGTACATGAGCCATATGTGGAGTACGAGATCCCCTCACTCGAATCAACAAAAATACTGGAGGAGGTTTAATGCGAACATAAATTGGTAATCTCTTAGAAGATTTTAAAACTGACATCTTGGGAACACTCACTACACAGTTAGATTTTTTTCAGGCTAAAGAAAAGAAATATGAGGTAGAGAGAGCATTGGCCATATTCTTCCCATGATGCGAAAAGAAACACATGGAGAGGGAATGTTCGCTGGACATGGTTCGAACTTGCACTATTTGCACTGAAGGACATTCGACAGAATAGTGTCCATCGCTCCCACGATTAAAATTTGTAGTCAAATAAGCTGAGGAAGAGACAAAAAATGTATACCTGATGGTTCAACATCGATCATGACAATCATGTCCTCCAAGTATGATGCAATATCCCTCCTCATTTTATTCTAGACAATACATGCAACAATAGAATCTTGGAAATGCATGGCAGGGACAGTTACCCTTTAATTCCGCCTGGAAATCTCAGTCATATCCTACTTCACCATGGATGAATCAATCGTTTGTTGGATCACCATGGAAAAATTCCCAATATCTTTCCCCATTGTGGAAAAATCCAGTTACTAACTCCTATCCCTCACAATAATTGAACACACCTCAGTAGAATTTAATGTGCCCTTAGAATTGGCAATGTCCTACGAGATTGGTAAATCCACCCTTGGGGACAATCCCTCAATATCAACCCACACTAAAAGCTCCATTTCAGTTACCTCCTAATCCTCAACCTCCTATGCATCCTCAATTGTTGGCTCAACTAAATCCTAACCCCAACAATGGACCTATCCATTATGCACAAATTATCGAAAACCTGGTCTATGAAGTAAACCCTTTAGGATGTATTAAGCTCTGGCTGAGATTGAGACACATTGTTTCTCTTGAATAAAATTAGAACGATCAAGAGCAATAAAATAGTAAAGACAAAAAAACTATGATAAATTTGTCAACTCTAGTTATTTCATAAATAGAGCCAACAGAAAACACTGTCGAGTAATGGAACCCTAAAAAAATCATAGCTACTTCCCCTCCATTCCCTGAAATACTCACGATAACCAAACCAGAAATCTACCCTGATTTTGATATTGTAGTGGAATTGAAAAACTTGTGTATAAAAATTCCACTCATGTAGGCTATATGAGATATCGGGATCTATGCCAAAACAATTAAAGAGTTATGTAGGAAAAATCATGGGAGAAAACCAAAAGATCCAACCATAGTTCATGTTGTAGGAACATTATCTAACCTCATTATAGGAAAAAAAGTTCTTGTTAAATACAAAGATCTAGGAAGTCCGGTCGTGACCGTCTAGATATAAGGCTGCACTTTTCCAAACACGTTGCTAGACTTAGGAGCATCTATTAATCTTCTGACCTATGAGACTTGTAATATATTGGGTATCACAACTTTAAAACCAACCTCAACCCTACTAGAATTAATTGATAGGTTAGTGGTAAAACCTAAATGAACTTTGGAAAACATTCCTATCTCCGTAGACTCATGGGAATATACAGTGGATTTATTGGTCATCAACCTGAGAAGTAGACTAGATGGAAATTTGCTGATACTAGAAATACCATGGTTAGCAAGAAAATATGCATATATAGGATGTCGAACTGAAAACATGACGATTTCAAGAGAAAAAATTGTCAAGAATATATGCAAGATCAATGTAGGTGATAAAGCCTTAACTTATTATTAATTTCTATATACTAATGACAAGGAACTCACTCTAACAGACTCAAATAAATTACCCATTCACTTTTTCAAATTCAAATAAATTACTCTGTCACACTAACCCCTATTTCAAACCCTAGTTTCCTCAGGTAGATCGAAATTAGAACAATATCCTTATGTTGGATGGGAGAGTTCATGCCCTTAAAATACTTATAATAGTTTACTTCATCATAGTTTGGGAGCAATCCCGGGTCCACAATAGAAGCTATTGTTTCACAATATTTGAAAGCAAACTATTCACATTGCAAGGAAATATCAAACATGTGATTTTAGACAAACTTGATATTTCATACACCTAGTTAATTCAAATATATGATAGTATTTGATAAAAGGCGTATTCTAAAATTATAATTGAAAAATCAAAAGAAACATTATTGAAGCCCACACACAAAATATATAAGGTTCTTTTCCAAGTTGAGGAGACTCTTCCTCTCCCTTGATAAGCATGACTACTAAACTTTAGAAATTAAATAAAAATCATGCAACAATCACTATTAAACATAAATAGAGATTGTATTCAAACTTGTAAAGGAAACACACAGAGTGTTTACGCTTGTGCTCCTTTTTTTCTAGAACTCATTTTTGTCTTTCTATAGGAATTATATAAATTACATTTTAAAAGGCTCTCAATTTGATCCATTGATCCATAACTATTTTTATCAACCTACTAACAATACTGAACCCAAATTGAAAGGATTCAATTATTTCACAAAATGGAGCTAGTATGGATTTTTTTTTTCTTTCTAAATATGTCTAGATCCTATTGTATTGTACAAAAAGATATAACATTACAATTCAGCATTCTCACCCGGATTTCTTTGTTAGCCAATTCCGACAGGAAAGAAGATGTTCAAAAAATAAAAAAAGGGGCTGCCCCTAGTGGGGAAACCAGCACATAAACTAGACAATGTAGCATGAGGGATGTTGCCCCAGACGGGGAAAAGCAACACATAACATGAGTACCCATAAAATAAGCATACTATGAGGAAAGTAAGTAGAAAAAAAAACTTATATTGAGTTGTAGTTAACAAAAGAAAGAGGCACCGTGGTGCTAGTATTTCTGTTGTTTAGCATTCTGAATGGCTTCTGGAGGTGGCTCTTCCACAATGAAACAATCGTAGTCTGAGATGTCGTCTTCTGGCTTGGACAGCTTGAGAGTCTGCTCTGGCGTGGAGGCTGAGCATGATCCCATGGATGTTGCCTTCTCGGCCTCAACCAAGCTGCTACCGTTGTCACTTCCTGAATAATTCGCTTCGGACTTAGTGTTCAGAGCCATGGATTTTCTGTCTAGCTAAAGGATGGACGATGACATTGTTGATTTGTACAATATTTTTCTTGACCCCAAGCTAGAAGAGCTATATGGGGCTTCAGCAATGTGAAGGGAGATGAGGGCCGACATTCTTTGATCGTCTGGAGCTTCAGACGAATTCACATTGAGGGTGAATTCCATCAGGCTATCTTCTTGATTAGGAAGCAGAGGAAGGGAAGGTTGGCCTCAGTCTCTGCCTCGACGAAATCTCAATCAATGGCAGTGTGGCATTAAGGCATTAGAGTTCAAATAACGAGAGGAAGCACGATAAGGTTTGCTGATGGAAAGGTGGCAAGAAGCATTGAGAGGGAGGGTTGATAGAGGATGAATGGTAGAGCACTCAGTAGAGATGCCGGCCAGATGAGCAGAGAGATAGAGGGAAAAAATAAAGGAGGAGTTGTGCCATTACCCATGAAATATTTCGGTATTCAGCAATAAGGACAATTGTTAATGCATTTAGAGCAGGTGAAATGAAGGTGAGTAATGGCGTCTGCAAATTTAAATGCGACCTCACTTGATCCATGCACTGCCAAGGCCATGTGGTTGTGACAATTTCCCTTCAGAGGAGACATCATGTACCAAGTGGAGAAGCGGTTAGACACCTGCATTTGGGAGGAGCTAGTATGGATTGAGAAATTTCATTTTGTTAGTTATTTCCAAAATTTTCCTAAGCCTTTAACAATCTTGCAGAAACAAAATAAAATAAAAACAAAAAGTTTAAAAATATTATTAATAAATAAAAATTAAGCCATAATAAATAATAAATAAAAATGAAAAAAAATCTAATAAAAAAAATTATTAAAAAAAAAAAACTAAAAACAAAAATAACAACAAAATTATCCCATACAAGAGAGGAAAAAAAGAAAAAACATCTTATTAAAAATAAACATAAAACAAAATTAAATCAATAAATGTATTTCAAAAGGAGAAAAAATAATTTATAAAAATTAAAGATTTAACAAATAAATTAATTAAATTAAAATTAATTAGAAAAAAAGAGTATATATATATATATATATATATATATATATATATATATATATTAAAAATAAATAAATAACAATAAAAAATATATTTTTAAAAAACATTTTTTTAAATATGGAGTAAAAAATAAAAAGTACAAATTATCAATTGGGTCGATGTCTTGCTAGGTCAACACCAATGGGCCATCGACGGTGGTTGGAGCAATCAACAACACTTTGGTGTCAGTCAGGTTGGTGATTGATTCCCAGAATTGACATAGTCCACACTCATAGTGTGGGTGGTGTCGATTCCAGGAATCGACCAACTAGGCATGTGGGTCAATTCAATTATGAGAATCAACCCCTTGCTCAGCTAGCATCAAAGGACCACCAATAGGTTGGCTAGAGCAATAGTTGCTCTAGCTTCCCTACCTGCCCTTTGGTGTCGATTGAGCAGGGAGTCGATGCTCAACATCGACCCCACCTTCAATACACATAGTTGTGGGTGCACAACTCTAAGTGTTGAGGGTGAAGTCGATGGTAGGCATCGACTCACTTACCTAAAATTATCTTTTTACAATTTTTTTTTTATAGTATTTATTTATTTTTAATTTATTATTATTATTATTATTATTATTATCTAAATATATATTTTAATACATATTTTTTATTATGTTTTATTTTTCTAAATATTAAAAAAAAAAATCATATTTTTATTTTTTAACTACTTTTTTTCGATTAATTTTTATTTATTTATTTGTTTTATAACTTGCTTAGATCATATTTTTCTTTTTTGTTCTTTCTTATTTTATTTTTTTTAATAACATTTTAATTTTTCTTAATATTATTTTTTTCTGTTTTTAAAATTTTTTTTTTTAAATGGAATATTTTTTTATAATGTTTTTTTAGTTTTATAATTGTTTATTTATTTTAATAAATTTTTATTTTAAATCATTTATAATTGTTTTTCTATTTTATAAAAAAAAATGTAAAAGAAGCTAGGAAGGAAGGAAATTGGGCAATAATCAGAAATAGAAAAGCTGTTATTCGAGATAGAAACCAAAAAGATAGTAATAAATAGCAATTCAACATGCTCTGAATTCTTTCTTGGAACTGTCAAGGCTTTCCATGGAACAAAGGCCCCAAACTAAGTTGGATCTCAAATGATGTTGATATTATATTACTTGTTGAAACTTTGGAGCATAAAGAATCTAAAGTCCCTAACATAGATGGATTTGCACTATGGTCTACTTGGAACACGCGATCCTCCCGTAGAGGCATTGGGGGCATAGCTTTCTACATTAAGAAGAACGTCTCCCCCCATGCTAGGATTTATAAAAATGACCCTTACAACCAATATAGTTGGATTGAGATTACTGACATTAATGATAAAAAAACCTACATAGAAATCTGTTATTTCCCCCCCATTAATTGTAACTTCTATAAGAAAAATAATCTAGATAAAAATAGTCCTTACAATGGTTTAGAGAATGATATTTCTAGCCTAAGGAATGAAGGTAATATCCTTTTAGTGGGCGACTTTAATGCTCGAACTTCAAGAAACCAAACTATTATTCTAAGCAATCATTCCAACCCCAATCCTCTTTGGTTAGACGAAGACCTTACTCTGGCTAGCTGGTACAAAAGGAGCTCTGAAGACCTCAGGGATAATTTGTTTGGGCCGGAGCTCGTCAAGCTTTGTAGTGCTCAGGATCTCATAATTTGCAACGATCTAAAGAAGTGGCCCAATTCTCGCCAGATGACCTGCATCCATGGGCTTGGAAGCAACATGGTAGACTATGTTATTTCCGATCTCCCTTTATACAACAAAATAATAAGTTTTGACATCTTAGACAACCACGAGCCTGACTTTAATCATAACTCTCAATTTTTTCATGCATAGAGATCCCATAGAAGATAATCCTTATAGTCAAAAGAACTTAATCTTTGATAGAAATAAAAATGATCTCTTTCTAAATGAATGAAAAACTAATTTGCTTCCTTTATCTAGTATAGACAACATAGATGACCTCTATCATAATTTTATGACAACCCTCTCATATTTTATTAACAAGTTCTTAATTGAAGTCTCAAGTAATAAAAGAAATAGCAAAACCAACCCATGGTATGAAAAATATTTTAAAAGTGCGAGGAGAGAAATTAAGGAAGCTATTGACGAATCTCTCAAAATTGACAAGATAAAAATCTACAAAGCCCTAACTAAAAGGAAAAAAAGGCAATATATTCGTAAAAGACAAGAGAATCTATTACACCTCTCTAAGGTGGCTCCTAAGAAATTTTGGAGGCAGATTCTAACTAGGAAAACTAAAGATAATAATAAAATTTCTTTACACGACTGGAATTCCTATCTTAAAAAGCTTTATGAATCTCCAAATGCCAGGGATTTTGAAACCCTGCTCACAAAAAAAGAAGTTTTCTCATTATAAGACATTGATTTTGGGGCTAAAAACCTGGGAAATGGGAAAGATAAAGACATTGAAGGTTACTAGGAAGAAATCTTAAAAATGGGAGGTCTTGTCCTCATCCCCCACATCCACAAGCTTTTCAACCAAGCGGTCAAGCAAGGGTTCCCTAAACCTTGGACTCAGAGCCTCATTATCCCCATTTTTAAAAGTGGGGATACAAATAACCCCTCTAATTATCGGACAATTATGATCAGCCCTATCTTAGCCAAGTTATATGGTATTATTTTGGAAAAGAAGTTGAGCATTTGGCTTGAAAGTGAAGGTAAGCGGGCTAAAGTCCAAGCGGGTTTTAGAAGGCAGAACTCAACAACGGACCACCTCATTATGCTTAGGATCATTGTGGAGGAATGTCACAATGATAAATCCAATCTCTTCTGTTGCTTTGTGGAATTTATAAAGGCTTTCGATACGGTTCCTAGAAACAACCTATGGAATAGATTAGAAGAGCTAAATGTTCCTTTCAAACTAAGAGCGGCCACTATAAGGTTATATGAGAATGCAATTTCCAAGTTAAAGAGCAATGAGGGGTGGTTGAAAGATATTAAGTGTAATATCAGAGTTAAAAAAGGTTGCCCCCTCTCCCCTACCCTATTTGGAATTTACATCGACAAGCTAGAAGGTTGTTTAGAGGAAGCAGGATGTGTTGGCATGACCGTAGCTGGGATAGTCATCATCCTTCTTCTCTATGTTGAAGATATTGTTCTTCTTGCAAGGTGCCCATCTGATCTTGATAGACAACTTAGACTTCTTAAGGATTTCTACTCTACCATGGGTATGTCTGTTCACACTGACAAAACAAAAGTTATGATTATAAAATCCAAGAAGGACACTTACGCTAATTTTATGTATGACAATAATAACTTGGAGGAAGTGTCTTCTTACAAGTACCTAGGAATTTATATTCATCACAAGCTCAACTGGAACTATAGCATTTAGAAAAGGATTAATGGGGGGTGGAAAGCTTATTTTGGTCTTGAAAATAATTGTAAAATGACAAACCTCGTAATGTGGGATAGAAATAAGTTCCTCTTTGAAACTTTAGTCACTCCTATTATCTTATATGGATGTGAGGTTTGGGGTTGCAACATCTCTAGAGAATCCTGGAGAAATATTAGGAAAATCCAAAAGATTTTTATAGCTTATAAGCTTAAAATTAAAAGCAATACACCCTATCCTAATCTCCTTATAGAAGTGGGTCTTTCCCCTATCGAGAGCCTAGCTATGCTAGGCTTCTGTTGTACAAGCACAATCTCAATAGCATAGGAGACCACAGACTTCCTAAGCTAGCTTTAAATTCCAGCCAAAACCACCTAAGGCTTAAATGAGGTTGGTATAAAGACACCAGGGCCTGGTTAAACCATTGGGAGATCGACAAGGATGTTTCATTGCAAAAAATTAATAACATTAAAAAAATTGTTACTTCTAAGTTCAAAGAAAAAATGTGGTGTGAGAAAGATCTAGCAGCTAAAATAAAATCAAGATATTATAAGGTGGTCATCAACCCCACCCTACAAGATCAAAAGTATCTATCTATTTTAACTAGCTCAAAGAAGAAAATTAATATAGCCAAGATTAGAACGAACTCTCATGAGCTCCATAGTGAAACAAGTCGTTGGACAGTTCCTAAAACACCATGGATGGAAAGGATCTGCCATCTCTGTGAGAATATGAGCATCGAGGATGAAAATAACTTCCTCTTAGAGTGCCCTGTGTACAACCACATTAGAGCTTAATTTCATAATATTTGTTGCAATACTAACCTTCCTAGCCTTCTAAGATGTCAAAACTATAGTGAGCTCGGGAGGCTTCTCTCCAAGCTTTTTGAGCATAGGAGTAAAATCTTAAATCAAACTAAATAACTCTTTTCTTTAGGTCCGATAGACTAAATATTGGTCTGAGTGGACATTAACCACCACCATCATCATATATATATATATATATATATATATATATATATATGAAAATCATGTATTTTTTTTGTTATATGTTTAAATTTATTATTTTTTTAGTGACAATTATTTTATGTGTGTTGAAGTATTAATAAAAAATACATAAATATATAAAAATTCTAACTTCAAAATATTGATTTTATTATTAACTTTTTTTTTCTTGACTTTGAAAAAAAAATTGAAGATTTCATTAGAAAAAAGTATTGCAAAATAAAAAACATAAACTTGAAAAACACTTCAAAAAAAACATCTCACGAAGGATACATGAATTTTTTTTTTTTTGTTGTTGGATACTTTTTATTTATTTATTTTGTTTACGTTGAACATGGTCATGATTTGTGTTGTTTGTCATGTGTTGTTGTTGTTTTTCTTTGTTTTTCATTTTTATTTTCGTCTTCATTTGATATTAGTTTGGTTTGTTGGGTGTGGGAAAGGGAAGGAAAGAAGCTCATGGGGGAGAGATGAATAAAACTCAACTAGAAGTTTGAAACCCTAATTAATCCTTGCATGTCATAAATTTCATTAGAGGGAAGATGAGGATAGCATGTCATCTAAGGGGGCCTTGTTGGGTCTACCTACACAAAATGGACAATGATGTGATAGCTATGGAAATGGCATAACAACGAAGTTCCCTTAACTGAAAATGTTCTTGGCTGATATATGTGTGTGTGTGTGTGTGTGTGTGTGTGTAATTTTATGAATATGTGAATAATGAGAAAAAGTGATAAAGGTATAACGATTCCATTCCATTAGAAAGGGAATTTGTTGAGAACTGTCATAATAGGAATATAAGTAATTTAATTTTTAATATATTATGATTATACACATAAGAAGGTACAATTTGTAGAAAGAAATAGAGCAACAAATAGCAATATGGTACAACATAGTATGGTCCAAGTCCACCATGAGAGAAAAGAGGAAAGTTACCATAATGGAATAGATACTCTTAGGAGCTTGAAATTTGAGTTGAAGAGTTGCAAAGTATAGAATAAAAGAATCATTAGAAAACAAGAAGAATATGAAAATTTGAACACAATATTGGTACAAAACCTATCCTACATGCAATGGTTAATGCAAAATGCATTAACAATTGGAAATATGGAAGGGTGTCATGATGACAGGATCAAAGAGAAACCTCATAAGGTTGGGAAGAAGAAGAGGGAATTGACATGTTAGGGTTGCAGATGATAACAAATTATCCGTGAGTGCCCTAAGAAATGATAAAACAAGAATAGATCATGTAAATTCCATACACATGAACCAACAAACCAAAATATAGAAGAGAGATGACAAATCATTCCTATGAGCTCTCTGAAATATTGAAAAGTTCCTCTTTAATTATATAGAAATATTTTTTGGAATATTAAGGTTCCTAAAGACCTTGGGAAGGACTTTGATTAAAATTTGTTACATGTGCAAGTGCTCTTATTGAAGTAAATATAGAATTTTTGTGTGTTACAAATGTCTAATAAGAATTGTCATGTTCAACACCTGAATTCAAGAGATTGAATTTGTTGTGAATTGATATGTTAGATCTCATGCATGAATAAATTTACTAATGAATGATGTAGAGGGGATGTCTTTCAATTTTTTGTTTGTTGTTGTTGGATAGATGTTTTTGTTTTGTTGACTTGAGCATGGACATGCTTTATTTTGTTTTTCATGAGTTGTTTTTTTTGTTTTAATCTTTTTTTTCATTTTCTTTCCTTCTTCATTTCATCTTGGTTTATTTTTTTGGGTGTGGGAAAGGGAAGGAAAGAATCTCATGAGGAAGAGTTGAATATAACCCAACTATAAGTTCAAGACACTAACTAAATTATGTGCATGAGATAAATTGCATTAGACGGTAGATGAGGATAATGGATCAACCAAGGGGGTCTCGCTGGGTCCACTTAACAAAATAGACAACGATGTTTTAAATGTCAAAATGGCATAAGAAGGATGTTCCCTTAATTGAAATTGTGCATATATATATATATATATATATATATATATATATATATATATATATATATATATATATATATATATATATATATGTATATACATATATATATATATGTATATACATATATATATATATATATATATATATATATATATATATATATATATATATGTATGTATATGTATATGTATATGTATATATGTATATACATATATATATATATAGCTATATATATTTATATATATATATATATATATATTATTTATTATAAATATGTGAAAAATGAGAAAATGAGTGTTGGAACAGGGAAAAGGTATAACTCCCCTCCTTATTTCCTTGATAATTGTTATTTTTTTAGTCAAGTTTATCCTTAATACGTAATGATTCAAGGTAAAAATATGGTAAAAGCAAGTTGAAAATAGTATAGTTAATGTGAGCTTTTCTGATATCAAAAAGGTTTTAATTTAGGTAAATCATTGTGCAGGTCAGCCTAAATGAGTGATTATTGCTCCTCGAGATAGTGGAGGGAAATACTGATAGAGCCAATGCCGCATTTATAGAAAATTACAGCTCGATGTCTAAGCGTAGTTGGAGAATGAAGGCAAAAGGAAACTGACCGTTAATATACAGAGACTTATGGTGGAAATAGCATAAGTGAGAATCTTTCGATTCTCTAGATGGCTCTATATTCAGTTTTCAAATGTAATATATTAGTCAACAAAGTGAAAGGAAAATGTTTTTCGTTCATTGTTAATACTATATTTTATTATTTCACTTTTACTGTGTGTTACATACAACGATCTGAGTTGAAACATTTGAGGTTATTCTGTAAACACTTTTGAAGTTAGTGCAGTTGAATGAGAGTTTACTTTAAGTCTTTTGAATTGAGTTTATCTAGGTAGTACCTCTGGAGACCGTGGGCCCAAACACTGAGGGGTTAACTATATATTATGTATAATTGATAATCATATTACCTTTATCTAATTCACATTGGTTGTATTACTTTTTACTTGTCATCTCTTTTATAGTAATTAATTGATTGAATCTTGTATTCTAAATTATGTTAAGCATTTCTGAAGTTATTGATTGGATTATGTTACACAAATGTGAAGTGTGAATGCGCGAATCTTAGAATTTAGTTTTTAGAAGTAGAGACTTTCGAGCATTTTTGTGATTAATATTTTCTCCTTATGCATAGGATTTTCCAAGAAATAGATTGAACCGTCTTGTGAGTTAAAAGATTTTATTTCATTAGAATTGCAATTATCTATTGTTATACTTTATTTTTGCAACGGTTGAATTAGAATAATGATTCATGTAACTTTTCTGGAATAGTTATTTCGCACTTTGCCATAGTCTAAGACTCTATTATTTCATATAATTTTTCGATAGCCTTGAAATAAAAAATGAATCCCAAGTTGATAAACATTAATGAGATAGTATTAAGTTTTATTTTAAGGAGTCATTGTAGTGCCCAAAATTTTGGTGCCATTGTTGGGGAGGCTGTCAAATTATAGGTTGTGTCTCTAGAAGGCCGGGTATTTAAGACGGAAGGTAAGAACCTACGCATGTGTTAACTAAAAAACTTGTGCCCACCTCCAACCTTTAGTTGATGCTATTGGGCTATATAAGTGTAAATCTAGTTTCTTTTCTGATTTTTAGTTCAGTGTGTGTTCATTTTTCTTCTAATTTAAATTAGCCTATCTATTTTTTTTTCTGATTCAAAGTATAAATTCATATTAAAGATTTAATGTAAGTGTGTATGACTAAGAAAATGAATCAAGTAGTAATAGAATGAAAACCAACACCAAAATCCACAAAAACCCAGGGACTAGTGAGCCTTGGGAAAATGACCTTTATTGATGAAATTATCCGAAAAGTTGAGTCTCAAGAATCAGTAGTACCCTGAACAAAATCTGGGAAGGGCTGTACTGTAATCCCTCTAGCAGTAGAATCACCAACTACAACTCACTCTAAGATTCTCAACAAAACTGAAGGATCTAAGAAAATCTTTCAAAGAACATTTGTTTGGCACTCTATTCCTTCACAAGAGGGAAATTCCTGTAATTTAAAATAAGGAGAAGGAGAAAATCATGGAGCATATCCATGAACCTTAGGATCCAAATCCCATGTGATCTTGATAGAAGAGAAAATATTTGAGATCCTAGACTTAGGCAATGTAGTAAAACCCCCTAGAGAGCCAAATAGTATCCATAAATCCCTCGCTTAGATAATACCTCCACATCAAGAAATCCCTGAATATTACTGGCATATATTCAATCATATGGAAACTCAAGAACAATAAAACCGGACTTTGACATTGGAATATCCTATTGTCGATCCAGTGGCTAATTCCCTGATGAAGGCCCTCCCTTTACAAAATATTCCAACCTTTCATGGGATGACCTCAGAGGATTGATATGCCTTTCTATTTGAATTCAATATCTTGTGTAGAGGGTATGATTATAACACCAATCCAAATATATTAAAATTGTTCCTTTATGCTTTGAAGGGGGTGGAATTATGATAGTTTATGGGCTTGGGAGGGGGCACTATTGATTCTTGGGATGCAATTAAAAATCATTTTCTTATAAAATATCAAGATTAATGTCGATCCAGGGATCTAAAGGATGAAATTTTTAAAATGAATGCAAAGGAAAACGAAATTTACAGGAACATATAGAGAGATTTCAGTATAACTTATAAAGATCCCTATATACTACCTTACCAAAATAAGTATTAAAGTATGGTCTAATAAAAGGTATGAAAGACTAGTGGATAGAAACATTGAATCTAATGGTTCAAGGTGATCTTTATCAAGAAGAATATGAAAATATTGTTATATTGTGTATTAGGTGTTCACGTATCAGTACATGAGACAGATGCGGAGTACAAGATCCCCTCACTTGAATCAGAAAAAAAACTGGAGGAGGTCTAATCCAAACATAAATTGGTAATATCTTAGAAGATTTTAAAACTAACATCTTGGGAACACTCACTACACAGTTATATGTTTTGTATGCTAAATAAAAGAAAGATGAGGTAGAGCGAGCATTGGCCATATTCTTCCCACAAAGCCGAAAGAAACACATGGAGAGGTAATGTTCGCTGGACATGGTTCGAACCTGCACTATTTGCACTAAAGAACATTCGACATAATAGTGTCCATCACTCCCACGATTAAAATTTGTAGTCAAAGAATATGAGGAAGAGATAAAACATGTATACCTGATGGTTCAACATCGATCATGGCAATCATTTCCTCCAAGTATGATGCAAAATCCCTCCTCATTTTATTCTAGACAATACATGCAACAACAGAATCTTGGAAATGCATGGTAGGGACAGTTACCCTTTAATTTCGCCTAGAAATATCGGTCATATCCTAATTCACCATGGATGAATCAATCGTTTGTTGGATCACCATGGAAAAATTCCCAATATCCTGCCCCATTGTGGAAAAATCTAGTTAATAAATCCTATCCCTCAGAATGGTCGAACACACCTGCGTAGAATTCAATGTGGCCTTAGAATTGGCAGTGTCCTATGAGATTGGTAAATCCATCCCTAGGGACAATCCATCAATATCAACCCACACTGCAAGCTTCATTTCAGTTACCTCCTAATCCTCAACCTTCTATGCATCCTCAATTGTTGGCTCAACCAAATCCTAACCCCAACAATAGACCTCTCCATTATGGGCAATTTATCGAAAACCTGGTCTATGAAGTAAACCCTTTAGGATGTATTGAGCTCCATCTGAGATCCACACACATTGTTTCTCTTGAAGAAAATCAGAACGATCAAGAGAAAGAAAACAATAAAGACAAAAAAACTATGATAAATTCGTCAACTCTAGTTATTTCATAAACAGAGCCAAAAAAAAATACTTTCGAGCAATGGAACCCTAAAAAAATCATAGCTACTTCCCCTCCATTCCCTGAAATACTCACGATAACCAAACTAGAAATATACCCTGATTTTGATATTGTAGGGGTATTGAAAAACTTGTGTATAAAAATTCCACTCATGTAGGCTATACGAGATATCCAGATCTATGCTAAAACAAATAAAGATTTATGTAGGAAAACTCATGGGAGAAAACTAAAAAATCCAACAATAGTTCATGTTGTAGGAACATTATCTGACCTCATTATAGGAAAACAGGTTTCTGTTAAATACGAAGATCCAGGAAGTTCGATCGTGACTGTCTAGATACAAGGCTACATTTTTCCAAACACGTTGCTAGACTTACAAGAATCTATTAATCTTCTGACCTATGAGACTTGTAATATCTTGGGTATCACAACTTTAAAACCAACCTCAACCCTACTAGAATTAGTTGATAGGTTAGTGGTAAAACCTAAAGAAACTTTGGAAAACATTCCTATCTCCATAGACTCAAGGGAATATACAGTAGATTTCTTGGTCATCAACCCGAGAAGTAGACTAGATGGACATTTGCTGATACTAGGAATACCATGGTTAGCAAGAACATATGTATATATAGGATGTCAAACTGAAAACATGACGATTGCAAGAGGAAACATTGTCAAGAATCTTATTATGTACCCTCTGGCTAAACCGAGTCTGCCTATTGTAAATTTTTAGTTATTCCCACCTAGATATCAAGAGTCAAATATGTGTTCCTCCCTTTCTTTATATGAAGCTATGGGACTTAAAAATCAATTAGAGGATGATGTAATCAAAAAATTCATCAATAAAAAAAATGTTATTGGAAAAAAAAAATTCCAAATGCTAAAATCTTTGCTTGATAATGATGCACAAGGAGATCCAATGGAAAATTTAAATGATAGTCATATTCCCATAACTATTTTCCATAACAACATTCCAATTGAAATAGAAACAAGAAAAAACTTGAATATCAATGTTGGTCTGGAATACATCAACAACAGAAATTAACCAAGGTTCTCTGTGAATACAAGAAGGTTTTTTCATGGGAGTATTCAGACATGAAAGGTATCAACCCGTAGTTGTGCACCCATCACATCAATATCTAAAAATGTGTTCATCCTATTCAGCAGCCCCAGAGGAGGCTGAATCCACCTCTTAGAGAGATTGTGAAACTTGAATTGCAGGAATTGTTGGATGTAAACTTCATATACCCAATCTCATATAGTTAGTTGGTTTCCCCGTTGGTAGTCATCCCCAAGAAAAACATGAAATGGAGGATTTGTATAGATTATAGAGAACTCAATAAAGCTACCCAAAAAGGGCATTTTCCCCTTCCTTTCATAGACCAAGTCCTTGATACTTTAGTTGTAAATAAATTATTTTCTTTTCTAGATGGTTTTAGTGGTTAAAATCAGATTCAGATTGCTCCGAAAGATTAGGATAAAACCATGTTTACCTGTCCATGGGGGACATTTGCATATATATTTTTACCCTTTGGACTATGAAATGCTCCTGGAACATTCCAGAGAGAATTACTGAGTATTTTATGTAACCTAATCAATGCGGGACTTGAACTATCTATGGACGATTTTACTCCATTTGGGGATGATTTTGATCAAGCTCTGAAAAATTTAGAAAAAGTCCTTGAAGGTTTTATCGCTACCATATTGTGTTTAAGCAATGAAAAATTCCATATGATGATGGCTGAAGGTGTATTTTTAGGGCATTACATTTTTGCTACAAGAATTCAAGTTGATCCCGCCGAGATTGAGGTAATTCTTAAATTCCTATGCCCCACACACAAATAGAGGTACGAAGTTTTCTCGGCTATGCAGGGTATTATCACGGGTTATAGAACACTTTTCAAAGGTAGTTGCACCTTTATACACTTTAACAGACAATATCGAATTTGAATGTTCTAAAAATTATGAAGTTGTGTTTGCAGGTCAAGGAACTCCTTTCGACATCACTAGTATTAAGAGGACCAAACTGGGAACTAACTTTTCACATCTCCTTAGATGCATCAGACACAACCATAGGCATTGTTCTCAAAAAAGAGGAAGACAAAAAACATTATGCTATCTACTATATCAGCAAAAATCTCACTCCTGCTAAGTTAAATTATATAGTAACATAAAAAGAATTCTTAGCTATTATAGATGTTATTGATAAATTTCGACATTATATAACAACCTACCTATTTTTTTTGTACAATGATCACTCTGTTATTAGATATTCAGCTAACAAACTCATTACTAATGGTCGGGTGGCCCGATGGTTATTTTTGTTGTAGGAATTTGATATCACCACCAAGGATCGACTAGGAAAAAAAAACTTTTTGGCAGATTTTCTGACTCGAGTACCTAAAGTAGATGACCATCAGCCAGTGGATGACCAATTCCCAGATGAACATTTATTTTCCGTGACAATAAAAATTCCCTGATACTATGATGTGGAGAATTACTTGGCGGTAGGAAAATTACCAACACATTTGTCACCACAAGAAAGGAAGTTGATCGTACAATTCAGAACACGATTTTCCTGGATTGGTGGTTATCTTTTCCACACTGGTTCTGATTTTCAAATTCGAAGGTTCATCAGAGAAGATGAAGTTTATGACATCTTGAGGGCATGCCATGAAGGACCCTATAAAGGATACTTTTTAGATTCCTGAAATAAACATAAAGTTCTTCAAATAGGCTATTATTGGCCCACAATATTTAAATATGTGAAAAAGTATGTTCAGGCCTGTGATAGTTATCAACAGATGGGGCTTCCTGGCCAAGCTAACGAAATGCCTCTACAACCACAAGTTGTGGTGGAACGATTTGAAATATGGGCACTAGATTTTTTCGACCCCTTTAACCCACCATCAAATCAGAAAGTGTACATATTTGTTCACGCAGATTAGGTAACCATATGGGTCGAAGTAGTAGCCTTTCCAAGAGATGTGAAGGAGGCAATGATTAATTTCCTATTAGAACTATTTTTCTGGTACAGATTACCAAGGGAATTAATAACAAACAAAGGGTCGCAAATTAAAGGTCATAAAATTTTGGCCACTCTAGAATTATTATATTAAGAATAAAGTTTCTTCCCCATTTCACTCCTAGGAAAATGGACAAGTGGACAATAGTAGCAAGTTCCTGAAAGTAATTTTGACTAAAACCGTATCTGTGAATCATCAAAACTGGGCAACCAAACTCTCTAAGGCACTATGGGCTTATCAGACAACATGGCAGAACACTACTGGTCACTCGCCGTATCACCTCATATTTGGAAAAGAATCCATTTTCCCAATAGAATTTGAAATAAAGACTCTAAAAATGCAAGGGAAATTGAAGTGGATTTTTTAAAACAAAAAAACCAGCGCCTACAACAACTTAATGAGTTGGATGAAGTGCATATATTTGTTGTATAACACACTACTATTATGCAGCAGCAAAGAGCTAAATGGCATAACCGACTGATTAAAAATATATCATTCCAAATAGGTGGTTGGGCGTTGCTATATGATTCCAGGTTCCATGATTTTCTAGGCAAATTACAAACAAGGTGGCTCGGGCCGTATGAAATCAAAGAAGTCCACAATAATGGTACCTGTTGGGTGCCAGTTTTGTACTTATTTCCTACATCTGTTTCCCCCATTGTTACCTTGTGACTGCAACCATTGAGAATATCTTTGCCTATTTTCCCGCTTTTCTATCTTAAACAGTGTTGTTTTACCTTATTTTCATTATCTTTTCATTTCATCGATTATTATGATGTATAGTGTCTTTTTTATGACTAACTAGGATAAATGTTGGAAGAATTTCTCTAGTCTTTTTTTGTCCTTATAGATATTATTCTTAGCACAACAGATCTAGAGCATGATACGTATAGAAGCAGTGAAATTGTGCTGTTACAGCGAGATGTTACACCACGATGTTGTTACATCATGGTGCTATTACAAACCCACTATATAAAATGTTGTTACAGCTATATTGCTAACTGGATATCGCCAACTTCTGGATGTTGACCTGTCCTCAATTTTTGTTACGCTATAGCTGTCATTTTCCACAGACAACTGTGGAAGTAATTACATATTGTATTTTAGGATGACAAATTTTAGGTAGTTTTGATTGTAATCCATATTCTTCCAGTCAGGGTTTTTATTAAGAAGTGGTTGTAACTATATGTATCTTATTTTTATCAGCGTGAGAATCATAAGATTCTCATGAATGATATGTTCCTCAATTTTCTGAACATGTAACCATTATATAACTTTCGACCCTGGAATTCAAGGGGTTAGTGGAGAACAATATCAATTTTTGCTCTCAAATTTTGGTCATATTAATACAAAGATATCACGTTGCTACTATTACATGCATTTTCTGGTTTAGTTTCCATTTAATTTTCTATCTCTTCCTCTGCCTTGCTAGGGAGGAAGGGCCCTCCTCTTTATTAGTGATTGTAGCGATTAAGGTAGCTGTACATATTTCTTATTTTATTTATGTATTGGTGGAAGTACTTTTGTTTTTGTTCTGGCTATGAGTAGATCTGCCTCAATTTCAATACTATTATGTTGTTACACATATGTGATTAGAGATACCAGCTGGTGTAATTGTGTGTGGTGCACTAGGTAGAGTTCATTGAGGCTTGATTACATTCCTATGGATTTTTTTTCTTTATGCATGAGTGATTTCTTTCAGCATTTGATTCAACAATGATTTCTCTTTATTTTGATTTGCTTCTTGTTTGATGTATCGGAATAGGTAGTGCAACTGTCATTGAAATAAAATACGTCCCTATATTGATAATTTATGTGTACCGTCTTAGTCATTTAATAATGATTAATATAATTCAACATTTTGGCGTCATTGCCAGAGATGGCAAGGACGATCCAATCAACCAGAATTATTTGTTTGATGATAAATTAGTCCTAGTATGCAACTGCTGGGCAGTAAGACGATAGGTAAGAACCTGTGCATCACTCTAACATACATGGGCAGGCTCACCATTGCTACACTAGGGCACTTAGAAGTGTAAATTTTGGGTGTTTTTTTTTAGCGTGTCTTCAACCACACAATTGTTGGGCGGTAAGACGAGAGGTAAGAACCTACGCATCACTCTAACATACCTGGGCGGGCTCACCATTGTCTCGTTGGGACACTTAGAAGTGTGAATTTTCAGATGTTTTCTTTTAGTGTGTCTTCAACTATACAGTTTCTGGGTAGTAAGACAAGAGATAAGAACCCGTGCATCGCTCTAACATACTTGGGTGGGCTCATTGCTGTAGAAAATGAAGCACTTGTAGGAATGATTGATACACATAGGTTCCATGTGTGCCAGTAGGACAATAGAGAAATCCACAACACCCCCCACACTAATTAACTATAGGAAAAACAAGATGTAAAAAGGAAAAGAAGAGTGAAAACTTGGGAAGAAATAAATTCTTTGGAGATTTGATCTCAAAAATAGAAAAGGAAAAATCTACTTCATACAAAGACAACAGGAATACAGGACCACAAAAAGCTACTACTATATTGAAGCCTGAGGCATTAGTGCCTTTTATGTCTGGACCTCATCACCCTTCAAATAACATATCCACTCTTGATATCAAGACTCTAGATCTGAAACAGAAGTGGAAAATCATTGATCAAAATCTGAAAATTGAAGGAAAAGGGGAGACCAGCAGGGAGCATCAGGGGCCTAAGGAACAACATTTAGTTAATCATCATTTGGATGTGGGTAGTTTAGTGAAACAATTGGTCCTGGAACTACCTGATCCTTTATTTATTTGTCAATCCCCTACATATTCCGAGGTCAGTTCATCCCATCGGGAAGGATCAAACATGGGAGACGAGAATACTAAGAAAGATGGTAATGTTACTTTTGAATTACCGATAGTGGTGACATTGGATGAAGCTCCTATGAAAAACATTCCTTTATCATCTCTACTATCCTTTCAGGGGATGGCTCTTGAAGATCCTGATACTTTTATGTTCGAGTTTGATGTGTTGTGTAGGAGTTATGACCACACTTCAGATGCCCAGAAGCTTAAATTGTTTCCTGCTACTCTGAAAGGAGAAGCATTAAGATGGTTCATGAGATTGGGTGCTAACACGATCCGAACTGGAATGACATGAGGGAGGAATTCCTCTTTAAGTATCAGGATTACTATCGAACTAGGCATTTGAAGGAAGATGTCTTCAGAATTGCACAGAAGAAGGAGGAGATCTTGGAAGACTATGTGGAACGATTCCATTATAATTTACAAAGGTGTAAGTTTGGTAAATTAACCCTAGAAATTCTGAAACCTATAATTTTAAGAGGTATAAGAGATGACTGTCTGGAGCATTTGAATCTATTGGGAAAAGGAGACATATCGCAAGAACCACTTGAAGAAATAATGAATCTTTTTGTGCGAAGTTTAAGAGGATCGGTCAAAGGGAGAAGTTCATTTTGGGACCCTTCAGTTCAGATATAGAATTCCACAAGTGGAGGAGTAACTAGATCAGATAACAAGAATTTATTTGAGGATTTTAAAATCGACCTCCTCAGTAATCTCTCTACTCAGATCACTATAGTACAAGTTAAGAAATCTGTGGTATTTCAAAATGGAAATAGAAGCAATACAAGACATAATAATGTAAAACACAAAAAATATGAACATGACATGAGAGGGATCAATATGCAGTTATCATTTTATTAAGATATTAGCAACAATAGACAAAAATATCTTGAGGGTCAAGCCACTCAAGAAATAAGAACAAGCCTCCAATGATCAGAATAATCAGCAGATGAGTTGTTGCAACTATATAGAATGTCGGAGAACAGTGGAAACGTTGTCTATATTAGTGTATTTGCTGCTATAAACATACATAAATGAAATATGGCTGATAGGAACAAAATAAATTCCCAGAAAAGAATATGTGGGCTCTAATACATGATTTCTAGCCAACCTGGAAAGATTGCTAGAAATACCAAGAAATATACAATGTGACAAATAACCTTGGGGTTGATATGTCACTGCAAACTGGAACTGAAGAGAATGACACTAAGAAATATATGAAATGGTTATTTCCTCCTCCAATGGTATTTCTAAATAGAAGGCTGATCCCTTTACTCAGAAATAGACCCTCCTGATGAGCTCAATGAACCCTCCGAGAAACTGCCTCTAAAAATAACGTAGTTCTGGTTTGTAACTGCATTGTAAGGGATGTTATATGGTTGGATTGATGCCAAATATGTAAAAATATTCCCAGGATCCCTCATTTTTGATCCTCCAATGGATAGGCTACCTCTCCACTAAAAAACAAGCCTAGAAATGGCTCTATGTGATCCTCCTTTGTTGCACCCTGCAACACAACCAAGCTCTAAATAGAAACTGCACTGTAGCTGAAGGAGATAGCTTGGCTATAATGATGGAATGAGTAAATGGAGCCCAATAAACCTTTCCTTCCTTGAGGATGAGGTAGGGATTCCCGATCAGGAAAACCCTTGTGCTAAACAGCAAAAGGATGCAAAGTCTAAACAAACCAATATCAAATAATAATCTAAAACATGAATAACAATGGCTGCCATCCCTTCCATTTATAGTGTGTGAGCCTCCTCATATTAGGACCCATCCATACTTGCCACTAAGCTCATGAAAGTTTTCCTCCACTAAAAATGTGTTGTCTCATCATGAATGCCACTCCTCCATGACAACGCTATTGACTTGGTTAAAGTTGACCTATTCAACATGTGTTCCTTCCAATTCACACCCAAAGGTGCTTAATCCAGCTGATTATTCTTCATCCTTTCACATTAGGAGTGTTATTATTCCTTATAAAGGATTTTATGGGCCTCCCTACCCACTTATTCACCTACCTAGTGATGAAACTAACTATAATATTCCATTTAGATGGAGACTAAATTTTTGGAATATTATAGTCCTCCACTCCAAAATGTTGCTTGTCCTCAAGAAATTGTAAATGTGGAGAAAAATTCCTCCCTTCCTCTTCTTGTGGCCTTCTCATCAATGGTCCCCACCATTTCTCAACATAATCTACAATAAATCTACCTTCCAATGGTTCCTCCCAAGTATGAAAACCAAAATGGCTCACATCATGAAAAAGTGGAAGGTGTAAGTGGAAACCTTCTTGCTGTCTAATGACCTCCTCAAGGTAGGAGTGATGACAAACATAGGGGTCGCATTCCCAATGAGAGACTCCCATACCCATGCTATCATCCAATTGAAATGAGCCATTCTAGGTAGCTCATCAAAGAAATCCTCAATCCCTGGTTTATGCAATGTATTGGGGCTGCATGGAGTGATTAGATTTTTCCACCCAACTTATTTCTCTCTCCATTTATGGTATGTATGGGGTTTCTCCTGATCTTGGGTTGAAATATTATGGCCTCCAAGAATGACCCAAGTCACCCCACCAAAAAAAACATCCACGAAGTGCCCCTCCCAAAGTCTCAAGTTCTCCAAATGGCTCTTCCCACATGAAGACAAGTGATGTAGTGTGGAAATCATGGTTTGCCCATGGTTTCTCCTAAAACATGCAATATATAAAGTATGGAGAATCATGCTCCCAATGGGCACCTTCAACTCTTATGCTACCCTCGCAACCAAGCTTCCCATAAACATAATAACATCATCAATATATGGGAGAAAAAACAAATAGAAACAAGTTTTCATATGACAACCGGAAGGTGGATCATAGTTTCACATATGGAACCAGCACAGTGCATCCCCTACCTACCTCATAAAAAATAATAAAAAGTGTCTTTTCAGCCACTTGTTTGTTGCCACAATCATCCTACAAGATAGGATCATAAAAGGAAAGTGTGGTGCCAATGGTGCACACCGAGAATCATGTGGCCTCCTCCAAAAACCACCAATAGCATGGCCAAAATAGATGTTGCAAATGGCCTCAAGTACATCACAATACCATATAAAATAAGGACTAATCCTCCTTGGCACAACATGTTTCTCAAAAAAAGTAAAGAATTACAATTCATCATGCATAAATGTACATCCTCTACTATGTGCCTTTGTCATTGAGCTGAAATGCTCAACTATAAGTTCTCCCTCACTTTCAATGAGTAGGGAAGTGGTTGTGACAACCTCTCCATCATAATCCAGGCTATGCATATCTCCATATGTTGATATACATCTTGCTGGATTCCCTCCCAAGTGAACTCCTCCATCAAAGAATGAAATGCATCAAAGTGCATGGAAAGAAAGTCCACATGTGCTTCATGTAACAACTTCTCCTTAAGCTCAGAAGATCTACTCAAGAAGACTCTACCATAAGAATAGATGACCTCATCATCCACCATGTATCTATCATCTCCCTCCGGGTCATCCAGAATCATGCAAGCACCAAGATCCTTGGAGTACTCTACCAAAAGTTGAGACCTCCAATATGGATCAACCCTCCTAAGAGACAGTGTTGAAGATCTGAAATGTGAAACTCCCCACATGTTTTTGTCTTCTCCTTTGACATATCTCGTGCCAAATTCATCCTCCAAAGTGTTACCATGCCCATCATGCAGCTCCTCATGCTTAAGTAGAAGTGGTGGCCTTTGGAATTTGGCCTCCCCTAAGAAGCTACCATCCAAAACGAACCTCCTGATCTTGGCCAATGTAAGCATGAATGGTTTCCATCTACACCAATACATGGAGGATTCATTCCTCAAAGGAATTACCCTCTGTTTCTCCAAATCCATGGAGTGATCTCCCTGCCCCATGGTGGTGCCATCCTCCATCACTGCAGCAACTCCTGTCGGCGTAGAATATGAAGTGAGAGTGGGTAATGTTGAAAATGGGAGAATGTCTCCCTCCTCCTTGAGTCTATCCTAGACTCTCTACACTGTACTAGACCCCTCAAAAGTATCCACCCCTCCAGGATCTAAGAGTGGTTAACAAAATGGCAATATGTGTCTCACCAACTCTAGATCTAATGGCCTCCTAGGTGGAATTCCCCCATGTAGTGAGACATCAAAATATGAAGTGGATTGTACATACGAGTGGACTAATTTTTCCCTCCTTTTACTGCGTACTATAGTCTCCTTATTCTATGTAGAAACCTCCTAAAATAGGTAAGGGTGAATGCTCATCCCTTGATGCTGATCCTTCCTTCCTTCTCCTTCCATATGCCAAGATTCACAATCCACACTAACTGATACATGCTGCTCTGGAATTGTGCTTTGGTTCCCACATGTTAGATCATTTGGAACTCCTTGCAAAGACACAAGGGATCCTCTAATGGAAGAAATGGCTCCCTTCCCATATCCGTGTGGTGATGGATCTCCTCCTGATGGTACAACGCTATTAGCTCTTCTTTTCTCTTCCCCTTCATTAATATTTTAAAATGCCTCTTCATCAATGAGAGACCCTAGATCTTGGTATTCCCTTGAAGGAGGAACCTCCATGTATTCATCTATAGAAGAGGGTTCTTCAAGAAGTGGGGATATTTCCCTTGGCAAGGTATCGTGCATGTTTTTATCCTCTTCAATAGAAATATGGAGTGGAGTTGGAAAAACATATCTCTCCAACTCATGCAAAGGTTTTGAGTTTTTGGGTTCAACAAAAGATGTTTCATAGTGTTTAATAGCAAACCTTTTCACTAATTTCTTAGTGAACCCTGCATAATTTTTTAAATTTACATGATGAAAAGAAGGAGAACTATAAAACCACCAATCATGGGCCATACCTTTAAGGTGCAGCGCTGCTACTCTAATGGTCTCCTTTTCTGAGACTTGGTGTAGCTGAAAATATGAATCTAGCTCCTTCACCCACGCCTTGGTTGTGCACATTACTGATCCATCAAATTTAGATAGAAAGATTATACCTCTCTTGCTTCTATTATGGTTGCTAGATCTTCTATCTTCCTTGAGTTGGCAAAACCCTTGGAAGTCCAAGTGCTCTTTCAATCTCCATGATTGAGACTCATACTCCTGAAGATAGTCACTCAAGGTCTCCTTCCTTGGTGCATCTTCTTCTTCCATCCTTCTTGCAGTGAATGTAGGCAATAAAATGCATTGTGGATCTACATTTGTGGTTGAATTTCCATACCCATCATGTGAATATCTAGGGCTTGCTTCACTTTCAAACCCTCTTGGAATTTTTCTACACCTCTCCCCTTTCATCTCCTTGATATCTTCCTTGATATTTTTCATAGTTTGGAAAAGAAGTTGGGAGATCCTCTCTTCCTTCATTTCTAAAAATAATGGAGTCATCCCTTTGTTTCTTCTATAAAAATTCTCTTTCCTATGAGAAGCTTCTCCTCCTAATGGCATAATGTCTTGAATGCACAGGCTGAGCCAAGATTATGCTCTGATACCACTGTAGTATTCCAAAATGGAAATAGCAGCAATACAGGACATAATAATGTAAAATAAAACAAATATGAGCATGAAATGAGAGGGATAAATATGCATCCATCATTTTATTAAGATATCAGCAATAATATACAAAAATATCTTGAGGTTCAAGCCACTCAAGCAATAAGAACAAGCCTCCAATGATCAGAACAATCAGCACATGAGTTACTGCAACTATATAGAATGTCGAAGAGCAGTGACATCGCTATCTATATCAGTGTTGTTTCTATTGTAAACATACATAAATGAAATATGGTTGATAGAAAAAAAAAATTCCCAGAAAATAAGATGTGGGCTTTAATACATGATTTCTAGCCAACCCGGAAAGATTGCTAGAAATACCAAGAAATATACAATGTGACAAATAACCCTGGGGTTGATATGTCATTGAAAAATATAATTGAAGAGAATGAGGCTATGACATATTTGAAATGATGATGTCATCCTCCAATGGTATTTCTAAATAGAAGGCTGATCCCTCTACTCAGAAATAGACCCTCTTTATGAGCTCAATGAACCCTCCTAGCAACTGCCTCTAAAAATAACACAGTTATGGTTTGTAACTACAATGTGAGGGATGGTAGATGGTTGGAATGATGCCAAATATATATAAATATTCCCAAGATCCCTCCTTTCTGATCCTCCAATGGATAGGCTACCTCTCCACTGAAAAACAAGCCCAAAAATGGCTCTATGTGATCCTCCTTTGCTGCACCTTGCAACACAACCTAGCTCTAAACAGAAAATACGCTATAGCTGAAGGAGGTAGCTTGGCCAGAATGACAGAATGAGGAAATGCAACTCAATGAACCTCTCCTTCCCTAAGGATGAGGTAGGGATTCATGATCAGGAACACCCTTGTGCTAAACAGCACAAAAATCTTGCTAAACAGCAAAAGGATGCAAAGTCTAAACAGACCAATATCAAATAATAATATAAAACATGCATAACAATGGCTACCATCCCCTCCATATATAGTGAGTGAGCCTTCTCACATTGGGTCCCATCCATACTTTCCACTAGGCTCATGCAAGTTTTCCTTAACTAAAACTGCGATGTCTCATCATGAATGCCACTCCTCCATGACAACATTGTTGACTTGCTCAAAGTTGACCTATTCAACATGTATTCCTTCCAATTGACACCCAAAGGTGCTTAATCTAGCTGCTTATTCTTCCTCCTTTCACATTAGGAGTGTTATTATTCCTTCTAAAGGGGTTTATGTGCTTCCCTACCCACTTATTCACCTACCTAGTGATGAAGCTAACTATAATATTCCATTTAGATGGAGACTAAATTTTTGGAATATTAAAAAATCCCAAGAAAAATTTGAAGCAGCTCTGGTAATATTCTATCTTCGATGAAAAGATAAACATTTAGAAAGAGAATGTCGAATAAATAGCACCATCTTGTGTAACATCTGTGAGTTGGCACATTCTACTAGTCAATGCCCAGAACTACCCAGACTGAAAGCAATACTTTAAGAATAAAGTGAGGATGTCAAGTCTTCCTAAATGGCAGATAAGGTCCAAGCAAAATCTAAGGGAAGTGAAACATCACTTTTTCATCATGGCTTAATAAAATCGCTGGTTTTAGATGAGTTACAAAGACTAGGAAGAGATTGGTCTTCATTTCTGTTTGTTAGTGGTTTTGAAATGGATACCCTTACCCCTAAGAGAACTCCTAAACCTAGAGGGTTACCATAACCTTTAGTGGAAGAACAAAGTGAACCAGTAGGGGTAGAGAAAATTGAACCAGTCATGATGGAAACAGAGCAATTGCAGAGATTTGATACACCCACTGTTCCACCTGCAAAACAAAAGTCAATAATGATCAAACCTGCAAAACAAGAGCAAGGTGTGAGTAAACAAAGTGGCAAAAGGATAACAAGGAACCAAACAGTAGCTAAAGGCAATTTAGAAGATATACTACATGCCATTGATATTGAAGAGACTCCTATAGTCCAGGCTGAGGATATAGATGAAGGTGGACAAAAAATCAAGAAAGCTAAATCTGCAAAAAAGTTAGAGTTTGAAGGTGAAGATGCAGGTTTTATGTTTCAGGCTAGGAAACCCATGACAAGACATGCTAGAAGGATGTTGGAGAGCGGTAAATAGGTTCATCTACCCACTGACACAGTCCATCCACCACAAGACATTATTGATATTTCATTGTTAGTATGAATTCTTCGTCGAAGTGTACGAAAAAGAACTACTTTAGCTACGCATAACTAATAGCCCTAACAACAATAGAGGCTGCCAAACATCTTCAGATCTGCAATTAGTAGTTAAAATGCTGCAACAAACAGATCTATAAATGGAAAGACATTAAGCAGTAAAGTAAAGAGTTTGCTCCATGCATCCAACAGACAAGATAAGAACACGATTTTTGAATGAATTTTTATATTACAGGGCACCTGGGAGGAAACAAGAAGGTGTATCCAGATCTCCTCAATGGGATGGGTTCTTTGTAGTCCTCAGCACTTCATCTAAGCTTTCTCTCTTGTAGATGTAGAAAACCCAATGTAGAAGGTAGAGCTCAATGGGAGCAACAATGGCAGAAAATGAGACCGAGTGTATAGATCCAGAGTGATCTAGTATGCAACAAAAGGTGAAGAATGATGGGGAAAACTCTCCTATTTATAACAAAATATTGGGTCCTTCTAGATCTTGGTGCATGATTAAAATAATGTTAATCACATCTAGATCCACCTCTATGGAATATTTTATTATTATTTGTTGGAGGGAAAGGGTGTTTGACTTGGGTCAAATCCCTTGATTAGTGAAAAATAAATAAATAAATGATTTATTTATCTTTTTAAGGAAGTGGTTGGGATGTAATCAAATAAATAATGATTTAGTTGATTAATGGTGGTTGATTTGGTCATATTTAACAAGGAATATTATTTAAATAATTATTCCTAGAAAATAATAAGATAACTATGGGTTTATCTCATTAATTTCTTTGTTTTTGGGTTAAACATGACTGGGAATAATAATTAAATTATGGTTTAATTAATTATTCCTCGGGGAAAATCAAACAAAATATGGGTTTGTTTAATATTCCCTTTTGGGGTTTCCTAATTAACATAGTGAAAGCAGTTTTACTTGGGGTAAAACTGGTCTTACATGGTGTACTTGGGTCCATCTAATGATAAAAGGTTAGATGACCAAAAAATGGTGTAACAGATTGCCCCCCAGCGTGCGAGTGTCAGGAGAAAATTGTATGACCGAAGTACGTTGTAAGAATACAATCACTAGACAACAAAAAGGGATGTCAGAGAGAGAAATGTGAGGTAGATAGTGTGCTGAAGGACTAGACCCTGAGGAGACGAGACTCGCAGGTGCAACAAGTCTCTTTTATGAGAGGGTACCTGTGCTGAAGGCGGCGGGGGAGGCATACCTATGCCCGCCGTGACGAAGTACAAAAGAATAGTGTGTCCAGTAAACAAGGGACCGAACCATAGAGTACAGCTGGCATAATCAAGGGCCAGATAAAAATACAATGAAGAGTCTCACATACATGTTGTGCCTGGGATAACAGCCAGGACTAGTACAATAATATCTCAGTACATGAGATAAATACAACCCAAATGCCCCCTGTAAATGGGGAAGGGCTCACAAAATCCGACTGATACATGCAAATCATAGAGGTGCTGCAAGTGGCTAAGGCCAACATCATCAAAATCTGGAGCGGCATCAAAGGCTGCAATGAAGAGGTCATCCGGGCATGTGGGGGGCTACCTGCATGGCCACCCCCTCATGAGGGCTGAGACATCTCACACACGCCCGGGAATCATCAAGAGCTGCTGCTGGGTCACTGGACTGTCCAGTATACGAATCTCGATCATGCTGAAAGGAGCTGGAGAAGCAATCAAGCCAAAGGGAAGTGAGAGATCCCCCCGCCTGATCCGAGGCGCCGAACAAGAGTGGAAGCTGGAACCAAGGTACATCGCCCTCTAGACCTTGCTTCTGGAATAAATGTGCTGATGTCGACAGAAGGAGGTCCTCCATAGGTGAGGCAATGAGAGGTCCTCAACTAAGGCACGAGAGAAGAAAAATAGAGCGACAGACAGACTGACACTAATGATGATAGTGGAAATGGGAAGGATGGAGTGGCGAATGGATGACTTCCCTTGTTAGAGCATAAAGGGCATGAATGACATGGCAGCGACTGACACAATATCGAAAGGGACAGGGGACAGTGGGGCTGAAGGTCATGATATGCGACACAAGAGAGGAACCAAGCAAAGAAGGATGGAGGGCTATAGTGGGGTGTAAAGGGACGAAGGATAGACTCCATGAATGCAATGATGACTCAACTTGGATGCTCTAAACAAGGGCGACTTGATAGTGCTGCCACACAGTAAAGGCCCCAATGGGGGGTCATGGAAGCATGAGTACAAGGTGGGCACTCATGACGAAAATCGACACGAACATGGACGAGTAAGGGAGCGATATGGTGCCCCAAGTACAAGTGTCGTAAGTGAGGAAATTCGATTTTAAGGAGCGGTGAAGTGACCCTTCGTGGACAAAATGTGTCCGGGTGAAGTATCAAATCACCAAAAACTAATAAAAACCCATTTGAGATCTCGGTGAGATCTGTCCAGCGGTGCTGACGGTTCGTCGAACGGGGCTACGGTGTGGTCGCAGCAGTCGAAAGAAGAAACAGGGGTTCTCTTTTAATGAGGCAGTTTTCCCTCCAAAATCATTCATTTTCTGTTGTTGCTGTGGTGAATGTGGAGAGGAGAGAAGGCCCTAAATCTTGCGGCGAACGTAGCGGACAAACCGACCGTTGGAATCGAGATCTGTCAGTTGGAGGTAAGAGGCCTAACCTTGCTCTTGCATTTTGATGGATTACATTTGCAGTTTAGGGCCCAAAACCTCAGAAACAACCCCTCCCTCATCTCTACGGCCGGGTCGCACTTTTTGGGGCAAAAAGTGCGACCCAGGACGCAGGTTTTAGGGCAAAAAGTGCGACCTGGTCCAGAAAATGGCAGAAAACTGCGACCTGGGAGATGAGGGGGGTTTGGTGCTGTTTTATGGCTGGGAGTTGGGTTTTGGTGTGTGGTTATGGTTTTCCCGATCTGTACCCTGAAAAAAAGAATGTGTTTGTGCAGGTATGGCAGAGTTGCGGGTCAACTGGAGAGAGAGGGATCTGGGAACACTTCGGACAGAGATCCAGGCGGATCAGGGCGTTCGTCGTGTATTGGCCAGATTTGGGGTTCTCAAGTTTGTGGAGAACCCATTGATGAGAGCAGGGGAACCATTACTGGCCCGGATTATCAGTTATTGGGATCCAGATCAGGAGATCTTTGTAGTGCAAGGGCACAGGATCGAACTAACGGTCCAGGATGTGTACTTCCTGACCGGCCTCCCACCACTGGGGATAGTGGGAGACACGCAGCCAGTGTTGCCGCGGGGGCGGCATATCATGGAGTTTGTGGAACGCCATTGTCGACTGGGTCTTCAAGTCAAGGGGACTCGAATATCGATCGGGGATCTAGAGAGGCTAGAAACCCGTGCGGTGGCTGCAGCTGTGCTGCGAATCCTGGGCAGTCAGGCGTTCCATCACATCACCGGTGGGCAGATGATGATAGTGGAGAGTGTGTTGGGTGGGACCTACTTTGGGTGGGCCCAAATGATGCTGGTGTCGCTAAAGCGACAGTTGTCTCTATGCAGGCGGCAGGTGAATCATGATTGCTCATATGGGACTTTTTTGTGCGCCTTCTTCTTTGAGAAGATCCCGACCTTGAGGCCTCGTGTGCATCTTCCAGATGGGGGCCCGAGAGAGCCCAGGATGCGTCGTTGGGGACGACTACTCTACAGAGGAGGAGGAGGGGCGGTCGGGCGAACATTTCGACCGGAGTTCTTTGCCCATTGGGATCAGATGCCGTTGTACATAGACGACTACCCGTATAGTGGGATGAGCTACTGTGGGGATCCGGATCTGCCACTTCCGTCTGGTCGAGTCTGGGGGCCCGATGGTAAGTGACAAATTTCCATTCTTATGTTGGCATGTTAAAGTCTTTGAATAGTAAATAATGATACTGATTCAGGGACTTTTGGTATGCAGATATAGCACCGGTAAAACCGGCCGGATATATGGGACGACCGGCAGCGTCTGGAGCTACGGGTCCGAGTGGGTCGAGAGCAGCGCAAAATGAGGGTGCAGCCGCCCTACTGGAGGACATCCGCCGTAGATGTGAGAAGCTGTTGACCGGAGTATCGGAGCGCGGGTGGCAGGATTTAGACGACCAGTACATAGAGCCATGTGTTGGTCTCCCCTCGGAGTGGCGAGGTATCATGCGGCGCATGGCGATGGCTGGTCAAGCTATGCATGATCTACATGCTGCAGGGGCAGAGCCATTGGCCCGGGAGCCTCCAGATAGTGATTAGGGGCATATGGTGCCCCCTCTGATGTATGTAGGGGCAGGTGGTGCCCCCTATAGTGTATGGAGGGGCATATGGTGCCCCCAGTTGTTTTTTGGGATTTTGTTTGTAACATGCTGTGGGCATGTCGTATGTATATGTATGGAGGGGCATATGGTGCCCCCAGTTGTTTTTTGGGATTTTGTTTGTAACATGCTGTGGGCATGTCGTATGTATCGAGTAGATGGACTCATCAATATGTTTTGCGCACATATTATGGATATGTATCGTCTTTTTGCGGAGGATCTCAAGTTGGGCCCAAGGCTACCCAAAACAGGATGGGAGAGGCAGATTGATTCTGTTCAACCTCGTACTCTCGAATGACCTCTAAAGAGGCGCGATAATGCGTCAGGTGAGGACAGCGGTGGGAGTAGTGGCCATGGACATCGCACAAAGCGCACGGTTTGTTGGTGCGGAGAGTCTTGGGGTTCTTGGTGACGGACGAAGAGGAGGCTTCAGGGGCCGTAGATTCGGGGAACGCGACTTTAACCATGGGTTGGATACGGGGCAACTCGGGACAAGCATGGGTGGCATGATCGGCGACATCGCACAAGGCACAGGGCTTGGCAGGTTGGGGAGGGGTCGGGTCAGTCGTGGTGGTCTTATCTTTTGGTGCCCCCTTACGGGCTTTGCGTTTCTTCTCAGGAGCTGCCACGACAGGAGAGGGATCCTGCGGAGGTGCTGGAGGCACAGTAGCAACGGAAGAAGCGAGGGGGACTGGTTGGACCGGTGTCAAAGCCATGTAGGGTTTGGGGTGACCAGGAGGGGTGGCGGCTGGGGGATCAAGGTACCAGACCGGAATGCCCAAGGTCAAGTTAGGGAGGGAGAGGGTGGCCATGACGGGGACATAATATACTCCGGGAGGGGGAGCTAGGAAAGGGATCTGCCCAGCAGGGAAATGACCAGGAGGGACGGCTCCAAGATGGTTAAGGCCAGGGGGAACTGATCCGGGAGGATAAAGGGGTTCAGGGATACCAGCTGTAGGGGAAGGGCCAGAAGGAGGAGGTCCGGCTGGCGGAGATGAATGGCTAGGAGTGGGTTGCGGAGGGCGGGGGGGAGGTTTCTGACTAGCCGAGGCTGGCCGCTTATGGGCAGCCTGAGACGATTGCATCATGAAAACATTCGACAAGCTGGGATCAGTGACCGGAGGAGGGGGAAGATGAGGGAAAGTACCAAGCAAGGTGGAATCTTTGTAGACGCCGGGGGAGACACTGGTCAGAGAATCGACGGTTTGCTTGTTGGCTACAGAAGAGATGGTCGTCTCGGAGGAGGTCTGAGACGGCGGCTCATGATAAGATAGCCGGTCAATAGTGACTATCTTCCCATTGTGTGGGAAAGACATCTTGCGGAAAACCGCGGATGGGACAGCAGACATGGCGTAGGTGTAGCTTCGCCCCAATAGAATGTTGTAGTCGAGAGGGGCATCAATGACTTCGACATCAACGCAAACGGTCTTACCGGCGAGGGTGATGGGACAGTTACGAAACAGGCCAATGGGTTGGGAGGCATGACCGTCCCACGCTCGAAGGGTGATCGTGGAAGGGGCCAGCTCAGGGGATCCGAGTTGCTTCCAAACCGAAGCGGACATCACGCAGGTGGATGCCCCCTCATCAATTATACATCGGGATACATTGGCGTTCCGGATTTTGACTGGGATTTGGAAGGCGACGGAAGGAGGAAGGGGAGGATGGTCCAATTGAGTGGCGTCGAAAACAATCATTTGGTCATCAGCAGGATCAACAGCACCCACGGCAGATAGTAGAGCCTTCTTTTGGGAAGGGCACGACTGGAGGAGTTCCAGTGTGGAAATGGCAGCAGGGGATTGCACCAAATCATCTACTATACTATACGACTGAGTGGCTCGACTGGAAGCAGCGTTTCGGCATAATGGGCCCTTTGGAATCTTTGGATGAACCTCAACTTTGGGTTGAGGGATGTGTAAGGGGCCACTGGATGTCGAAAGAGGCTCTGTAGAACCTGAAGAGGGAGGCTCGGGAGCAGACTGAGCAGGAGGCTTGGGGTACTGGCGAGACCGAGTTTGAAGGTGAAGGTCGACGGATGGGGAAGGATTGGAGTGCATCATAAGGATCTGGTAATCAGAGGAACCAGAAATGGAAGGGGGGGTGGCTACCTGGCTGTCGGGCGGTTGGGTGGCCACGAATCCCTGTTGAGGGAAAGGATCAGTGAACACAGCTGGCTGGGTAGTGGCCACATTAGGAGGAGCATGAGGGGAAGCGTGTTGTCCGCGCAATGTGGCTTGAGACTCCCACATCTGCCGCATCTGGGGTAAGAGAGGACAATCATGCGTGTAATGGCCATAAACACTGCAACACGAACAGGGCTTGTTTGTACGAAGCGGCCTGTCCGGCTTGGGCGGAATGCCCTGTTGCTGGTTGCTAGCGTTAGGGTCCATACCAGAATTGGGTCCTCGGTTACCAGGGGCAGATTGGTTCTGGTTGCCTCGCCGCCTTCTTTGAGAAGAAGGGGGATTAGTCGCGCCCTGCTGTGCAAATACTTTCCCTGGAGGGCGCTGTAGGTGCTGTTGCTGGGGTTGAGGAGGCACGGGAGGAGGAAGCGCATATGCTGGAGGAGCTGGCGCACCAGGCTGTGGATAAGGGTAATGAGCAACATTAGGGTAAGCAGGATATTGGGCCAAAGGAGGAGGCATGCCATATCCTGGATACATGTTACCGGGAGGGTGAAAAGTGCCGGAGGAGCTGGCCCCTCCTTGAGGGAGACCATAGCCCATAGGAGGTTGGGCGTATGGATGGGAAAGGGCTCCAACGATACCGTCGGCAGAATGAGATGCCCCCGGGGCGTTAGCGCCACCGGGCCTGGGGATGTCAGGAAGGACGGTATAAACATAACCAGACTGAGCGTAGATCAGGTCATATTTCAAAGCTACTTGGAGGGCGGCTTCTTCAGTTTGAGGAAAATGGGAGGTGAAATCTTTGCCGATGGGAGCGGGAAGGGTGCGCAGGAACCAGTCCATGTAAACCCGATCTTCGAAGGGAGGGGCTCGACATAAGCTCCGTCTTCGTCGCCATTCCTGAACATGTGCGGAAAGGCGTGTTGAAGAGGCTTGCTTAAAGGAAGTCAAGAGCTCCGTGCCAGTATCGTATCGGAGGGGGAGCTGGAAGTACGACAAAAAGGCTTGGGCAAGAGTCTCAAAGGTGGTATGGGTAGAGGTGGCTTGGTTCAACATACCATTTAGGAAGCTTCGCTCATGAAGCTTGCGTTGGAACAAACGGCTTCTGATGGGAGTCACTCGTAATGGAATTGGAGGAACACCACATGCGGGGAAAGACCTGACGGATTGGTTGGATCTTCCTCCGTCAAGGCCCTCGAACTTAGGGACATCGCAGGGCGCCTTGGTGGGCATAGCGGGCCAGGTAGCATTGTGGTGAATGGGGTCATTAATCAACCGATTAGGTAAATCGGGGAGGTCGTAGGCCTCGCAGGCCGGCGTGGGCACAGCGGGGTGGCCGGGTAGCAGCTTGTGGCGTTCCGCTAGAAGTAGGGCCGCATTGGGGCCGGGAGAACTCAGCGTTAGGCCCCCGACCAGACATAGTGAAGGTAACAGTGTAGGGGAGAAAACTGTATGAGAAGGAGGACCCCATGGACCGGAGAGGAGTCGGAGTGCGGACTCGAAGGTGGACCGGCTCGACGACGCCCGCGCAGCAGTCGATCAACCGAAACCGATGGTGAAGGCCAAGAAGTTCTCGGAAAGGCGCCTTGGAGGGGCTAATGATGACAGGAAGAAGGAAACCGACAAGGGTAGAAGGGGGAAAGAATCAAGAAAGGTCAAGGGCAGACAAGGTGCAAGGACAATTGATTTTAGAGTCTTCGCTGTGCTATGTTAACCAGGCGCTTCTTCACTAGGGTCGTGTGTGGTGTGCGTTAATTTTAATTTTTAAACCCTTCCGTTGTTGAGAGCAAGAAAAGTGTGCCGCGTAGTCGAAATAAACCCACAGAGAACAAGAGAGTATAATGCTGAAATAACAAGTAAAAACAATGCTCACGTATGCATCTATCTAACCCAAAAAGGTGGGTCTCTCACAACCATAAAAGAAAGGGAAAACTATGTAAACACATAAAGGGGAGAGCTCACCGCATCTAGGGTCAAGAGGGACAAGAGATCGGGAGGATAAAGTCAAAGGCAAGAGTAAGCGCATCACAGCCCAAGAGACAACAGGCAAGGTGGTCGGAAAAAGGAAGGAAATCAGCAAAACCAGAGGGGGTGAGGCGAGGTCACAAAGGAGGTCCAAACAAAAAACGACAAGAGGTGATTTGAAAGGAAAGAGGTCGATTTCAAAGGATCCGACCAGGAGGTAACAGTATCCGGAAAAGAAGTGGTCTAAGCTCGAAACCGACGGCCGAAACAACTAAACTCTTCCACAAAAAGTGGAGGCTACTAAAGCCCCAAGGGGCCGGGTTCCCACTTAGATGAGTAAAAACAACATCGCATCTTGGTCAAGGCGGGTCGAGACAGAGGTCGGAAGACCCCGACAGAAGCCGCAAAGAGAACCCGTAAAAATTGCGTAAAAATGTCGGAAAAAAGGCAGTCGCAGCTTCGACCTCGTTCGAGTGTGCTCAGAACAAAAGTTGAAAAGTGCGACTCGGAGGTCCAGGTCGTTGTGTTTAGGGCCAAAAGCGCGACCCCCGTTTCGTTGTCTCGCGCATTGCAGCCTGCCCTATACTGTGTCGCTACTCGGCGTAATAGGGTTTAAACACACGGGTTAGAAATTTTAAGTTTTTAGGGTTTTATGTGAGAAAACACAGCAAAAGAGGAAAATCTACAGCCTGAAAAGAAGCCCTAGGGCCCGAAGTAGCCGGATATGTGAATATGAAAACGACAACATTGTAATTTAAACTCCGTGTGAGTTATTTTGTTAGTATGAATTTTCTGTCAAGTGTACCGTAAAAAGAACCACTCTTTTAGCTACGCATAACTAATAGCCCTAACAACAATAGAGGTCGCTAAACATCTTCGTATTTTCGATTTGTAGTTAAAATGCCGCAACAAATGCATCTATAAATGGAAAGACATACAAGCAAGTAAAGAGTTTGCTCCATGCATCCAACCGTACAAGACAAGAACACGTACTAATGAATTTTATATTGCACCTCGAGGAAACAAGAAGGTGTATCCAGATTCCTCAATGGGATGGGTTCTTTGTAGCTCAAAGACTTATCTAAGCTTTTCTCTTGTAGATGTAGAAAAACCATCGCAAAGTATAGCTCAATGGGAGCAAATGGTAGAAATGAGACCAAGTGTATAGATCCAGAGATCTAATAGGCAACAAAAGGTGAAGAATGATGGGGAAAACTCTCCTATTTATAACAAAATATTGGGTCATTCTAGATCTTGGTGCATGATTAAAATAATGTTAATCAAATCTAGATCCACCTCTACTAATATTTTATTATTATTATTTGTTGGAGGAAAGGGTGTTTGACTTGGGTCAAATCCTCGATTAGTGAAGAATAAATAAATAAATGATTTATTTATCTTGATGAAGTGGTTACAATCAAATAAATAATGATTTATTTAATTAATGAAATAGATTTGGTCATATTTAACAAGGAATATTATCTAAATAAGATTTAAATAATTATTCCTAGAAAATAATAAGATAACTATGGGTTTATCTCACACTTCCTTTGTTTTTGGTTAAATATGACCGGGAATAATAATTAAATTATGTAGTTAATTAATTACTCCTTGGGGAAAAATCAAACAAATATGGGTTTGTTTAATATTCCTTTGGGGCTTCCTAATTAACATAGTGAAAGCAAGCTTTTACTTGGGGTAAAACCGGTTCATATGGTACTTGGGTCCATCTAATGATGAAAGGTTAGATGTGGACCAAAAATGATGTAACATTCATCATCCAGGTTAGTCCCGTGATTTGGCCGATTGGTGAGCCAAAATGACGATGTAACATCAAACCAAGCTTTGGAGCCCAAGGACCCACTTTCCTGACTCGCAGAGGGCTCTCTTCTATATGTAAAAGATGTCGGTGTGTTTGCTTATGGTGTTCTAATATTAGGCTAGTTATGAAGTGAGTTTTTGATTTTTGGTTTTTAAGTTTGTGAGGGATAAACCGATCAAAGATATAAACTTCAGTTGCGGGGGTCAAAAAGGTCAAGGAAGCTATCGCATGATGATGTAAGGCCGCCGTAGGGCCGATTTGATTCAAGGTAGAAAGGATCTTTGGGCAAAATGGGTAAATGGACATCAAGTTTGTGAAAGACGAGGGATTGAAGTGTAACTAGTTGGATAGCAGACATAAACATGTTATAGCAAGCCATTAATCATGCTAAATGTAACTATGAGCTAATTAATACATAGAAATCAAAACATTCCACTCATGCATAGAAGTATAAGACCCTCTAACTTTGGGAAATGGCTATTCTGACTTTGGGAAAACACATAAGAAGGACTAACAACTCAAAATACTATGCCTAACGCCCTAAACACAGCTTTGGGTTATCACACTTTGACAAAAGCTTTCATAGTTTTAGGCAAAGGGCTAAATCGGGACTAGGCCTCCTCGGTTCAACAAGATGATAAAAAAACCGCCTCAAAGAGATAGTTTCATGGACAGAACTATGGACAAACCTTTATAGGTAAGCAGGCACACCATACATCCTACTCAACATGCATAGAACTTATGAATAAAACTAGCAAAAAGTATCCTTAAGTTACCAAAGAGTGCTTAAGAATTCTTTAGTACAACTAAGGGAGAAGAAAACATAAAGCTATGAAGATTCAGAATTTTGAGGTGCCCATAAGTACATTCCCAAAATTAATCTCTACCGATCTATAGCAATAAGAATCATGTATCATGAATGAAAATTAGAAAGACAAATAACAAAGCAAGAAACATTATACCATTCTACCATGTCATGGAATCCATCAATCCTTCATCATTCATCAAAGCATCCAAGAGGTACCAAAATCAACACAAGTATGTTCTTCAAAGCTCATGACCAATATATTGATTCTTCTCAAGTTCACCTTTTTTTGCTACAATGAAACCCATGGAATAAATAGGCTTGAGGAAGGAAAACCTCATGGAGCAACTAGCTATCCCATTGGCCAAGTCAAAAATATCTAAACTTGTCCCCCCGAGGCTTTGCAAAGCCCAAGGCACAAAATATCCCATAAAATATCTAAAAAAATGCTAAAACGGAAATTATATTGACTTTACATCATTTCCCAAGTGTAAAAATAGCTAAACGCACATTTGGGAAAAGCAGATTTTTAAGGTTCAAAAAATTACAAAAATATTTCAAATTTATATTAGAAAAGGTCCCCGACTTGCCGTAAAACATTTGGCAGCCTTCCCTGTCAAAATGAGGCTCATGATGGCTTTGAAATCCTTCCTTTTCAGGTTCACTTTTCTACGAAACTGAAATCACCTCAACTGATGTCCTGAAGTTCCCAAAAACCCACTCCGTGTGTAAAAACCGGGAAATAGCATCACGATATGGCGGCGTAATGTGCAAAGGGCATTTTTCGCCAATTTGAGGAGGCAAAATGATCTCCAAATGCTCAAAATCGCCGGGGACCCGCTCAGAATTATGGCGTCCATTGGTATCATCCTTCTCCCTTGAAAAATCCTCAAACCGAAATGGAAAAATTATGAGTTTTCGACTCAAAACCCAAAAAATGCCAAAAAACAAAAAGTTGTCGATACTAGCCCAAAATTGGCACATATGACCCTCAGTGGGTCCCTAGCAACATGTCTAAAGTCGAGGCCAAATGCTGGCAGAGCCGATGTGCTTTTCTCTCTCTTTTCCGTGCCGGCGCTTCCCCTTTGCCTTCTTCAATTTCTCTTGCTGCCTTTAGCTTGCGCCTTCGGGCAACCGATTCAACTTCGAAAGTGATGAGTCCTCTTCCTTTTCGTGCTCTAGATCTCTGCTCACCCTCTCAAGCTTCATTTCCAAGTGTTTTTTAGCTCTTTCAAGCCTATGCTTCTTTGTTTTCTTCACTTCCCCGCTCAAGGAGGCAAAGGAGAGGAAAGTGCTCGGAGATGGCCGCGTGTTTGCGTCGCTTTTCCAAGGCTTTTTTAAGCCCGATGGTCCTAGGCCTCTTCCGCCTAGGCTTCGTCTTCTCCTCTTCCTCATCAAACTCACCATGAGTTCTTCATCTGCTTGCGCCTTAGCCGCCTCATTTTCATATTTGATCGGCCCGTGCTTCATGAAATACCGTGTGAACATTCATCCGTTTGTTTTGAATCTCCAAGAAGTGGTTGAAGTTACTCGCCCTTTGAAGATCCTCCTCTAATGCCTCAATTTTTCCTTCTTTATGAATTAGGAGGTTTTCAAGAAGGCGTCTTCATTATCACCGTCATCGCTTTGGATAGGGATGACATCCAATGCACTCCTCCATGCTTGTACTTTCTCCAACTTTTCTTTTCCCTTTGAAGGCCAATATTGCGCTTTTCCTCCTTGGCATTCTAGTAGGTGTCCTTTGGGCACTTCTTTGCTAGGAACAACCTTGTCAATGCTAGAGTGGCGTACTTAGACCTCTCTTCCTTGTCGTGTCGAGCTTGTTCTTTTGGGAGGAGGAGACATAATCGATTTACCCTTGACATCTTCCCGAACGGTCGCCTTCCTTGAGGCCGTCGGATGTCTTCCTTGCTATTTACTTTGTTGCACCTCGTTCGCCAACATTAGCTTGTCGTTCTTTCATCAATGCCTTGTTCATTTGGTGCTTCAAACTCGTCGTCTCTTCTTCGCCAAAATCGTGTCAAAGGTCGTGCTTGGATTTCATGCTTATTTTGTGGTTCAAGAGGTGTTTCAATTTCCTCGCCCAAGTCAGCGTTCGTCTTCCAATGCCGTCGCCGTTCTCTCATCTCGTACCTCCGCCGCCGTCCCTCATCTTGTATTTGCCGACCTTCACCTTCTATTTGCCGCCGTTCCTCATCTTTCTATCTACCGTCGCTCATCATCTTCTATCTCGTCGCTCGGCCATTATCTTGTATTCGTCGCCGGTCATCCTTTCCTCTTGTCGTTCACTCCCTCTCCTCCTTCCTCGTTGGACTTGGCCGCCCCGTAGTCATTCATTCTCGAGCCTTCTAGGAGTAGGCCTACCGGAAAAAGGTACGGCGATGGATAAGCCGAGTGAGACACATGGACAGGAGGAACGCAGAGAAATCGCATGGCCGATGAATAAATCCCATGGGAACCTCTTTCTTCTCTTGTTGGTGTAGAAGATAATTCCGATCAAAGAATGATGGAAAAGGGAAGGGGACGTGGCAGAGGTGGGGGCCTTCTTTTCCGGACAAGAGATGCCATCTTCTCTATGCTCTTGAACAAAAAGTAAGGATGTTTAGTTGCCTCGGCTTAGTAAAATGCATCAATAATCGCATGGTAGGCATAAACTCGATCAAACTCCTCCTTCACAAGTGAAATATTTCATTATGACTTTCATAAGAGGAGCAGTACCGTCAAGGAGATATGAAAAAAGGGAAAATAAAGCAAAGAGAGCATCTCTGCTGCTCGTGCTCGATGAAAGGTTTGTAATATTCCCAAGTCAAGATGAGCCTCGTTTGAACCATTTTTCGCCATGATATGGAATCTTGGTGGCCTTGGACACATACTCCTCGGAGAAATCTTTGAAATCAAGACCTACTTGGAAATGTTTTTCTTTGAATCTCAGAAGGCGCATAAGTGTTAATGGCGAAAAACTCTTGACTTCTTGTATTTTCTTCGGCAAAACTCTAGGCAACCTACTTCATGGAAGTTGAAAAGGACAGATGGATGAGCAATAACCTCTTCGTAGAGATTGGCTCATATCTTTTGCGTTGACCGCTCCGCCGTCTTGACTTGGAGGCATTTTGACCTAAATATGCTTTCGAGAAAACAACCGCTCACTGTAAATGTAACCACTTCGTTGTCAAACTCCGTGTCAATTTCATCGCTTTCGACAGAGAAACAATATGATTTTGAGATGGTTTGCAACAAGTTTCTTATAATACAACTCCTTTCTCTCTTAAAAAGTAGCCTTCTTGCCTCGAATGTATCTCAAATTTGTGCAGATTGATTAACAGATACCATATAGTAAAGAGGAGACAAGAGATCATTGGCAATTTCCCGTGCATGTTGTTAAGAAATCACTTTTTCTTGTGAATTTGTTAGAGGTCAATCAACACACCGAGACCAGGTTCCAAGATAAAATTCCCAATCATTAAAAACCTCGTTCTTTCGTAAATTGGCCTTCCACCTTGAAAATATCTCACTAACAACTTCTCGCAAGAAATAATACAAGGAAATGAAGGGCAGATCGTTAGGAAGAAACCGAAGCTTATAGTGTCAAAATCACTTGCTTCGTGAAGTTTTTAGAGATCAATCAACACATCCGTATCTTTGCCTCAAGGTAGAAATTTCAATCATTAGAACCCTGCCTTCCTAATGTGTCAAACATTCAACAAACTTCGCATATGGTGCAATGAACTATATGTTTAGACAAATGGTCATATCACATCTCCGGAGCAAAGATGAAGGAGTTTAAAACTCCAAAGCAGCGTAGGCTAGGTGAGTTTTTTTCTTTTGTGCTAAATCAATGGTCTACAATGAAACCCGCTATCCGAATGCCCAACTTAGTGTCAAACAAGCTTTGAAGAACCAAAAATGTACCAAGTTTGAAAACCTAGAATAAACTCGCTCTTTCTCGTAGTTTATGGTTTTAACTCGTCCTTTGATTGTTTCTTTTGAAGGTACAGGGATCCCCGGTCCTTTGATTAATTAAAGTGAAATCATACCGCTTCAGCTTCAAAATCCACCTATCTCCCGGAGTGCTTTAAATGACACATCCATGATTTTATTACAAACTTTACAATCGAAACCTCACACAAAGAAAAAAACACTATTTTTCCGTATAGGTGATTGTGAGTTTTGAAAGTTCTCGTATGCTATGTTATGAGGAAATTGTAAAAGTCCAACACACTATTTTCTCTTAGGTTCTAGCAAGGAATCTATCATTCAAACACAGCCTTTATTAGGTCAAACTTGAATTGGTTCCAACCCTTACCTCACAATTTACACAAATATCAACCTTCATGTCACTTAGCAATTTTTTTGAATCCTGAGGGGAATGGTATGTAAAACACTTTCAAATTTGATGGGAATCCTTGTGGAGAGCCGGAGATAGCTCGGGAGGTCTTCAAGCCCTCGCGACACTCTTCGCAGAAAGAACGCGCAAACAACCACTCGGTGGCCCGTCGGGCCTGGGGCCCGGCGCCGTGTACAAAGGCCGCGCAACTATGCGCGTGCGCGTCACGCATATGCCGACCGCCCGTTCAAAAATTCCGCCAGCGCGTCGCGCGCTTGCTGTGCGCATCGTGCGGCCACAAACGAACAAACTTTTTTGAAATTGCTCAAAAACCGTTTTGATGTTTGGGATTGCGAGGCAAACTTCAACTTTCGTCAGTGGCCCACAGAAAGTTTTGACCTTTGTTCATCTCTCTTTACATGGAAACCCAACGGTCTTAAACCTTTTGAAATGTAAACTTTAACTCTCGTTTTTTTGTAAAAACTTTGTAATGCCGCCTTTGGTGCATTTCGAAATTTGAAAACACTGAGAATTGGTTTGAGGGGTACTCCTTTGAAATGATTTCGGCCACAGAATATTTATGCCCTTCAAAATGTCAATAAAGTTTTCAACTCTTTTCAAAGAAAACAAACATAGCGAAAGGCCAGAATTTCCGTCCATTTAGGGCATAGGTCCCAGGGTGGTTTCGTTGATTCTGTCCTTTGGTGACAACTAACACCGAAATTCAACTTTGGATAATAACTTAATAACCTTCACAACATCCTGTCTCCTGTTAATGATATCAGATATTTATGATGTAAAGCAACCTCTTCTTAAAACTGTATATTAAGAAAATACCTCAATACCGATTTGTTTATGAAAGGACAGGTTTGTTTTGTCAACCCGTTTTGACACCTCGGTCTTTAACAAATTTTCTTCAACCCTTTCTTTGTAGAAATTTCACATTACCGACACTTTGAGATTTGGTTATGGTTTTTGATTTAAGAAAGCCGCCCTTTCAAAAACTTCACAAAAAATATATCATACACATCTCTGTCTCTTGAATCATAAAAGGATGTGTTTGTTTTAAAACCATAATGACCATATGCCAAATGACCCTTTTTTTGAACATGATGAACGTAATTCAAAAGGTGATGTCTCTTGGTGATAGAACTCAAATCTTCCTCGCCCGTCGCTTTTCTTTCATGTATTTCAAAGTTTTCAAAACTCGCATCACAACTTATCCATTCATATTATTCTTCTGTTTTCTTGAAAAGAACTCTTTTAGGCTTCTTGGGATATGACAAAGTTGAGGTGCCGTGTGTTTCTCCTTCTCCTAAGGAAAACTCGCTCTCTTTATCAATGGCATGTATATTCAAATTGTCTCCGCCGACTAAGGAAGTAGCTTGAAAGACATTTCATGAGTAAGAGAAAACTAATACATTTTTAGAAACATAAAATGACCATCTTCACCTCGTGTAAAGACTTTTTCTTCTTTCTCTTTGTCTCTTTCCACCGCATCTTTCGACTAACCGCCTTCAACAACATTCAATGCCTTGGCCATCTCATTACAATGATAGAGGCCCTTCACTTTGGCAAAGCATTCGAAGATTGTTGATAAGGTCACCGAAGCAAGGGTTTTGCTAGGACAAGAGTAAAGCAACCAACTCAGGTCATACCTTTACTTTCGCTTCGTGATCACCATCGTGCTTCAAAACCCTAGTCGTGTGCCCATCGTCTCACCGTACCGGCTTCTCTTTGTCGAGGGGAAATCGAAAATGTCACCATTTGCCTTGGTTAACTTATGACAAATTATTTGAAGATAGTTTCGTGACTATGGAGATTAACTTTGAAAACTCATAAACCTTTTCTTCATTTCCTCGTGTAATGACACATGATTTGTCAAGATCTCTTCAATTTGGTCTTTGTGGAACAAAGCAGTTGCTTATGATTGAATGGTTTTTACTAATGATATGCCTCTATAAAGTTTAACAATTCACATGATTTAGCATCCAATGACTTTTCTTTACAAGACCAAAACTCCGTTTTCCCTTTAACTTGCATACTTCGTACCGTAGCCCTATTATGATCATCACCATACTCGAAACCCGAGTCACCTGCCTCACCGTTCTCGCAAAAGCAAACTCGGGGCTTTCGGGGTCCTTAAAGCCGAATACCGGCGTCGCCCTCTCGGCCAGATGAAGGAGGCGCCTAACCCTCTCGCTTGTAAATGAAGGAGGCCCCGCCGCGACAAATTACCAACTGCCGTGACAAAGGGTGTCTTTCTTTACCGTGATTTTTCTGCTGCCGGGAAGGAAAATGCAAGGTTCATGAGTGATCTTCTCTGCTTGCAGGTTTATCTCGTGCCCATGTTTACATTTAGAAGCGCTGTTCTTCTAACCGGAGATTCAAGCATTTCCTCGCCGAGACAGTTATATTTCCCCGTCTTGTAGAATCCATAAAACACCGTGAAACACCTAATAATCAGCCCGAGACCGTGCTTCATGTAGTGCCGAGACCTAGGGGGTGTGTAAATGGCGCGACTTAGAGCCGTTGTCAATTTCATTTGCAAAGTGGAGGTCACTATGGTTGAATCAGAGTATGGAGGCTTTTTGCTTTTTGATGATTGCCAAGGGTAAAATGCCTTAAAGCGCCACTTCTTAACATAGGGGAGGCTTTTGAAACAGATTTCAAGATTCGCCTTTTAAAGCCGTTGGGATGTATCAGTTTGGGCGGCAATGAGAATGATAAGTATAATGAGGTTTTGATTTTCGGGCATGGGTGGACTGAAAAGTAGAAGGTAATAAAATTTTTATGAGGGTTTTCTAGATGAAAATTATTGATAAGGAAATCACTTAGAAAACTCGCCTATAGATATAGTCATCACTAACATAAAACACTGATATTAATGTTATTCCATTTAAACTGTCAAGAGGTGTCCAGACCATCTTTGGCTTATGAAGACCAAGGCCTTATCCATTGGCGCAGGGTCTTCATCTCTTCTTTTGATGTTATTTCTCAAAGTGATGAAGATGGTTAACATCAGAACATATTCTACCTACCCCGCTATCTTTTCCTAACATTTTTTCTTCACTTTGATGCGCATTTGAACTAGCCGCCTTTTCGACAATGCATATTTTTTTCTTTTTGCAAATGAACCTATCTATTTCTACTCTTATATCTCTATTTAGAGTTCAGACAACCGATGAACTCCTTCATTACTCTACCCAGTTTTCAGATCGACCGTCAAGATTAAGCAATGGACAGATTTTATTCTCTAATCTAAAACATGAAATTTAAAATGATCAAAATCAGATTAGTGTACCGATTTGTCATGCATTTGGGGCATAAAATACAAGCTACACACAAATTTTATTTTATAAGAAAGGGAAACTAGACAAGCGGGGCTAAGATGTACAATGTATTTTTCATCCCTCGTCTCTCTTTGGTTCGTTTTTTAGGCATGGAACTAGAATCTCTCCTAATCTAAGCTCCGTGATAAGTCAATCTTACACAATGTTGACTATCTTTGCACTCACTAACTTATCGTTAAATAAATTTAAACATGCTCAAATATGTGATTAGGCTAGATACCGAACAAGACATCATAATTAGTAGCGGCATTTAGACTTGCTCTCGGTCAAAAGACTTATTTTTGAACATAATTTTTGTTCTATCTTCACTCGCCTCTTTCTCGTTTTTACCGTTTTTGACTTTCCTATCTTTTACCGTTTTTGACTTTTCTATCTTTTTCAATATTTCAAACAATGGTATGTACAATGAATGAAAATGTTCCTTTTTAACTCAAAATCTGGAAATGACTTTTCTAATTTAAGCATCTTATCCTCGTAAGGATCTCCTCTCACCTCGCTCCACTTAACTCCGAAAGGAAAAACGGGGGAAATTCTCTCTCTCTAACAGACATAGGGATTCATGCAAGAATCTCTCGAATTTCGGTAGATCTTCCTCTCACTTCTCCTCTCGAATATCTCGATTTCCACCTTTTCCCCATCGTATGCTTTCTCCTCGTGTAATGCATGTACTTCGTCATTCCTGAAATAGATAATGACATCATCAAGGTATGCAAAAATGCAAAAATTTAAAACTCGGCAACATGGCCTTCATGAACAGATTTCCGATAATGGGTGGTTTTGGTGCAATTTTGAACTTGAAATCGCGATCTACCTCCCGCAAACCGGAAAAAATCTTTGCCGTCTACTATAAGAGAATCTTACGACCATGACTTGAAACATCATCTTGCAAAATACATGATTAAAAGCACTTTTAATTGGTGTACTAGTGTCTTAGTATAATAATTTCTTGTTGAGAGTAGGATATGGGGTACCATCTTAAAATCAGGCAATTCGTATTTGCTTAACTGTTTATCTCTGAGCTATTTCAGCTTGTTTCAGGGATTGTTGCTGTGTTTTCTTGTCAGAGTTGTTCTTTGAGGGAAGCGTGCGTACATAGTAGTTTCCCTTGCTTTTCTCGTAGAAATTGGTATTCGCATGAGATTTCGATTTTAGCATTTCTAAGTTCTTCTATGTAAAGACATAATATGAACCAATTTCGTAGTTTAGGGTATGTCAGAATCGCAACTATCATTCTTGTTCATAAGAAGTTTATCGTGTTTTTTTTTCTAGATTTTGTATATCGGGGCTATAGTCAAAGTTTCATTTGGTAAGATGATCCATAAGATGGTAAATCTTTGAGATATGGTAGGAACATTAAACTCCTCGCTCCCGGTTCCGAATGTGTTTATGATGTGTAAGTCTTCTAAAGCCTTTACTCGGAAAAATTTCCACAAGTCACCGCCGGGTATTTGACCAAAGCTAGAACAATTCTGTTTGATAGTACAAGGGTTTGCGTCGACGAATCCTACTGAAAGGGAAAATTACCCTCCTCAAGACACAACCGTTCATGATCATGGTAGCTTCGAGTGTCTAGTTCATCAGGCACCAGGGACAAATTCGATGTGTAGGATCTGCCTGAGCACGGGCCGACTCTTCCTCCATGTTTTCATCAATATGCATACGAAAGAGTTCGAAGCCGGAACGCAAGGAACACATTGGAATGTTGTCCTGCCCATCTTGACCTCCATAATCATATATTTCATGTGTGATTTCGTGAGGAGTATTCTAGTCTGCCAAACACAGAATGGGTGTACAAGGACATGTCCAACACATTCCTTGGAGTTTGGCTCAAGATTCGGATAGAAGCATCCCGTACTTGGGAGGAATGTCGGCCACTACTATATCCATGATTAGATGTTTCCGCAGTATTTGGGCCGTACTAAAACAAAGTTCTTTGATCACCCAGCATTTCCGACTTACCAGAATCAAATGAATACAAGTCTTTTGTATGGTCTCTTGCGGATTTCCTGTGCTCAGCTTTTCCATTACTACCTTCGGCATAAGATTATGTGAGGCGCCGGGAGTTCAGCATGGCATTGTGGAGGATTTGGGTCGTGGATGTTTAGGCTAATGTAAAATGGAAGAGTACTCCCTCTGGAATTCTCTCTACCTTGGACCAAACACCACAGAGTGTCAACGCCCCGCATTAACAAGGTTTGCATCATTCCCTAGATTTAAGACTTTCAAGACTTGGGATTTATAAGAGTTTTGGGCAATGTGAGAACGTAAGAGGCGGTGATCTTGATCGTGCGATTTCGCCTTCAAAACCGAAAGGCAATCAAGTTTAGATATGTTTGTTTCAAATTTTTCAGCCACGACCTTCTCTATGTTCGAGTTTGTTGACCTTGTTTTGGGATTTTGTTTTCCATAGTTGTTTCGGGGAGTTTGGTAGAAGTACCAGGAGTATCCGAGAGAGGACTAGTTTGGGTAACTTCTTAGCTTTGCTTGGTCGCCTTTTTCAACCTTGATTTGTCACTCGCTATCGTTTTCGAGGATGGTATCTGGGGTTTTAGCAAGATTCGAGTTACCTCTCCCGGAATTATCTTGGTTTCTTTTTGCTTCAAGGTCATATTGCCCGTGAGCTTCTATAATGGCATTCTCGAAAATCTATGGTAGGGTCGTCGAGATCTTCATAGTTGGTCTCATCTTGATTAGGAAAAGAACGCTTGTTCTTCTTCTGGTGAGGTACACCTTTCACTCTCATTATCGCATCCTATGAGGCGGAATGATGTCTATCAAGAGGTTCTGCATCCCTCGTCATCCTCTCTTCCACATAGTTTTCATTGAATGGTGGCCTAATCTCGTTGGTCATTCTCCCTAGGTCTCGTTTGGGTCGTTCCCTCCTAAAGTTTTGGTTTCGGTTTCGTTTGGAGGGTTTGGCTAGTTGTCCCCAGCCAGTGCCTTTTCATTGATCTTTTCCCCACATTTTGGCCATGGATTTGACCAAGTCATCTATTCTCAGATCTAGGGAAGGTGATGAAGTGGAAACCTCATCTTTATATGTGACCTTCTCTTTCGATCGAGTCCTCGGCCCCTTTTTTCGTTGCTGGCATCCGCCTTTATGGCTATTCGTTGCATTTCCTCTAAGGTAGGGGGATCCTCATTTCTCGTATGATATGTCATGTCCGCATCGAAACCCTCGGGGAATCGCCAAGGCTAAACCAAGTGGGGTTTGAAGTGAGGTGGGAGGGAGTTATATACACCGTTGAACCTAGTGCAAGAAGCTTGGACACTTTCCATTTTCCCGTTTTGTAGATTGTTATATTCGATGTGATTTGAATGGGGTTTCTTCGGATTTCCCACCTATTTCCACATCATGTAGTTATGGGATATCATGACGTCGTTTGGAGCCAAGCTTTTGAACCATGCTTTTGGGTTCACCACTCAAGACTTTGGGCGAATATTCTCAATTCCGACAGCCTCGTCTTGTACCCTCCGCATATTCATAAGCATCGCCATCCTACGATATGCGCTGAGGTGTAGTGGTGTCTTCTCCAAGAAAGTGTGGGATTTTGTCTTGGATACTTGTTTCCGGGAGAGGAGCCACAGGCAGGCAACACCAAAGGTGCGTGTCAGGCCGCGCGTGACCGGAGCTAATGGATGATGCACAAGATGAGGACTAGTAGCCGAGATGGGGTGTTTCTAACAAAGGGTGTTTCGACCTGTGCGGCTGGGATGAACTGGACTAGTGATCCGGTTTCGAGCGCATCCGGGATGATAAGAGCCAAATTGATAGAGAAGCTGAAGCCGGAGGAGTAGTATGCAGCTTCTCTACTAGGACTCGGTGGGTCTAGGGGTTCAAGATCGTCAAAGTTTATCTTACGATATGATTTGCTTCTGAGAAGTGATGACTCTAATTCAAAAGTCATGAGTTTGGTAGATAGTGAGATTTTTTAGGTACCGAGTCTTGTTTTACTGATGGATTACCCGCAGCTAGATGCAGTCGGGCTGGAAGCTTGCCAGCGTTTAATCTTCTCTCGGGTCATCTACTATGATAGGGGGATTTGGGTCCTGGATGGGACTGTGTCGATTCTTCGTGAGCCGCATTTTTAGATCCGCAGTTTAAGAGAATGGTATTGGTGAAATGTTCTCCGGGATGAGTGGTTTTTCTAAAGCTTACTAAGGTGGGAAGGATGGTCAAAATAAAAGGGATGGATTAGTGGAGTCGCTGTGGAAATGGGTTGTTTTTGTGAAGACAGTTTATGGTCCACCACCAAAATAACTAATCCTGGGAATGTTTTTGGATTTTCCGAGTTTTATGTGCAAAATTTATGGTTTAAAGTATCCTAGACTTGTTTCAACACTTTGCTAGGTGATGAGAAAAAGAGCTTGCCTAAATGGATCATGGACCTATTGTTTGTTTATGGTATCTAAAGGACCAAAGAGTCTATAAGAGTTTGCTAGATTATCATGTACCTCAAAGGTTCCACCATCTCCTCCGCTATGTTAGTGAGCGATGGACAGTCTATTGGATAGTAACCAGAGTTTGGTAAAATAGTAAGGTCTACTAGAGGTTAGTGGAGTCGCTGTGTGGAATGTCTATTGTTTTGAGGTATACTTGTATAACCCACTCACCAAGAATGTCAAAAATAATCTAAGGGAGTGTTTTGGGGTTTTTGAGTTTTTATGTAATCCTAAGGTTTGGAAGAGTTTCTATAATCGACTCATCATTTTGCTAAGATGGTGAAGGAGCCATTTTCATTTTAAAATATCTAAGTTTACTAAGCTTGACCGAGACTTCGTGAGTTACTAAGGTGTACTAGATTGTCACTAACTCCTGGTTGTCCTACCGTAGTGTCACTATGTTATGAGCAAAGGGGATAAGTCAATCATATAGTATTCTTAAAGGTCTCTACGTATTAGGGAAACTAAGTTGTTTAACACTCATAGTCCCACCGTGATCGCCATTATGTTAGGTTGGCGATGAGGTGGCTAAATCTCTGATGGTATTCTAAAATTTGGCAAGGTTGTAAGGCCCATCGGAGGCTAATGAGTCGCTGGTGTGGATTTTAGTTGTTTTGAGGTATATGTGTACATGGTCCACCACTCGCATCGACAAAACCAATCTAAGGGAGTTTTTTGGGGTTTTTATGAGTTTTATGTAGTCCCGAGGTTTGGAAGAGTGTCCCACACCAGTCATCATTTTTCTAGGATGGTGAGACAACCAGATCACTTTTCAAAAGTTTGACCGAGATTTTGAAAGTTCCTAAGGGATACCTAGGATGTTTTGACCGAATGTCCCACCGTGATCGCCATTATGTTAGTGTCCCGTGATTTGGCCGCATCGGTGAGCCAAAATGACGATGTAACATCAAACCAAGCTTTGGAGCCCAAGCGACCTAGCTCTTCGAATCGTAGAGGGCTCCCCCATATGTGTAAAATATGCTCGTGTGTTTGCTTATGGTGTTCCGATATTAGGGTTAGTTGAAGTAGGCTTTTGATTTTTGGTTTTTTGTTTTGTGAGGGGATAAAACCGATCAAAGATATAAACTGATAACAAGATGTAGAGATAAACTCGGGCTATGGGGTCAAAAAAGGTCAAGGAAGCTATCGCATGATGACGAATAGGGCCGATTTGATTCATGAAAGGATTCTGGGAGGCGATATAATGGACATCAAAGTTTAGAGAGAAGACTGTATCTAAGTAACTAGTTGATAGCGTACATAAACATGTTATAAAGCAAGCCATTAATCATGCTAAATGTAACTATGAGCTAATTAATACATAGAAATCAAACATTCCGAAACATGCATAGGAAGTATAAGACCCTCTAACTTTGGGAAATGGCTATCGACTAGTGGAAACACATAAGAAGGACTAATAACTCCAAAATACTATGCTCTAACGCCTCAAATGTTAGCCTTCCTTTTGTTATTGGGCACTTTGACAAACAAGCTTTCATAGTTTTAGGCAAAGGGCTAGATTGACCAGGGCCTCCTGGTTCAACAAGATGATAAACTAATCTCCTACCAAAGAGATAGTTTCATGGAGCCGTAACTATGAACAAATTTATAGGTAAGCAGTAATGACCATACATCCTATCAACATACAGAACTTATGAATAAAAACTAGCAAAACAAAGATCTCATAAGTTACCAAAGAGCAGCTTAAGAATTCTTTAGTACAACTAAGGGAGAAGAAAACATAAAGCTATGAAGATTCAGAATTTTGAGGTGCCTCCATGGGCATATCTCAAAATTAATTCCCATCGATCTATAGCAAACATAGCAATATGAATGAAAACTAGAAGACAACAACAAAGCAAGAAACACTATACCATTCTACCATGTCATGGAATCCATCAACAATCCTTCATCATTCATCAAAAGCATCCAATAGGCAAATTCAAAATCAGAAAATAAAAACATGTTCTTCAAAGCTCATATGACCAATATATCGATTCTTCTCTCAAGTTCAAATTTTTTTTTTTACAATGAAACCCATGGAATAAATAGGCTTGAGGAAGGAAAACCCTCATGGAGCAACTAGCTATCCCCATTGGCCAAGTCAAAATATTATCTAAACTTGTCCTTGAGGCTTTGCAAAGCCCAAGGCACAAAATATCCCATAAAATATCTAAAAACATAAAATAGAAATTATATCGATTTTTACATCATTTCCCATGTAAAAATAGCTAAACGCACATTTGGGAAAAGCAGATTTTTAAGGTTCAAAATTACAAAACATTTCAAATTTATACTGTGAAAAGGTCCCCCCGACTTGCCGAAACATCAAGTCTTCCTTGTCGAAATGAGGCTCAATATGATGGCTCGTTGGAAAGATTTTCTATGTCGCCATTTTCCTGAGAAACTGAAATCACCCTAATCCGATGTCCGGAAGTTTCCCAAAACTGTACCTCGTGTGTAAAAAACCGAAATAGCGTACTTCGATATGGCGTGCAAAAGTGGGCATTTTTCGCCAATTTGAGGGGGCGAATGATCTGAAATTTTCCGAAAATCGCCGGGGACCTCGTTTAATAGAATATGGCGTCCATTGGTATCATCCTTCTCCCTTGAAAATCAAACCGAAATGGCGAAATTATGAGTTTTCTAACTCAAAACCCAAAAATGCCAAAAAACAAAAGTTGCTCTAGACTCAGCCCAAAATTGGCACACATGACCCTTGTGCTTAGCAACATGCTACGAAGCCGAGGCCAAAATTTCAAGAGCCGATGTGTTTTTCCTCCCCGTGCCGGCGCTTCCCTTGCCTTCTTCAATTTCTCTTGGGCTGCCTTTAGTTTGCGCTAGGCAACCAATTCAACTTCCTCGAAAGTGATGAGTCCTCTTCCTTGGTACTCTGTATCTCTCGTTTGCCCTCTCAAGCTTCATTTCCAAGTGTTTGTTAGCTCTTTCAAGCCATGCTTCTTTGTTTTCTTCAATTTCCGCTCAAGGAGGCACAGAGGAAAGGCTTGGAGATGGGCTTGTTCTTCTCGTTTTCTCGCTTTTCCAAGGCTTTTTTAAGCCCGATGGTCCTAGGCCTCTTCCGCCTCAGCCGGTCTTCCTCCTCTTCCTCATCAAACTCACCAATGAGTTCTTCTACTCGTTGCGCCTCGTCGCTCATTTTTATATTTGATCGCCCGTGCTTCATGAACAATCGTGTGAACATTCATCTCATTGTTTTGAATCTCCAAGAAGTGGTTGAAGTTCCTTGCCCTTTGAAGATCCTCCTCTAATGCCTCAATTTTCCTTCTTTATGAATTAGGAGGTTTTCAAGAAGGTTGGCCTCATTATCACCGGCTATCGCTTTGGATAGGGATGACATCCAATGCACCTCCATGCTTTGTACTTTCTCCAACTTTTGCTTTTCCCTTTGAAGGCCAATCTTGCGCTTTTCCTCCTTGGCATTCTAGTAGGTGTTCTTTGGGCAATTTCTTTTCGTTTAGAACAACCTGTCACCGCGTAGGCGGCCTTAGACCTCTCTCTTCCGTCGTGCCGAGCTTTTTTCTTTTGGGAGGAGGAGACATAACCATTTACCCGACATCTTCCCGAACTTGGTCGCTCTCCTTGAGGTCAGCTGATGTCTTCCTCTTGTCGTTTACTTTTGTCGCACTGTTTCGTCATTAAATACGTTCTTCATCAATGCCTTGTTCATTTGGTGCTTCAAATCGTCGTCTCTTCTTCAAAATCGCCGTCGTCGTGCTTGGATTTCGCTTTATTTTGTGGTTCAAGAGGTGCCCTAATTTCCGCCCAAGATGTTGTTCCTATCCTCCAATGTCAAGCTACTCGTTCTTCATCTTGCCCCATCATTGCCCCTCATCTCTTCGTATTTTCTGACCTTCACCTTCTAACCGTCGTCGCTCATCATCTTCTTATCATTGGCCGTCATTATCTTCAGTATTTGCCGTCGTTCATCCCTTTCCTCTTGCCGCCGTTCACTCCCCTCTCCTCCTTCCTGATTCTGTCATTTCAGAGTCATTCGAGCCTCTAGGAGTAGGCCTACTAGGACAAAGGTACCGGCAATGGACAGCCGAGTGGGAGACACATGGACAGGAGGAACAAGAGGAGAAACTGGATGGCCGATGAATAAATCCCATGGAACCTCTTTCTTCTCTAGTCAGTAGGAAGATAATCTTGATCAAAGAATGATGGAAAAGGGAAGGGATTTGGTGAGGTGGGGCCTTCTTCTCGGGATGCGTAGATGCCATATTTCTATTTCGAACAAAAGTAAGGGATGTTTAGTTGCTCGCTTTAGTAAAATGCATCAATAATCGGACATGGTAGGCATAAACTCGATCAAACCTCCCTTCACAAGAAATATTTCCATTATGACTTTCTAAGAGGATATTGTACCGTCAAGGAGATATGAAAAAGGAAAATAGCAATGGAGAGCATCTCTATGCTCGTGCTTGATGAAAGGTTTGTAATCTTCTAAGTCAAGATGAGTCCTGTTTGAACCATTTTTCGCCATGATATGGAATCTTGGTGGCCTTGGACACATACTCCTGGAGAAATCTTTGAAATCAAGACCTCGCCACTTGGAAATGTTTTTCTTTTAACTGTACATAAGCAAAAGTTAATGGCGAAAAACTTCGACTTCTTGTATTTTCCGGCAAACCTAGGCAACCTACTTCATGGAAGTTGAAAAGGACAACATGGATGAGCATTAACCTCTTCTCAGAGATTGGCTCATATCTTTTATGCGGATCGCTCTTGGCTGCCTTGCCTTGGAGGCATTTTGACCTAAATATGCTTTGGAGAAAACAAACCTGTCTTCACTATGTAAACCGCCCCGTTGGAGTCAAACCGTGTCAATTTACTTCTTTGGACAGAGAAACAATGTGATTTGGATGGTTTGCAACAAGTTTCTTATAATACACAACCTCTCGCTTCCTTAAAAAGTAGCCTTCTACCTGGAATGTATCTCAACCAAAGTATTTCTCAATAGGATACCATATAGTAAAGAGGAGACAGATCATTGCAAATTTCCGTGCAACAGTGTTAAGAAATCACTTTTTTCTTGTGAATTTGTTAGAGGTCAATCACTACACCTATCTCGTGGTTCCAAGATAAAAAAAATTCCCAATCATTAAAAGTCCGGGCTTTTCTTGGGTTGGCCTTTCACCTTGAAAATATCTCATCAACAACTTCGCAAGAAATAATATAGTGGAAAATGAAGGCAGATCGTTAGGAAAACTATTTACGTTGTCAAAATCACTTAAGCTGAAGTTTTTTTAGAGATCAATCAACACATATGTATCTTTGCCCTTCTAAGGTAGAAATTTCAATCATTAAGAACCTACTTTTCCTAATGTGTCAAACATTCAACAAACTTTTGCATATGGTGCAAACAACCATACATGTTTGCATAAAATAATATCACAGCCCCGATGAGAAAGATAAAGGAGTTTAAAACTCCAAAAGTTTTTAGGCAGTAGGCTAGGTGAGTTTTCTCTTTTCAAACAATCAATGTCTCTTTTATAAATGTAAATTCATGTGATTAACATTCAAGTCAACTTGTGTCAAAATAAGCTTGAAGAACCAAACAAGCCAAGTTTGAAAAACTCAGGAATAAACTCGCTTCTTCGTAGTTTATGGTTTTAACCTCTCACCCTTTGATTGCTTTGAAGGTGTAGGATCCCCGGTCCCTTTGATTAATTAAAGTGAAATCATACTTCTTTAGCTTCAAAACCAATTATCTCCCGTAGGTGCTTTAAATGACACATCCAAAGATTTTATTACAGCCTTACACTGGAATCCCCCACACAAAGAAAAAACACCATTTTTCTCCGGTATAAAGGATAGAGTTTTGTTCGTATGCTATGTTGTGAGGAAATTTAAAAGTCCAACACACTCGTTTTCTCTTAGGCACTTCTAGCAGTTGAATCTATCATTCAAACACAAAGCCTTTTATTAGGTCAAACTTGACAATTGGTTCCAACCCTTACTCTCACAATTAATAGCTTGATTTAAACCTTCATGTCACTTAGCAATTTTTTTGAAACCGAGGGGAATGGTATGTAAAACATCCCCAACGATGGGAACTTTGTGGAGAGCCGAGATAGCCTCGGAGGTCTTCAAGCCTCGCGCGACACTCTTCGTGGAAAGAACGCGCGCAAACAACCACTCGGTGGCCTCGTCGTCTGGGGCCCAAGCGCTTGCATGTGCGCGTCGCGCAATCGGCATGTGCGCGTCACGCATATGGCCGACCGCCCCGTTCAAAAATTCCGCTGTGCGCGTCGTGCGCTTGTCAGTACATTGTGCGGCTACAAACGAATAGAAATCTCTTTTGAAATTGCTCAAAAACTCGTTTTGATGTCCGGGGATTGCGGGAGGCAAACTCAACTTTGGTGTATCGACAATGAAAGCTTTGACTGACCTCACTTCTTTAATATGGCAAACCCCAACGGTCTTAAACCTTTTCGAAATGTAAAACTTTAACATTCAGCTCCGTTTTTTTGTAAAACTTTGTAATGTCGCCTGTGCATTTCCTCAGAATTTGAAAACACGAAGAATTTATTTGAGTGGGTACTTTTGAAATGATTACTACTGCATTATTTATGCCCCTTCAAAATGTCAATAAAGTTTTCAACTTTTTCAAAGAAAACAAACACAATTTTTCTTAAAAGGCCGTAATCCCCGTCCATTTAGGCATATAGGTCTCAGGGGTGGTTTCTCGTTGATTTTTATTCCTTTTTGGTACAATTCAACACCGAAATTCGAACTTTGATAATAACTTAATAACCTTCATACCATCTCTCGTCCTCGTGTTTAATGATACCGGTGATATTTATGATGTAAAGCAACCCTCTTAAACCGAAGCCAAGAAAATACCCGAATACCGATTTGTTTCTCCGAAAGGACAAAATGGCTTGTTTTGTCAACCCGTTTTGATGCCTCGGTCTTTAACAAATTTCTTCAACTCCTTCTCTTCTTTGGCAGCCACATTTAGTCACAATTTGGATTTGGTTATGGTTTTTTGATTTAAGAAAGGCGCCCCTTTTTCAAAAAAAAAAAAAAACTTCCTCGCTTCTTCAAAATATATCATACAATACCGTCCTTTTGAATCATAAAAGGTCGTGTCCTGTTTTTAAACCATAATGACCATATGCCAAATGACCCTTTTTGAACATGATGAACAATAATTCAAAAGGTGATGTCTCTTGGTGATAGAACTAAATTGCCCTCTTTATACCGTTTTCTTTTCCATGCATTTCAAAGTTTTCAAAAACTCGCATCACAACTTATCCATTCATACTATCTTTCTCTCGTTTTCTTGAAAAAGAACTCTCTTTTAAAGTCTGATATGACAAAGAGGTGGCCGTGTGGCCTCTTCTCCTAAGGAAACTCAGCTCTCTTTTGTATCAATGGCTCGTATATTCAAATTGTCTCCTCGTCCACTATGAAGTATAGCTTGAAAGACATTTCCCTATGAGTAGGAAACTAATACATTTTGAAACATAAACACCATCTTTCACCTGCAAAGACTTTTGCTTTCTTTTCTTTCGGTTTCTTTTCCACCGCATCTTTTGACCAATCATTTTCAATAACATTCAATGCCTTGGCTATCCGCTCATAAATGGAGGAGGCCCTTCACTTGGCAAAGTATTTGGAAGATCGTTTTGATAAGGTCGCCCGACAAGGGTTTTGCTAGGATTATGATGGTAAGCAACCAACTTCGAAAACATTAATACCTTTTATCTTCGCTCGTGATCACCATCGTGCTTCGGTAAAACCCTACCAAAAGGTGTCACCGTTCTACCGTACCGCTCTTTTGCCGAGGGAACCGAAATGTCACCATTTGCCTTGGTTAACTTATGACAAATTATTTTAAAGATAGTTTCGTGACTATGGAGATTAGCACCCTTGAAAAACCAAACCTTTTCTTTGCCCGTGTAATGACATGATTTGTCGCATCTCTCTTCAATTTTTTGTCTTTGTGAACAAAGAAAGTCGCTTATGATTAGAATGAATGCATTAACAAGATAGCTCTCTATAAAGTTTAACAATTCACATGATTTGAAAACTTCAAATGACTTTCTTTACAAGACCAAAACTCGTTTTCCCTTTAATCAGTTACTTCGTACCGTAGCCCCGTTATGATCATCACCATACCGTAAACCCGAGTCACTGCCTCAATGTTCAAAAGAAAAAGAAAAACTCCGGGGTTTTGCAACTTCAAAGTCAATATCGCTAGCGCCCTCTCGTTTGTAGATGAAGGGAGGCGCCTAACCCTCTCGCTTGTAAATGAAGGGAGGTTCTGGGCCATGACAAATTACCGCTATTGTGACAGCTGGTGTCTTTCTCTTACTATGATTTTTCATGCCGGAAGGAAAATGCAAGGTCTTTATGAGTGACTTCTGTTTAGGAAAATATCCGGCTCATGTTTACATTTAGAAGCAAATTTAACCGTAGATTCAAGCATTCTCCGAGATGAAGTTATATTTCCCGTCTTTTTGTAGAATCCATAAAACACCGTGAAACACCTAATAATCAAATTCGAGATCGTGGTTTGCGAGGCCGAGACCAGGGGTGTGTAAATGGAAGCGACTTAGAGTCGTTGTCAATTTCATTTATAAAGTGGGAGGTCACCATGGCTGGTCCGCAGTAGATGGAGGCTTTTTGATGGTATCAGTTAAGGGTAAAATGCCTGAAAGCGCCACTCTCTAACATAGGGGAGGCTTTTGAAACAGAGTTGGATTTGCCTTTAAAGTCGTTGGACAGACTAGTTGGGCTAAAGTCGGATAGGATAGTGATAATGAGGTTTTGATTTTGACATGGTGGACCGAAAAGTAGAAGGGCGAAAGTTTTATGAGGGTTTTCTAGATGACAAATTGACATAAGAAAATCAGCTTCTAGAAAACTCGCCTATAGATATAGTCATCAATAACATGTAAAAAATATCGATGTTCAACAACCCGTTAAAAAGATCTAGTCGTTAAGCCAAAGAAAAGAAATGAGAAAGTACTGAAAAACAAGAGTTCGAACTCTCGAAGAACAAACTTGAGGTTAGCTAACCATGAAATTGCAGCGTAAAAGGAGGAAAGGAAACACCATACCAAGGTTCGTATTGAAAAGATGAAAGAGGTTTGGGAAGAGCAAAGGACACCGTATCAAAGACCCTTAAAAATACACAACAATTGATCAAATGGACGCTGTTTCATTGAGGAAAGAGGTTAAAACATGTTAGGAGAATGAAATTTCATTTGAAATATACCAACAGAAAAACCAGTATCGAGTTAAAGACCTCCGTGAACAACTAGAACTAATCCATGAGGAGCCGGAGAAGAAGGGCCTAAAATGACAAAGAGGTTGAGGAGCTAATAGCTCAACTCATCATCAATGAGGAAGAAACACCTCAAGATTATTAGTTTGGGGTATTTTATATTTGTAAGGTAAATGACATGTTGAAAACCAAATTATTGGCGTATGGAGGGTACATTTTGAAGTTTAAGAAAAAATAATACATGGAATTTAATAGTTTTCGTAGTTTCGTAGCGTTTCCAAGGCTTCAGTTAGGAAACGCCTCATGAAACCACCTCGTAGCCTTTTTTTTTTGTAGATAAAACCACTTTTGGTAACTTTCTAAGGGGAGTAAATGATAGGAAGGATGTATCGAACATGATGAAGACCATGCAAGAGAAAAGAAACAAAAATTCTCGATGGTGTAAAGGTCATTTTTTGCATGCCAAGAAACTCGTCATACTTTCGTAGCGTGTCGTTTTGAAGGTTTATGAGCAGTTTTTGGGCAGTCAGATGTGTGATACTTTCAAAGGGTCAAGGGACTTTTCCAAACAGTCATCCAAGACTGAAGACCATCGCATGAAGACAACTCATTAGCCAAACCCATTCGTTGAAGATAAGGACTGTTTTCCTAAAAGATAGGGTTTGTTTCTAATTTTGAGGAGGGTAATTAAGATGTCAAGTGTAGTGATGAGTTCTATCACAACTCTATTCGAACATGTGAAACATTAGTTGTCAAAGATGTAACTCTGCTTTAAGAGATAAGGTAGTTGATGTAATAAGTAGCAACAGTCCTATTAAGAAAATCAATGCTTCATAGTGTAGCTGTCATTCTTCATTAAAGCAGCCATGTTTTCCGTTATGCAAGATGTCATTAGGAAAATTTCAATGAATCTAGCCAAGAGGCAACATATCTCATGTAACAAGTCTATTAAAGGGTAGGTATTCGAATTTGTAAAGGGTTGGAGATTTTTTGGCAATACCGCAACTTTATGTAATTTAATTGTTTTCAATAATACAAAGGACATTTTCGAATTAACCCGAGATTCTCATGGAGTTTTTAGTGCTTATTTGATCTATATTTTCTCGTAAGTGTACCATTTTGGCAAGTGGTTTTCATCTTTAATACTCAAAATTCATAGGTGTATGCTCCTCGACTTCCTTATTGATGAAAAGGCCGTGTTATTTCATGTTTGTGTATTTACCTCTCATAAAAACTTTTTCCTCGCCCGCCCATGTCATGAGAACGTCCAATACCGAACCACCGAACTTGTTGACTCCATAAGCGTAATGAATTGCGTACTTTTACTCTTTTCAACCCACACACATCACAATCAATTTATTTTCTGAAGTAGAGTTAGCCATTTAGATTCATCTTTATCAAATATTATTAACCCTTTCGAGAGAGCCCTCTCGTATCGAAGAGGCTAAACTTCAATCACAAGTTGGTTTGACACAAGCATGAAGTTGTCCGATTCGTGTACCGATCGTAAGTACAATTTTGTGATAACAAATAGATTCAAAAATAATTATGGAATATAATTTTCAATAGTTGGCCTCACAAAGGATTAATTTGGTTTCCCAAAACGATTGGATTGATCTCTTAAATGTAATGAAAATTAGCCTCGTACTTTAGCTTGATGGAATAGGGAAAGATTTATCCCACAAGATAGATTATCTCATTTTTCCAAGAAACGTAGTCTCGACCTCCAAAGATAAAAGAGATTTGTCTCTTGTATTGATAAATCTGGTCCACAAAATTAATTCCAATATATTGTATTGAATGTTGAACTCTAGACTTTGAAAGTTGGCATCCATGCATAGGTATAACAATGTATGTAGTCAGCTAAGATTAGTCAAGAAAATATGGATTAACAATCCCGTGCTGTCAATTTCTCACCAAGATTAACCAGTACAAACTTCAAGGATTGATTTTCGATCTCAACTATAACACTCTCTCATATCAAAACTACGATTAATATACAGCAACAATTGACTTGGACCCACGCTTCATTTCTGGGATACATCGACACAACTATAGTATCTGCGTTCTTAAATAACACTTTTGTCTCTTAAGCAACAAATCAATTGCAGACACTCTTTTTTATTTTTTACTTTAAACAAACCAAAAATTATATCACCTGAATTGAACAAAAATAAAAATACTCTTATGGTTAAACTGTTCCTTTATCCATAGGTACGCTTGGTAATTTAACTAAACGTCTGGTGATATATATTTGCCGTAAAACAAGTTTACAGCAACTATGAAACATGATTTATAGATGTTGGCAGGCTAAATATACCTCATTTCTAAATATTTTCAAGACTTCTCAATCTATTAAAACAATTGGAATCTTTGCGCTTTTTATAGTTTCATCGTGATCTCCAGCCTGCAACTGCCTTCCTCCATTTCTCTCTCAGGATGAGAGCTTGCTTCATCTACTATCCGATGTGATCCCATCGATAAAGGGTACTCATTATGGAGGAAGTTCCATTGGGATCCTTTAACCAATGCAAAGATGATCAACTGAACAGGAGTAATTTTTTTTATAAAAAAAAAGGAGTTTTTATAATAAATATGGAGCTCAGACTCTTCCTTTTCAGTGCTAATGCGAAACACTTCCACCAACTTATAAAAATAAACAAATACAAATATCCGTCCTATAAAAACTAAAAGTGGCCCCAAAAATCGCTTCCAGAGTGCTCAACGTCGAAGACCTTCACGCTTCTGGGCAATTTTTCATGGTCTAATGGACCCTTGAATTCTGGAGAGTCAGTGGATTTAACCCCGTACACAAAATATGGCTTGTCGTCCTTCCCACAACGACCGATCGGCCTATGACTGTCCCACCTTGCACACAACAACCGATCAATTCTGACGTCCTCGAATCTGTGCACAATAGTATGGCTGGTTGGCCCTTACAATCTACCGTCTAAATGGCCTTCGACCTTCTGTGGATACATTGTTCTACCTCTGAGTATGACCCTGGTAATACCTTCAAGCGGTTCTTGGCGAACACTAGTGCCTCAAATCGATTTCCTGCCAATATTGTTTATTGGCTGATTAATGCAAACAGTCACTAACTCAACCGCGTGGTCAATGTTAAAATGTATTTGCTTGGCCCTTGGCCTCCTTGCAGCTCGTCGTATAATTGGATACAACTCCGCTCATGACAGTATGTCCTCTGAACCTAAATGAAGTGTGGCCTCTCGCCCTGTAAAGCAACAAATGCATAACTATGCGGGCCTCAAAATCAGAAAAGATGATGTTGATAAATATGTCCTCTTGGCCTCTATCTCCTCCCCAAGAAAAATGAATATATGAAGGTATAAATCTCTCCGGACTGAAAAAATGGTTCATGACAAATGAAGACACCAAAAAACTGTGAATCAAACTCGTCCCATTATGTTGAAGTCCATGGTAGCGAAGGATTTACTTAATAATCAATCAACTTTTTATTCTTCACATAATTCTAACTTCTGAATGAAAAGATATGGTATAACATACCTAAATCCAATCTTCTGCATTCACATTCACCTCAGCTAAATCATCTCCAAAATATTTAATCGAAAAAAATAAAAGGCCAACTAGGTGACATTTGGGTTTACCACCTAATATGGAAATCGCCTTTCTTGAAGTCGAATCTTACAAAAAAAATTTCAGGTGGCAAGATGCACAAATCTGATACCACCGTAGTATCCTAGACAACGAAATAACCAAAATAAATTCAGAACATGTAAGTGTTCTCGTAAAAATACTTCAATTAAACACCGAACATAGAAGGGATATGAAAATGCAAACACCGAACATAGAAGGGATATGAAAAAATGCAATCCTTATTTTAATTAATACTTAGAAAAATGATACTTTGAAATACAAGAAAAATAATGAACCCATTCCTTGAATGTACGATTGCTCAATGCAATAGAAATAAAAGACACCGAAGGACAATTGTGACCCCCGGATGGATCCACTAAATAAATTACGTACATGGATTTTTTTTCCTCTCGGGATCAAACTATAAGGCCCTCACGAAGTTCTCAACAAAGACAAAAATGATAGACAACTTAGGATTATCCAAATTCCTAGATCATATCCCCTTTTATAGGCTTGATGGAATCTCCAGAGACCTTATTTTATTATTTTCTCTCTCTCTCTTCTCAAAAATGAAGGAAAATATCGGGAAGGTACCATGGAAAATACCACAATACGTAATATGGGTAGATTCCATCCATTTTGACTATATCAAGAAAAGGGAATATTACAGTAGGGCACCCCAGATAAGAGTATTTTAAGAGGACTAGTGTTCTTTTGATACAGATAATCCAAGTTAAGAATAAGTCCCAAAAAGGAAATACCTTATGTAGAAAATCAATGAGATTCAAACTACTAATTGTAATATGCTAAAACAATAGATTTGAATACACTCTACCAATTTCGGAAACCAATTTACATGACTCCATAAATCACAAAGCAAAAAAGAGAAAGAATTAAACTACACACAATGATTTCTCGGGAAAGCCTCGGCTAAAAACCCCACTATCTCAGATATTGCATTATTCGTAAAATATGGGAATATTACAATGTTTTCTCTAACCTCGAGAAACCTCTAGACCATTTATATCTGCCCACCTTCCTAGACAAGCTCTTAAAGCAATACTTAGCCAATTTTATGCTCGCCTGCATACCTATTTACTTGCGCTATTTCCTTGGGTAATTAACCTCTATTAATTAGGGAAATCCCCATCCAATACCGCACAATCCATCTAGGCCTTTTTCCGATCGCATGCACCACATGTACAATTTGGATGATTATACAATTGATTATATTAATTTCTAACTCCACATAAATTGGGTAACTTCTACTTCTAACATGCATGAGTTATTTATGGTTGAATCATCGCTTAACTAATTTATCATAGAGTGCATGAATCACTACTAGACCTCTCACTAGTTCCTCCATCAATTTTAACTAGTTAAAATAACTTTAACTTAGACAACCGAATTAATTACGTTACAACTCAAAATAAAATCAACCAAGGCTCTTGCTTTGTGAGCCACTCTACATGACTCAAGTTAGACCCTTGACCTCGAATAAACTGAATCAACTAATTCAAATTAACTTATTTAACTCGTACAACAGCTATAAGATGTGTACTGCAATTTTATTCCTAACTTAATTCAAGAGAAAAAAATTAAATTAGAATTTTTCTGTGCCATTTTCAACACTCCATCTACAAAGAAAGGTATTATACTTACCTCGATCTTTTGCTTCATGGAACTCAAACTTGCCTCTTGACAAAGGCCTTCATTAAGATGTCCGCATCCTCGTTTCTCTCGTAGGAATGTAATTTCAGCATCATGATCCACCCTCTCGCACACAATCTCTCGAAATGGTGATAAGCCAGATTGTAATATGCTTTGGATCTATCATGAAAAAATGGATTAACCAAGTATTCTGATGCAACAATGGTTGTCACAATAAATCACTTCCATACGATCCATCCGTTGAGAAAAAAAAACCCAACAAGGATCTTCCTCATCCAAATAGCCTCACAAGCTACTTGAATAGAAACCATGTACTATGCTTCTATTGAACCGAGTAACTTATCTCTACTCGCCGTACTAGGCAACCGTTGTTGACCGAATACTAAATATTTTCGTCGATGTGCTCTTCTTGTTAGATGGACCCTCGCCCAATCCACATCTATGAAGCCTTGTAGCTTCACTTCCGTTTGTATGTACCAAATACCAAACTCGAGTGGTGCCTTGAGGTATCTCAACACATGTTTGGATGCCTTCCAATATACTCTTCATTGAAGGTATCAAATCCTTCCTACGTTCTTATACCACCTCTCTTCCTCAATCACTCATTGAGGAAAGAATTATTTACATCCATCTCGATGTATTTTCCATCCTATCCGCGTTGAAAGTGAAAGAATATATCTGATTGGAAAAGTACCTTTATACTAGAGAAAAAGGTCTCCCTCGTAATCTATTCCTCTCACCCAGATAACCTCAATACAAATCGGCCACAGTGTTTTATTAATTTTTTATATGCCGCTTGCTTCACCTTGTAAAAACCACCTAGATCCTTACAATTGACATGTCCTCCGGTCTTGGGAAAACTTCCCATGCACTCGGTTTCAATAAATGAGTCATACTCTTCACTACATCAACCCACATCAAGCCGTACCATTCCTATAATGAGGATGGCTCAATCTCTACACTCAAGCCATAAGAGCCATGTAGCTAGTGTACCGATCTCTGGGACCTTCTCTCGCCTATGCCGTGATGTGGGTGCTCCAGCATTCTATCCAGCATCATGCATAAACCTAACAACCTCTCTTCCTTCCATCTCTCCGGATGTCTCTACATGAGTGGAAGTCGACCCATGCTCCTCTTCGTGGATGCTCCACATCTTGAGGTTCTTCTTTAGAGTCAGAAAGCTACTTCCATCCGTACGCATATGAAGTCTTCTCATGAAAATTTGCATGGCATTTTCTTCATCGAATTTCACATATCCACAAACCACTTTAATCATGTGAGATGGTGTGTATACCCGATAGTTGTGAGGTGTATCAGTATACTCCAAAAAATATGCCCAACTCACTATTGGTCTGATTTTTCCGTGCATCCTTGGAAACATGAAAATAAAATTCATGAACCAAATATTCTAAAGTGTGCCACATCTAGTTTATTACCTAAAAATCCTCCTTTGGCATACTCATCTTGAGAATTCGATGAAGACTCCTATTCTCACATATAAAACTATGTTTCATGCTTCCGCCCACAAGTGTAATGGTAGGCCCTACCATGTAACATCGCTCGTGTGTCCCCACAATGTTTATGTTCTCCTTTCGGCAAACCCATTTATTGTGGGTTATGGGGTGCTATTAGAATTCCCGTCAAATTTCTTATGATGCACATACTTCTTTGAATTCATTCAACACATATTATCCACCATCACTCCTAAAAGTCTTCACTTTCCTTCCCATGTCTTTTTCAACAAGTGCTTTGAACCTCGTCAAAATTTTGAGAATGTTTGGTCTTTCTTCTACATGAAGAATATCCAACACTGCATGAAAAATCATCTACAAAGATCACATCATACCCGTGATTGGATGTGAGGCTGCCGAGAATGGTCCACACATCCGGAAAGTGAACTATTTCAAGGACTACCAGGCCTGATCATTCTCATAATGAAAGGTGGATTTGGTGTACCTCTCCCTAATGTACACCCTTTGCATGTATCACACCGCTCAAGTGCACCCTTTTGGAATTCCTATAGAGATATGTTGCATGGTATTCAAAAATCATTGGTTTAGATGACCCAATATTCTATGCCACAACTCACCGAAGTCTCGCATCCGGCATCTTCTCTCGTTTTAGTGGTCCAACAAAATCGTTACAACCAATTTGTAGAGTTTTCATTTCGAACCCCCGATCTTCTTAATTTTTCCCGTGGCTATGGATGAAGGAACGCCTTTCCTTTGCTAAAAACCACATAGTAGCCAGTATCTTCCAACCTTAAATCGAAATTAAATTCTTTCTTCTAAACTCTTGGATGATATATGAGATCTTTAAATGTGAGAGGAGAACCAAACTCCCTATGAAAGGTAACAATACCGATGTCGGTTGCACTATACCTTCCATCATCTCCCATCTCGATGTGCATCTAGAGGTACTTCTCCTCCAATTTTCTGAATAAATATTTGTTTCCGTCATATGGAATGAGGCTCCACTATCCAGGTACCACACACTACCCATCACCGATGACACCATGCATGCGATGAGGGAAAAATTCAACTTGAATTGTGAAGCAAGTGCTTCACTCCGCCGCTCCTACCGAGGGCTTCTTTCCGGCCTTCTATGCATACACTTCATGGCATAGTGTCGTAGCTCGTGACGATGAAAAATTCTAATCTTCGACAAGTCCTTCTTTCCCGCCCGACTAGAATATGAATTGGAATGATGAATTCCCTTTCCTTTCTTTTTCCTTTCCACTTAAGGAATAGTTCTCCTCATCATCATGCTTTCGATGAGGATCCATTTCTCGGTGTTTCACCTGAATCTTTCTTATGCCCAAGTATGATCGCAAACGATCCCACTTCCGTGTAATATCCAACTCAAATTTTGAAGCAAGTGCTTCACTTGCCACTCCTCCCCCGAGGGCTTATTTCCGACCTTTCGTGCACACTTCCGGCATAGTGTCGGTACCGTGACATTGAAAAAATTTAATCTGACAAGTACTTATTCTTGCATGCCCAACTAAACATGATTTGGAATGGGATGACTTCCCTTTCCAAATACAGATATTTCTCCTCATCATCATGTTTTGATGAGGATCCATTTATGTAGTGTTCCATCGATTCCTCTTCTTGCACCAAGTACCACAAATGCTCCCAATTTGGTAGCTTCACCCTTGCATTTATCGAACTCGGTAGTTGTGCCACTTGGGAAGGCTCAAAAGTGCCAGGGATCACCCGCATCATATTTTGAAACCTGCGTAACACCAACACTTCCAAGCTCATCTCGACATCGGGTAAACTTCTTGGTCAAATACTTGGTATTGTGTCACCCTTCTCCATCTTAATTCTTCCTATTGTCCTTCGCTCTAGCTTCCCTATGGTCACCGCCGGTATGAAACAAATCGGTTAAGGCCTTCCACATTGCATATGGAGTTTCTTTCCATAGAGGTTCGAGAAGATATGATCTCCAAATCCTTCCAAGAGGAATCCTTATGGTATTTTCTTCACATTTCTTCCACCGCTAGGTCCCATGTATCGTGGAGATGGTTTTGGGATGCCTTTCAATGAAATCCTTCAATCCATTGTCCTCCAAGATCGCTTCCATCCAAGATCTCCAGAAATTTAATTCGAGCTACCCTCAAGGGCATACTCGAGCCTCAACCCATATAACACCATCCCGAGCCTACTATTAGATCTCGAGAAGAAATCCGCAAAACTTATTCCCTCGTAAGTACAAACTTGTATTCTTATCTTCTATAGTGATTTAATTCCGATACCATGCATAAAATCCACATAGATTCAAAATTATAATTGTAATATGCTAAAAAAATAGACTTGAATTCAATCTACCAATTTTGGAAACCACCCACGATCACGTAGTCGTTGAAGTTATAAACGAGAAAGCATTTAATCACACATTACACAATGATTTTCCAAAGAAAAAGACTCTAACTAAAAACCCCACTATATTTATATTGAATTAGCTTTAAAACATGAGAATATTACAATTTTCTCCAACCCGTGAAACCTTCCGAACTATCTCTATCTCTGCCTTCCCTGTGACAAGCCTAGGCCAATACTTAGTCAATTTTCCTCGCCCTCGCCTTATCCCTATTTCCTTGCACTCGTTTCCCCTAGGTAATTAGACCCTATTAATTAGGGGAAGTCCCCATCCAACATCGACAGTCCATCTAGGTAATTTTTTCTGATCGCATGCACCACTTTTACAATTTGGATGATTATACAAGTGATAGTACAATTCCCTTGAACTCCAATATCAATCGGGTAACTCTCGCTTCCGACATGCATGAGTTATTTATGGCCGAATCATCATTAAATGATTGATCATAGAGTGCATAAATCACTACTAGACCTCTCACTAATTCCTCCATCAATTTGGAACTAGTTAAAATGACTTAGATAAACTAAATTAATTAATTACAACTCAAAAAATAAACGAAATTGGCTCCTATTTTGTAGGAGCCATTCTACATGACTTTTTCAGAAATAATGAGAGGGCGGAGGTGAATCAATATTTATTTTCAATTGTTATTTTTACCAGCTTAGGTCACTTGTAATTAAAACATTAAATGAACAATAAGAATAAATACTTTTATTAATTTCTTCTTTACAATAAATTTAGTACAATAATGTGTAGGGATCCAACCCCAGATGAAGTATACCAATGTTCAATCTCCAAGGCTAAAATATATATTTTTCCAAGCATTGACTTGGGAATTCCCGAGGGTCCAACCTTGTCAACTTTGAGGCACTAACCTCTAGGGAACCAACCCCATCTCTAATATAGGCTCCAACCTCAGTTTCCCGAGGACTCCTATCCTCTAGGGCTCCAACCTTATCTTACAAGGCACCAACCTTGTTTCTATGAGGCTCAAAAATCCTACATCAATCATCAAGATAAGTTTAGTAATTCTTCATGGCTCCCAATAAATCCACAATGAGCCCCAATAATATATTCTCCAACAATGCCTTCTCCAAATCACTTCATCAATGAAAACATTGTATTCTCAAAAGGCGGCCACCACTACTCTTTATATTACCGAAGACATTCCTAAAGTCACCTCATGATTAATGCCCTCAACACATCATGGTCTCCAATTATATCTCCAAGACATTCAAGGTGTATACAATAGGCCACCAAAGTTCGCACTGCCTAAGCCTCTCTTTCAAGGGATTCTTTAAGAACCAGCCCCTAAGGGAGTCTTCACAATGCTTCAATAACAAGATATTTCTCCACAAGCTCTTTAATAGGTGCTCCAAGATGTCTAAATTAATCGCTCAATGGACTACAATTAGTCTCCAAATTTCTCCAAGGTCACTCTTCCGTGTGTCTTCATAAGGTATTTAATAATGATGGATTCAATACTTCAAAGTAGCTTCAAAAAATGCTTCAATGATGCTTACCTACGTGACACAATTCACACTTCAAGGTACCATCCGAGTTAATATAGGAGACTTTCCAAGCTTTCACTTTGAGCTACAACAAGCTCAATAAAAACAAGCGAGAAGTTTGGGATTCACTTGCCCAAGGTGAGCGTCCTTGTTCGAGTCCTTCAAGCTTAAGCACCGAACCTTCACATATGTAAGTTGTCACGGCTAACAGTGGTCACGTTCAGGTGTAGTTTCTCTCCAAAAATATGCTTTACTTGACACTATTCACCAATTACTAATTTATGCAAATCCGGGCTTCAAATAGTCCCTTCAAGGTGGGTCAAGCCCACAGATTAATGATTGTGCTTCAACCAAGCCTAAAACCATGTCTCCAAGGAGACAGTCACATGTCCGAGATACTAATCCATCCATCGCATCGAGTTTGCTGTGACTTTCAAGGATGCCACAAGTATATTCAAATAATCGCTCCCAAACTCGTTCTTAATGGTGACTATCGCCACACAAATATTCTATATGAATCTCGATCACATGGATTCAATCCTGAGATTTAAAAGTCCGCTACTATAGGTCCTGGCCCTACAGTATTCCTTAAAGGTGTTGCCATCGAGCTTCTCAAAGAGTTGCCACAGTCGAGAGGCCCTCTTCAAAGTTCGAGCTTCTACAAACAAATTTAGTCTCTTTGCTACATGATCTGTGGCCGTAGTAAGGGAATTATTAGACCGAGGCCGTAATAGGCTTGTAGATCGCATTTTTGAGCTTTATAAAGATACCCAATCACAGAGTATGCCCATGTACTCGTTGATTTCCTCTCTAAAAATTTCGGGCGTACATGCCTACAGATTCTTCGATATGTTTGCCATAGAAATCTAAGACATAACTCAAACATTATTCTTCGAAATATTTCACCGAAATTATCTGGAAATATGCACCAAAATTTCTTGCTAAATCGATGAAAAAAATAGACTTGCTTATAGTAATTCGTCTTTATGAAAAAGACTATTCATTGGGTCAGAGGGCCAACATGAAGTGACCGAGCATAGGTCAACTAGTATTAAAAAATATTATTTTTAAACTTGAAAATTCATTTTCTCACAAAATAATCGGGATTTTGAAGGCAAGTGAGGGCTCATTAGAAAGGGTAAAAGTCCCTTCAAGATGGTGAAGGAGCCAAGTTGATAGGATTCCTCCAAAGTGATGAAAAATATTATTCTTTGTGACTCGTTCTTGAATTAGATCGTTTTTGTTAAGACTTTCAAGAGTGCCCTCAAACAATTTTCCATGATTTTCCAGTGACATCTATCTCATCAAGTATAGTCCTAATTATAATCATCCATATGCCATTAATTCCTCCAATAGTGTATACATCAAGAGCAAGGACATCATAATGATTATAGGTTTTCTCCATCAAGATAAGAATATCATAATATAAATGAGGTTATGGAATCCCTGTATTCTAACAAAAGGTTGGTTCAAGGACTTTTGATCACTGTACAGATCAATGGGAATCTAGTGAAAAATAACACATCACAATAATTTTCCATCACAAACAATTCCATATTGACATCAATGAAACCTTGATCACCCTTTGTCAACATGGAAATATTCTTCCTCTCCAAAATTTCTCCTCCCCTTCGACATCAAAGGCAATGGATGTCATACTCCCTATTCATCAATAATAGTTCTTCATAGGTAGCTTTCCCTTGTTGTGGTGCTCTTCCTCTTCCGGCAATGTGGTCCACGATAGGATGTTTGAATTTATTCAGTGATGAACTAAACTTCGCCGATGATAAAAAAAAACTCCTCTAGCTGAAGAAAAAGATTTTCTTTGTGATCAAGTGGAAGACATCTTCAACAATGGTCCACTGATGAGAAGGGATTATGTTTCAATGGATTTTTCTCCCCATAGATGATATATCAAAGTATGACTTTTCCATGTAGGGTCTCTTTCATGGATAGCTTTATGAATAATCACAAGCTCCCCATAAATGTATGCATGGTCTCCTTTTGGTAGAGTATCATTATCAAACACTTGGAATATCACATCTTCCAAGGATGTCTTCATCAATTTAATAACATGTGTTGTTGGTCGGACTCGTTCAAGAGACCTTCGCATCCAATTTTCTTTCTTCTCCATGCTTGTGTAAATTTATTCTTTTGGCTTGGTTTTCTATAGTTTTAGCTTGTTTAAGGACCCAAGTCAGTTACAATCACGAGACATATGTCCAATTTTATGGAAATTTAAGTATTCTATTTTTCTCATAAATGAGGATGTATAATTCTTCTTGCAAACATGTCAGATATTGATGAAGACTATTATATTTGTCTCTGTTGTTCCCTACAATCTTGCCATGCCCAAAATTTGTACATTAATAGCAATAACAAAAAAATATACTTTGGTACCTCGGAGGGATTGCCTTGATGTACTCCAAAGTCATTTTGTCTTGGGATCCTTTGATGATATCGATTGCCTCTTGAATTATTGGACACCATCCTTGGGTCTTTCTGTGGAGTAGCATTTCTTCCAATGTCATCTCGACTTTGCCTTGGCCGGAACCTGGACATTAAAATTTCTTCCAAGATTTTCCACATCCTTGTTATTTGGAGCATTAGGGTTTGCGCTATCCTTATTTGAGAGTTTAATTGCATATCCAAGACTCGATTTATAAAGGGGATATCAGATGACTTAGGATGTCATATAGGGTTTGAGAACTCTTCAAGTTCTTATTCAACAAGTCGATCAGCTTTTTTAAGAGAGACAATTTCTCCTTTCAAATTTTCTACAATATTAATTCTTGATAACTATTTGCTTCTTCATTTCTTCCATCATCCTTGTTACTTCATGTGTTTTAGTTTTTAGAGATATGACATTTGATTTTAGTAGGAAAATATCTTAATCCACTTTTTCTAGTGCTTGAAATGTCATAACATTTCTTTTATTTTCTACCTCATCGACTTGTCCTTCTATGAGTGCCAAAGCTTCCATCACCTTCTCATCTCCTCGTGCTTGTTTCCCATTAAGAAATTCGTCATTCTCATATTCCATACATAAAAGTTTCCATTGAACAAAAACTTTCCCACTCAATGAATCTTACTTTTTACGGCTTATAAAGGACACATTTTCAGATGGATTAGAGGTTTTCTTTCCCTTGGATTTTCCATTTGTGTTCTAAGGATCAAACTCATCGTCGTTAGCTTGGTGAAAGGTAATTAGCTCCATTCCAATTTTTGTAAATACTCGTGAGAGTGGGGGGAATCAATATTTATTTTCAATTATTTTTACCTATTAGATCACTTATAATTTAACACAAAATGAACAATATGCACAATATTATTATTATTATATTCTAAATAAATTTAGTACAATAAATGTGTAGGGCCCAACCCCAGATGAAGACACCAATCTTCAATCTCCCAAGCCCAACCTATATTTTTCCAAGCACCGAATTGACTTCCCAAGGTTCCAACCTCATTAACTTTGAGGCACAAACCTCAGGAACCAACCCTATATTTGGCACAGATCCAACCCAGTTTCTTGAGGACTCCTATCCTCTAGGGCTCCAACCCTACCCTCTCCCACAGCCCAACCTTGTTTCATTGAGGCTCCAAACTCAGCCTTCAATTTGTCAAGATAAGTTTAATAATTCTTCACGAAACCCAATAACATATGTAACGAGCTCGAAAAATATCTTCTCCAAAATTGCTTCTCCAAATCACTTCATAAATGACAACCTTGTCTTCTCAAAAAAGGAGTCACCACTCCTCTTCATTACGTGCTACAAAGACATCCAAAGTCACTCGATTTCCTCAACGCATCATGGTATCCAATTATATCCCCAAGACCTTCGAAGGTGTCTTAAATAGGCTTCCAAGTTCCGCACCTACTCTAAGCCTCTTCTGGCGACTCCTTAAGAAATCTCCAAGGGAGTCTTCACAATGCTTCAACAACAAAGATATTTTCCACAAGCTCTTCAATAGAGCTCCAAGATTTATACAATAAATTCTCCAATTAGCGAATACAATTAGTCTCCAAATTTCTCCAAGGTCAAATTAAGGTGTGTCTTCACAAGATACTTAATAATGATGGATTCAATACTTCGTTAGCTCAGCAATTCTTCAATGATGCTTACCTATAGGACACAATTCACACTTGAAGGTACTTGATCTCAGAGCAGCTAGAGACCGTCCAAGCTTTCACTTTGGGCTACAAAACTTCAATAAACTAAGCTAAAAGTCCTGGGATCTACTTGCCCAAGGTGAGTGTCCTTGTTATGAGTCCTCATTCAAGCTTAAGTATTGAAACCTGCCATCCGTAAGCCGGCTACACGCTAATAAGTGGTCAAGTATGAGGTGTAGTTTCTCTCCAAAAAATATTCTTACTGAAAATCGCTCACCAATTACTAATTTTAAAAATTCTAAGCCCAAAACAAGCTCCTTCAAGGTGACTATTTCACAAGCTTAATGATTGTGCTTCAACCAAGCCTAAAAAATGGTGCAAATGCCTCCAAGGAGACAAAAATATTTCGAGGTGACTAGTCCATCCACTGCACCAATTTGTTGTGACCGCCAGGATGCCACATGGTATCTTCAAATAATATGCTCCCCAAACTTTTCTTAATGGTGACCTATTACATATAGGATCAAGAATGACCATTGTGGCTTCAAGCCTTGATTTAAAAAAATCTGATGCTACAGTCCGGCCCACAAGCATGACTTTAAGGTGCTACTTTCCGATATTCTCAAAGAGATACCAAAAGTCCGAGCTTCTGCACAAAGTAAAATTTAGTGCTCTTATTAGACCAAGTTGCACAGTTTTCAGATTGGAGTTTTTGAGCTTTATAAAATATACCCAATCACGGAAGCATGCCCAAAGATTTTGTTCATTTCCTCAAGAATTTTAAAATGTATATGCTTTGGACCTTTGGATATGTTTTCCATAGAAATATAAGACAAAACCTATATATTCTTTCTTTCTCAACATTTTACCCAAATTTTCTCTTAAATATGGACCAAAATTGATTTTCAAATTGATGAAAAAATAGACTTGTATTTATAGTAATTTGTCTTTATGAAAAGACCTATCTCGTTGAGCTGATGGGCTTACATGAAGGCATCACATAGGTTGGATAGGCCTTCAAAAATTTTTATTTTTTAAACTTAAAAATTCACATTTTCACACAAACTACTCGGGAGTTCAAGGCAAGTGAGGGCTCATTAGAAAAGGGAAAATGTCTTTCCAAGATAGTGAATGAGCCAAGTCGATAGGATGGTCCAAAGTGACGAAAAATATTTTTATTTGTGATCGTTCTGAAATTAGACTATTTTTGTTAATATTTCAAGAGTGCCCTTCAATAATTTTTCATGATTTTCCATGACATCTATATCATCAAGTGTAGTCCTAAGCATAGTCATCCATATGTCATTAAGTCCTCCAATAATTTACCATCCATTAAGATTAAGGACATCATAATGATTTTAGGGCTTCATCATGAAGACAAAGGATATCATAATATAAATGAGGTTACATCTTCATATTCGACAACAAGGTTGGTTCAATGACTCTCATCACCAGGGCATTATGATCAATGGAAATCTAGGGAAACATCATGCATCAAAATAATTTTCCATCATAAACAATGGCGTATTGACATCAATGACAACCTCGACTAATAACTCAAGTTATACCTCTAACGGAATTCAACCAACCAACTAAGTCAAACTAACTTTGTTAAATCGTACAAGATGTCAACATATGATATGTGGAATTACAATTTTATTCTAATTTAATTCAAGGAAAATTAAATTAAATCTTTCTTGGTGCCATTTTCAACACTCGTAAACATTCTAGGATGGGGTAGGCGCAAAGGAGGTGTGGTCTCTCACATAAAGCCTCCGAACATTATTATCCGAAATAAGAAGGAGATTTTCAAGTTAAAGGCTCCTTATGTGATGTATAACCCAAGTATGATATTGATGTTGTAAAAATATGTCTTATCAATCGACTGCTATTATGAGTATACTTCAATTTGAGAATCCTTGTACTCTCAAGATGGGATTATGAATACCTCCTTGGTTAATAAGGAGTGTTGTAAAACATAACTATATTTGTTTCAATAATGAATTTTGTAATTATGAAATAGTATAAGTTCTATAAAAAGAGAAAACACTTTATTTATTCAAGCATGGGTTTCATGTTTCAAAGTCTAGGTCAAAGCATTTTCTTCATGCTTCTAGGGCTTGTTGTAAATTTTTGTAGATGTTCTATGCTTGATGCAACTTTACTTCAAACCCGATACCAAATAGAAATCACATAAAAACATGAAAGTAAACATGGAACATGTTCCAATAGATCGTACCATGAGCACAAGCAAAATACACTTAATCAACAAAATATATGTGTTTAAAAGCAGGCGGCCACCAGATGCTTCAATCCAACAAAGTCTCATCAATTATAGTCAACCAATTAGAATTGTCACACAACCCTTAAGACAACTCTACAATAGTCAATCCAAAGTCAACAAAAGCTTCACATTGTCCAACAATGGTCAACGTAGAACAACAACAACAAAGTCAACGCAACAAGGTCAACCCGTCAACGTCTAGCCTTAGTTTTGTGCCAAATGCAATCGCATCGAAATTTTTGAAAAGTTTGAGGTGAAGTTGACCAAGCGTTGACCAAAGTCAACATCGGTCAAAGTCGTCGCAGAAAACCCTAGAACATATCCGAAACCCTAGCTACCGTTTTCCCACGGTGAGAGAAGAGAGGCCTCCAAATGATGATCGAATTCAATCGTATATAAGAGAGAAATGTGTGGTGAGTGATGGTGAAATGACCTCCAACACCAATATATATCCATCTATGAGTGTGTGTGACACATCTATCATTTAAGCTCACATTACAATTTTGGCCGACTTGCATGATAAAGTGGAATTAATTCAAATAAATACCGTCATCCCGATTGAAGATGATCTTTATTTGATATTTCACCTCTTCGAAAGAGGAACTAATAAAAATATTGGCATCATCATCAAGAAGTACAAATACGTGAGTTTGAACTGCTCAAAATTAACACTCCTCCTCAACTTAGGAGACACCCATCCACTATGCCATCCAAACATTTGCATCATCCTCGTAACTTTCTCTTTTCGTATCATTATTTATTTAAAATGGTGAGTTTACAATGATATCACATTCTGCTGACTCCAAAGTCACCGTAGTTTCAACCTTTCATAGGACTCAAAGGAGTCTCATACTAACCCGAAGTCACTATGACCCCAGGCCGCCTGGGAGGTCCGAAACCTCACTAATTTGACCCATCAAGTGGTTGGACACGTGTCATCCTAGAAATAGAGTACGAAAATCGTTGATGCATCCATCGGTCTTTCTATTGGCCTCTATCCATATTTCCCACCAAATTGGCCAAGTTGAGAGGTACTTCCCATGAGTCCTGGGTCTCATTGTAGGATGCATAAGCAAGTACGTATCAAAGAGAGGTGAACAAACTTAATATCATCATGGGGAAGAAAGCACACCACCAAGGTCTGAAAGCCTTGCCCCGTGGTTGCTTATAACTCTAAGAAGCTATCCCCAAAGCCCCCGTGAGTTCCCGCAGCTCATCGGTTTGCGATGACCAAACATAGGGTCATTCTACAATTCCAAGATTCTCACGGAAGGTTAGGAAATTGTCCTTCCCCAAGGGCTTTATGAGAATATCCGCGACCGTTCATTAGCGGTTGAGATTCAACAAGATGTGATGAAGCTTAGTGAAAATAAGTCGCCTTCACTAAGTGGGCCCGCAAAGGTTTTTAGGTGCAAGTCTATTTTTAGACTATGTCTATTTTTAGACATGGTGATCATATTTCGTGTTGTAGGATGCTATTTGTGGATGGTTGGTCAAGTTGGCAATAGATGAAATTATTTTTGAATATTGGGCAAATTCTATTTATATATCACAATAATCTAAAAATAGATGCATGTCAGATGATATTAGCTCTTAGTAATAGACTCTGACAATAAACATCAACTTATTCTCTTAGAAAGATTTATTTGTTGAATAGATTTGGAAAATCAAGGTCAAGGAATTACGTAATTCCTAGGTTTATTGGTATTATGTATGAGGACTCAGTTTAGAATTGAAGTGCAAAGTTACATTTGTGAGTTTGAAGAGTAGTTGGCGGTGAGTTTTTTAGTGTAATATTCCTAATTATTAGCCCAAGCTAATAGGAATGTGTAATTTTGTTTACTTTTATTGCCTATCATAAGAAAAAATGTGTAAGGGAGGACAATAAAAACTCTTGAAACCAGTAAATAACTAATGCCCACGTAAGGCTAAATTCGGGGGCCGCCTTTAATAAAATTCTTTATGTGAAAGGGATTGTGACAATTGACTGGTCAACACTACCCAACCACAAGGTTGTCCGTATGCAAATGTACCTCCTAGATGCATAATGTAGATCTAGTTGGAGGCTACACACAGAAAGGAGCCAAACTTTGAGATGGTTTAGATTTTTGCAAGGCTTTCATCCTGAGAAACAGGTGCAGAGGAGAGCAACATGAGGAAGAGAACACACATGGAAAGGATTTTTCTCGTTTAGACACTTCTGTTCTTTTGGTCATGACGTAGGAATAGTGCTATTTAGGCACTTGGGTGTTTCTGAGTGGGAATCCCAATTCTTTCCTTGAGAGGCCTCTGAAGAGCCTTGATTTTTTTGTCCACTATCGCATTTGGTCAAGCTTCTACTTCCAAATGGAATACGATCCTGTTGAGGGTTTGGTTGCCTTTAAATGCAGTCAGAAGTGGAGGCGACCACTGCATCAAAGCATTCTAGTGCCTTTTCACTAGGAAAGCATTCTATCCCATTAGAAAGAGTGTATTGGATCATCAAAGCTCCAGATCCATACCTTCACATCAGGCCAAAATATTCATCAAGGCTACAAATGCAATTTGTCTTCTAGGAATACGTCGTTATCCGTAAGAGGAAAGTTGTGAGTTTTGGCAAAGAATTGAGGAGTGACTTTCCGGCGATGAGAATTTGTATCTCACTATGGTGAGCCATGGATTTCTATTCTCTATCCATATCATATTCGCATATGATTCAAATAATTCTGTATAAGCTTCAGGAATTCTCGTAGAAATCTATAGATCACCCATATGCTTCATGTTTTGCCGAAAACCCCAAGGGGTATGTAAAATAGAGACAATATAGTGTACCGATCTAATATAGATATAATATTTTGTACATAGATCTGTCCTATATTTAAGTTGTAAACTCATGTACTTTCCGTTTACTCATAAAAATAACGCTATCAAGGCTTGCAGTTGAAATACAATTGTTGCAACGCCTTCTTTGGAGGGTTTTTCTCATTAAAGTCTTTTATCTTTCTCTTCGTAATCGAATGGGCCACATTGTAAATCTGATTTACTATTGTAAGCTAATTTTTAGCTATCATATTGGTCTCTTATTGTTGCTATCTAAAACTCGTTATTTTCCGGGCCGTGTTCTTTTTGTTGTTGCGCCTTCTTCTACAACTTCGGGCCACCGGGTGTGGGGAGATCCGTTTAACCCATCTAGTTTGATTTTTTTCGGGCCCTCTTTGATTTCAGTTCTTATTATCTTATCCTAAGGGATCCAAGGGCTGATTTCAAGAGTTATAACATCCATTCCCGAAATGCATTTTTCGTGCATGTCTTGGCTAGTAGTCCCGATTTTGGGATATTACAAAGGTATTGGAGCATCTATTTTTGACAAAATTTCCGTGCTTTGCTGATTGAAGAGCCAATATGTCTTTTCTCATGGAAAGAAAATATTGATGAAGAAGTGTTACATTAAAGACACAAGAAACGGGCAAGATCCCTTTTACCGGAAGCTTCAGCAGAAGAGTTTTCAAAAACTCTTTCTCAAGCTATGTATGAAACCGAAAGAAGAAACTGGGAATGAAGAGGGAGAGACATGCGTATCCCTCAGGAGGATTCTCTACATTAATAAATCTCCAAGAATTTTACCATGTGTGTGAGCATTCATCCACATAACTTGATTCCAACGTTGGAACATGCCTACTTTCATGTCAAAGAAAGAAGGAAAGGGAGGAGCACCAAAGGAGGAATATTCGGTGATTATCTCCAAGAATATGAGTCTCTATTAGGGAGATTCAAAGAGCATCTCGCCTTCCTAGAGTTCACTAACTCAAAAGCATCAATATCCAACACCTACATTAGAAGAAGAGGTGGTTTTCATCACACTTTGGGTAGATTCTTTCTACCTACTTTTGATGGATCGTCTTAAAGACCCGCCCAAGCCTTGGGTAAGGAAGCTGAATATTAATTTAGCTGCATCAAGTTTCCGTACAAGAATCCTTGAGAGTAGCAGCGCTGCATCTTCAAGGAAAGGCTTATACTTGGTGGCCGTTTGAGTCCTCTTCCTTGGAAAGGACAACATTCTTCTTATGCAAAGTTCACTAGGAGACTAGTAAAGGACTACGTAGACATTCTCGAGACTTCTGAAAAAGAAAATCAAGCCCAAGATATATGAATCTTTGCATGTTTGAATATTCCATGGAGCCAACTCTAGTCTTAAACATTGTTGAGGGGGTTGAAGGTCCGTTGCACAATTTTCCGCAGGCAAAAGCCCCACTACAACAAGGTCTCTTTTCTCAAAGAGAAGACATGAGGGTTCCTTCTTCAAGAAGAGATCAAGAAAAATGATCTCTTAATGTTGAAGCATCATCCAATGATGAGGAGAAGGGAGAGAAGGAGCAGAGAATATCCTCTAGTGGCTTGGACAATAGGAGGAGATCTATTTTCATTTGGAGACTAGAGAAGAAGAAAAGGCTTCCACTAGAGGGATTCTTGGCATCTTTGCAAGGAGTTCCTAAGGATATTCCATATGGAGGACATGAGAAGCATGTGTCTTTTCTAGAAGACATTGAGATAGAACAAAGGAGGGATCAAAAAATGTTGATAGCAGAAGGTGATCCACTATCGTAAGAGAATGGAGCAAATGCTCCAATCGTGCACCTTACACCACTAAGAGGGGTCTCCAAATTCTCATGAGACTTCCACACATAAACCAGAAAGGAAATTTCAAAGTAGCTGTGGACATGAAGACCTCATCTATCATGCATATGAGAAAGGTTCTAGATCTCATTATCTAGTGGAAACCACCTGGGAGGCCACCTCGATGTGGCTGCATTCTGTGGGGGATACTCTCACAACTTGCTGCTCCAAACTTAGATCCAGGAGGGCTTGGAGCACTTGAAGACAAAGCTACAACACTCTCCGAGAGACTTGGGTAAGCTCAAGGAGGAGGGAAATCTTCTTCCCTTATCATCATCACCTACTCTCCTTTCTCATCCTACACCGTGGGAGGGGAAGAATGGAAGGAACAACCTTCCAAGACACACCTTGGCATAGGAGATGTAAAGGGAGGGATAAAAACATTACATATACTTTGGTTGATGCATCATCAATAGTGTCATTGTTGAGCAATGTAGATCTATATTAGAAATCCCAACTGCTAGTGGATTATTCCAAGGATCTTCACACATGTATGATACTTCGATGACCAAAATTAAAAAAGAAGAGGGCTAATTAGTCCAAGGAGAAGTCATTTATCATCATGGTAGAATATTTTTTCCTAGAGATTCTAAGCTCAAGCATAAGATCCTACAAGGAGCCTACAAGGAGTCTCCTCCGTTTCACCATCTATATTCCATGAGGATGTACAACATCATCATGAGGAGCTTTGATTGGATAGGCTCGAGAAGGAATTATATCAGAATTTTCAAGAATGCATGAGCTATTTGGAGTTAGCAGCGGTATGGGACTCTTCATAAGAGTCATTTCAGCCATCTTTCCTTCTTTGGAAAGGGGAGAAAGATCCATGCACAACTCCATGTGTATGAGACTTTTGTTGTGTGTTGATATGTTCATGTAAAGCAAAATTTATTTTTCTGATTGTGGCTATGTTATTTTTTCCATTTGTATGCAGCTAAAGACTCCTAAAAGGAGAAATGTATCATGTAAATTCCCATGGCAATTGTTGGGCCATTAAAATTCTGAATTTGGCCACTCCCTTGATGTGCAAAGGGAGATTTATTTTCATGATGGGTGCTTCCTAAAGGCACCAAATTTATCTCACATTTTCTGCAATAGTGAGACGATTTGGGAAGGGGCAAGTGGTGGGAAACCCAATTAACATACTTGGATCCGATGCGTATAGGAGATTCTTTGCATCGGTTCCACACATGTGGACTATGACCCACCTCCCTATGCAAAAATTTCGTTTGTATGTACATTGTTTTGATTCCTATCCACGATGTACTTGTAATTTTCATAGGGATGTATGGAGGAAAGAGGGAAGGAATGTAAAGGAGCCATATGGAATGGCTATTCCCATGTACTTTATGTCTCATATTTCGTGCAGAACATCGGGACAAACCATGTTTGTTTCCTATAACCTATTGTCTTCTTAAGGAGATGAACTATTTGTATCTCATGAGAATTTTGGTGAGCAAGTCACAGGAGGGATGGTTTGGTGAACACTTGGCACAAGGAGGAATATTAACTCATAAGCTCTCAGGTCACCAATGGAGGAGGATATGAGTTGCAAAGATCATTCTTACTTTGGCTTTTGAGGACAAGAAACATTTTGAGTGGGGACCGTAATATTCCTAATTAACCCAAGCTAATAGGAATATACAATTTTGTTTCATTTTCTTATTGCAAGAATAAATGTGGAAAGGGAGGACAATAAAACCTCCCGAAACCAAAGATATAAATCAATGCCCAATGTGAAGTACAACTGGGTCACCTTACGAAATCTCTTTATGTGTGAAAGGGGGATTGTGACAATTGACCTGGTCAACAGACCAAACCAAGGCCGTTCCAGATGCAATGTACCTCCTAGACGTCAAATACGTATCTAGTTGGAGGCTAAGCATGTGAAAGGAGCTAAACCTCTGAGATGGTTTAGGGTTTTTTTCAAGGCTTTCATCCTATAAATGAAATATGAGAGCAACATGAGAAGGTTGTTGAAAATATTGTATTGAAAGGATTTGTCCGTTTAGACACTTCTCATTCTCTCGTTGTTTAGCTGAGAATAGTGCAAAGCTGTTTAGCACTTGGGTTTTCCCTGAAAGGGAATCCCACCTCTTCCTCTGAGAGGCCTCTTGAAGAGTCTTGCATTTCTCCATTATCAGCATTTGGCCAGCTTCTACTTCCAACTACAACACAGAGGTTGTTGAGGGTTTGGTTGTCTTTGTGGTTATAAAGAAGTGGAGGTTAGATCTATTCCGATCTAAGCCATAGTTGCCTCTTTTCACTAGGAAAGTCTTCTATCCTATTGGAAAGACATTGGATCATCGTAGCCCGCATCCATACCTTAGCAAGAGGCTAAACTATTCATCAAAGCTACAACGTAGTTTGTCTTCCAAGATCGCGTTATCTCGCAAGAGGAAAGTTGCAGTGAGTTTTGGCAACAATTGAGGAGTGATTTCTGGCGAGGAGAATTTGTCTCTCACTATGGTGATCCATGGATTTCTCGTTCTTATCCTTATCATATTTAGATCTGATCCTAATACTCCTATATAAGCTTTAGGAATTCTCGTAGAAATTTGTAGATCCGTCGCATGAGATCTCGCATCTACTCCATATGCTTCATAACAATAAAACCCCAAGGGGTACATAAAATAAAGACAATCTAGTGTAAAAATCTAATATAGATCTAATATTTTGTACACATATTCGTCCTAGATCTAATTTTTTAACCTAAAACTACTGCTTACTCATAAAATAACACTCATTAAGGCTTTTTAGTGAAATACAATTGTTGCAGCATTTCTTTTGGAGGGCTTTTCTCATTAAAGTCTTTGGGTATTTCTCTTCGTACACCGAATGGGCCACATTGTAAATCTGATTTACTGTTGTAAGCTAATTTTGAGCTATCATTGGCCTCTATCGTTGCTATATAAAACTGCGTTGTCAAAGGGGGCACCGGTTTCGGTATTGTCACAGTCCTTCTCGGGGTAGCTATGCCACATCGGTGTGGGAGATTTGTTTAACCCACCTAGTTTGATTTGTTTTGGGTCTCTTGGGTTTGGGTCTTAGATTATCAGATCTAAGGGATCCAAGGGCTGATTCTAAGAGTCGTCACATCCATTCCCGAAAAATGTGTTTTTAAGGCATGCCATGCAGTTACCCCGATTTTGGGATACGCACTGTGTTTGTCTTTAAGCACGGAGTTAAATCCACTGAGCGAGATGTAACTAGTTTAAATTAGCATACACTAGTGAGAGTTAAGTTAATTAATTAGTTAAACTAATTCACACAACAATAAATCACTAACAACCGAACAAACAACAATAATCATGCGTGCATGACAGCTCCAAAGTGGGAGACCTAGTGGAGAGATAGGTGAAAAGGACAAGATGGACTATCCGTTGTGACTATAGTGATGCATTTATTGCATCACACCCACATTGGAGCCGAATGAGGATTGCACAGTCAGAGGAAGGTAGATTTGAATTCATTCGTGGGTCTTCTTCAAAGAGGGATTGCGTAGTGGAGTGGGCAAAGTTATCAGTAGCAAGAAATCAAGGCATGGATTTGCATTTCTTTTGATTAGTTATGTGACGATTGTATTGTTATAAGAGCTTGATGTACTAATATTTGTATGATTACATGATCTCCATGATATAAATAATATGATAAATAGCTTTTAGCTTCGTGATTTCCCCGTTAAACAACCGTGTTATGTGCGATTGTTTTTATTGCTTCATGTGTTTGCAATTGAGTTTTAAATTTCCGCAAAGTATTAACAATGGAAGATCTTCGTATTTAGCAAGAAGATAAATATTGTTAGATAAGAAGAACCAGATATACATATGGCGATCTTGCATATAATTTTTACATGGTATCAAAGGTTACATTGATTTGAGATTGCAATCGTGAAGAATTGCCGAGTTTGTGTCGGTGGAAAATTCGAATTTGCCGCGTAAAAATTTCGTGCTTATTGTTGAGTATACATTGAAATGTATTTCAATGGGTTGCGATTGGAGTATTCCCTTTAGGGTAGCTCAAATTACATAGCCCTGAAGGATAGGATGGAGGCCATGCTGGAGGATAATGGACTAAAGGAGTTCATCGATAGCGATGTTCGTAAGTCGGGTCTCCGGTGATGCCGCATTACTTTACGCATGGAAAGAAGGTAGCAAAGACAAGAAGAATTTTTTGGAAGGTGGGAAGGACCATATTATGTATAGCCTTCACGGAAAGCCACTCCATTTGTAATGTGGAAGGATTTAATATATTTTTTTCCAAAGTAGTAGCAAAATTTGTGAAAAGTTGGCGCCGAAAGATAAGCTCGTAAAATAAAAATGGAGAACGACGACAATATTCAAAAATATCTCACGAAGTTTTTCCATTGTAGGGATGAACTCGGGAAGTGTGGGGATTACCGTTGATGACATGAATTGCAGAGCTGCCTCTTGCTCTCCGAAGAGTTGGCATGGCTACGAAGCCTTTGTCAATGGATGGGAGAAATCACAGATGGGAGCGAATTTGGTCGGATTCGTGAAGGATAGAGATAAGGCAAAGTACTTGGGATGGCTCTTCATCAAGAATGATGATGAAGAGAATTGCACTTTGGCTGCCAAATCAAGGAAGGGGAAGGGGAATAAATCCCATCCAAAAATCCGAAGCTAAAGGGAAGAAGGTGGATTTGTCCAAGGTGAAGTGTTTTCACCGTCACGGCCCTGGGCATTTTCGCCACTAATCGCCTACGAAAATAAGAACAAGAAGGTCGTTGAGCCGCAAATTGGAGAGGCCCCAGCCTCGCTATTTGAAATTGATTTCTCTTTGATCGCATGCTTGGTTTCAAGCTCAATGGGACCCGATGTGGTATCTTTGATAATGGTGCGTCTTTCCATATGACGGTGGAGACAAAGAGCTGTTTAGTGACTGGAGGAGAAGGATATCCAAATGCATATAGAGATGGGCGATGATGGTCAGTGACAATGTGACCATCATTGGGACCATTGCCTTTGAGAGGGAGTTAGGTAATCCATTTCTTTGAAAGATGTTATGCATGTTCCAGTCCTAAGAAGAACTTGGTCTTGGCCGCAATGTTGGAAGACAAAGGTTATGATGTTTTTTTCGAGGGAAAAGCCCATCGGACATATAAAACAATGAAGCCAAAATAAGAGGATTTAGACTTGAGTTAAGAATATCCTCGCAAGTTGGAGGTAGAGTGGCCGCATTGAATGATGGGCAAAGCGTAAGAAGTGGTGAGCTTTCCGGATGAGGGCAAATTATGGCACAGGAGATTGGGCCATCTTCACCATGGCGCTTTGAAGAGTTTCAGTGAAGCAGATTTATACTAGACTTCCCAAGGGTACCCTCGTTAGAAAGATTAGTGCAAGGGATGTAATATGGGTAAGTTTGTGGAAGACCACCCTTTCATGAGAAGGAGAACCGTGCTTTGGTGATCCCGGAGAGAATTTGTTGGGGTTCCCATGTTTTGCGATTTGGCAATACCAAAAGATGAGACAACATCAAACCACTGGGGGTCTTCAGATCTAGCCCTTCGGACCCGGAGAGGATTCTCTCCACAGAGCAAAGAATGATATGTTCTTAAAGCTCGAATTGAGACGTTAGGCTAGTTATAGCTACGTAAGGGGGTTTTAAAATGATCTCGGTTGAAGGGTTGCTAGTTGGTTAGGGAGATCATGGAATGGGGTGCTAATGGGAGAAAAGGAAAAAAGCAAGAGGATGTTTCAAAGAAGGAGAATAGGACAAGATGTTGCCATCCATTGGGCTATGGAGTCATGAAAGGGAATTACTTGCAACAACTAGCCAAGGCTTTCAAAGGGCAAGTCATCTATACTAAAGGATCTTTTTAGATAGATGATGGGATGGAATATTAAGGGGGAAAGGAAAGAAGGAAAGCAACCAATTTTCTCGTCTATGCATCAGGTCATAGGTCATTTAACTCCCGTACCGCTTGGACATACTCAAAGGTCGCTCTCAAAGAGACAAAGGGGCAAATTATAGACTGCATCAGAGGTCATTTAACTCCGTGTCCGCTAGCAACTCCAAGGGAAAACAAAGGATAAGATTACAAAGAAACATCTAAGAAGCAAACCCCCAAGTTCATACATCAACAATAGGTAATAAACATCTGCCGCCGGTTAAACCCATGAATTTACTCTTGGATAACATATTTTAGTAGAAAACATTGATGGCAAGGAGAGAAGACAACATAGGGCACCTAACATAGAATCCTATACCATTATTCCGATGCAAGCCCGTAAGAACATGAAACAACATGTAAATGAAATAAACAGAAAGTTAAGAAAAACATCACCAATAGTAATAGACCAGGATCCGTGAAATGTGCTTTGATTATTGATGCAAAACCAATCATGTACAATATGGCTCAATGGCTAATACAAATTCCAACTTCTCCTCCCGTACTTATTACATACAACTGATCATGATTTCTCCCACGATCGTTCTAATACCAAATGAATCCCCTTAATAGCAAACCCACAAAGAATCGAACAACCACCCTTACAATTCGTTCTCTGGGATCTTTTATAGGAGAAGAGGGAGAGACAGAAGTAGATGAGCAAATGAATGAGACCAAGACAGAATGGCGGAAGTGTCCACGCCCACACCGCTAATGGCTATGCGGCGCTCCGAGCACTCTGCATCGTTTGGAGGCTCTCCGTCAGGCCGGAATTGACCTCTCGATATGTTCTTTAAGTCCTTTCGGTGCTTGAGCTCAAGGCTAGCCTTGAACAGATGAACCGGTGAAAGATCTACACGGTTCTCCATTCCTCTTCACGTCGCTGATGTGGGCCTCGAGAAGTTCGTCGTTACATTAATCTCGTTTAAGGCTCAGAGGCATGGAGATTGCCGGTAGAAGGTACTGGAGTAAACGCGCCATCATAGGTGGCGGCATGGCGCATTCTGGTTGGTGCGCTCTTAGTCTTCAAACAAGGTTTGCACTTTTGAATGTGGGATTATGACCATTAATCTTCACTTGGCGGTGCTCAAATCCCTTAAATCCGTCTCTATCCCATTTGGCCGTTGAATTGGGCTCGTTATCTTCGCACAATTTAAAATAAACCTGTTTATAACCTTGTGGAGAAATACTGTGGAGGCAAGAGTGAACTTCGGTGGAAGAGTGGAGAAACGATGGAAAGTGGTGGCGAAACTAAGGAAAAACAAGAAACAAGAAAAGAGGAGTGGAGAAATGATCGCTAGTGTAGATGGCCAAAGGCTTTCACTCGAGCGAATTACAAAGAAAAGGGGGCAAACAATGGAGCGGAGCATGGATGTGGGACCCGACAGAGGCGGGAGTGGCTATTGAATCAAACCGTTAGATCTTAACCCAACGTGACTATGATGAACTTGGGCCAATCGCAACGGGAGATCGGAGCTGGGAGCGATCGCAACGCACAACACAAAAGTTTCGATTGCGATTGGATATTGGAGATGCGACGAGCTAGGACCGTCGATCCGGGGAAGGAATGGACGACGGAGATGAAATTGCTGAGTGCGTAGAGAAAGGGAATGCAATTGCGATCAATATTGTAGGACTTGCGGACAGCCGCCGACCGTTGATCTCGGGTCCGCATCAACGGCTCACAATCCATCGAGGGAGAAATGAGGTGCGGCGGGGAACGAAGCGATTAGCGCCGAGCCGTAAGATCGTAGGGAGATGAATGGTCAGATGAATCGCAGCATCGGGAGAAGGACTCGATGGCTGACGTCTGAGAGGTGATTGAGCGCCGACCGTCGACCGAACATCAACCGCCGCATGCAATCGGGGACAAAGGCAATCGTGGACCTGGTCACAAGCCAGGATTGACCTGTGGGTGCGACGTGGATGTTGCGACTGCGATGGGCGGGGCTTACATTAGCGCTCCGGGGCCGTCGATCCTTACGATAGATCAACGGACCGCAACTCATCGCGAGACTTTGTGTTAAAACCAATCGCATCGGGTTCTTTGTCGTTGAAGGGTGGAAAGGAAATGCACCCGCCCATAGTTTCGATTGCGATTACGCTCGGGACTTAAGCGGCTGTCCCGGCCGCCGGGGCATGTGTGGGAAGTGGTTTGAAAGGGCCGGCAGAAGGGGCCAGCCTTATAATAAGGCCTGAAAAGGGGTTTTAGCCCATTTTAAATGGATTTTAAGGGGTTTAAAAGGGAAACGATAAGGGGGAAAATGGGAAATAAAGAGTAAGGGAAGGATTCAAGGGGATTGTGGAGGTAAATGGGGAACAGAATGGGAGACAAGGAGGATAAAAAGAGGCTAAATGAGGGTAAAATAAAGGGGGAAAGGGAGGCCTTGGGAATTTCTTCACATAGCAAAGAGAGGCTTTAAAAGGGGAAACAGTAAAGGGGAATTCATCAAAGGATAAAGGCACAAAGAGGCTTCTGAAGGAGATCGTATTTTCGCAGGAAATGCATTCCCGAAGGCTCAAAAACAATTTAGCCCCTATTTTCTTGTCAAAAATTTATAGGGGGGCTAATGTATTCATACGTACGGTGGACTCTTCGCTTGCTTCAACAACAAACACAAGTATTATGTTATATTTCATAGATGACTATTATTTTAGATGCTGGATCTTTCTTCATCCAAAGAAGAGGAAACCTCTCAAAGTTCTCGTAGTTTAAAGTATTGGTGGAGAAAGAATCTGGGAAGCAAGTGAAAGCTCTACGAAGTGATAATGGTGGTAACATATCTCAGGAGAATTAAAATACTTTTGTAGTAAAGAAGGACCAAGAGAACTCATAGCGCCCATAACCCACAAAAAATGGGGTTGCGGAGAGGAAGAAAAGACGATTGTGGTGCCGTATGAGCAATGCCGCATGACTGTGGCCTACCGATGCACTTGTAAGTGTACATGCAACACCGTGGTTTATGTGAAAAACTCGTTGTCCTCATAGAGTACTTGGGATGAGTACACCGAAGAAGATTTTACCGGTAAGAAGTCGATATTTCTCATTTAATATTCTTGGGTTCATCCGGTTACATTCATGTGACAAAGGACACCAGAAGAAGTTGGAGCCAATTGCAAAAGTTGGGATATTTGTGGGGCACAGAACACCTCATAATTACCTCTGGTGTATTTCTAGACAGTCGAATGTTCGTGGTGCGATGGATATCGAATTCAGCTGAGAAAGCCATGAAGCGGTTGCTGAGAGGGAGCTACACTTGCATGCGAGGAGGAAATTTTGTTCCCAAATATGAGCCTCTAGATGTGGATCAGCCATATGAGGCATTCATGGAGTGAGAGTCCACTCATGCAGAATCAAACATCGCATATGCGTAAAGCGACTACGTGGGCCGAGATACCGAAGCGTGATGCAAACATTACGTAATGCAGAAGTCCCTACATCATAGCGTGCATGAGATAGTCACCGACCGATTTACCGGATACATGGCTCTTATGAGCAAGTGTGTCATGACAAGAGCCATCTTATTTTGAAGAAGTTAGTGGCAGAGCCTACATGGATGATGCCATGGTGAGGAGTATGACTCCATTGTTAGGAACAATGCTTGGGAAATTGTTCTAAGGCCAATGGGTAAATCAAAGGGTAAGATTCGAAATGGATCTACAAGGTAAAGCAAACCGATGGGAGCTTCGTGAAGTATAAGGCAATATTTTTTTCTTGGAGGCTTCTCACGCATCGAGGGGATCGATTATGAAGAAACCTTGCACCTCGTCACTGTTCTTCATAAGGACCATCCTTGCTCTCTTAGCGTAGATGGGTTGGCACATTCATCGTATGGATGTGAAGACCATTTTCCTTAATGGGATCATTGAGGAAGAGGTGTACATTGAGCAACCCGATGGATTTGAGATTCGCTCAGTGAGTCGTATGTGTGCGTACTCAAAATAACACTATATGGGTCAAGCAAGCACCATGTGCTTGGCACACATTGATCGACAACTATTTCATCGGACTTGGCTTCACCAAGAGTGAGGCAAATGAAACCTCGTACTCAAATTGTGGTGGAGGGTAAGCTTTTAATCATTATTCTTTAGTGCTGAGGATTTAATACTAACTATGATGAGCAAGCTGGATACACTCATGCAAGTGCGTATATTGCAAGGAGTTTGAGATGAAGGATTTGGACCTCCTTCATTATTTCGATTCAGCTGATGTGCAACGAGAAGGTGAACTGCTTGTGTCTAAAGGAAAGCATGCCCGGGAGATACCGGAGAAGTTTCACATGCAAGGCCGTAAGCCTATCGACACTCCTCTTCTAGGAAATTTGAGGAAAGAGGATGCTACATCGGGCAGAGGTAGTGGATGCCACCGTTTATTGATAGTTGGTGGGTTCACTCATGTATTTAGTTAATACAAGACCGAACATATGCTATGCGGTGAACCAACTTTCACAAAGAGATGGTTAAGCCTACCAAGCTCTTTTCGAAGGCAAGACAAGCATGTTTTGAGATATCTCAAAGGCAATATCCGGAAAGATGGCTGCATGGTACGTACTAACGGATGAAGTGAAGTTGCATGGCTTCACAGATGTAGATTAAGGTGCACTTCAAATCTTACGTCGCAAAGAGCACATCGTAGAGGGGTTTTCGCATCATATCTACAACATTTTTTTTGCACAACAAGAAATAAATATCCGTGGTACCTTGGGCTTCAAAGGCGAATACATGGAAACAAGTCATGCCGCATGTGAGACTATCTCGATGAGGAATATCTCTAGTTGGTTTGTTTGTCTACATTTAGAACCTAAAATGATACATTGTGATAATTAGAGTTGCATTAAACTCTCGATCACTACTACATTCGCGAAATTCCACACCGTTTCCGACGCCACCAAATGTCTAAATTTTCCCCAAATTTTTTCCATCCCGCTCTTCGAAACCGTCGCTATATCGACGTCTATAGTAGTGCTGTCGCAATACCGACACTTGTCAAGGTCGCAATTGCGACGTTTGGGTGAAGACGTCGCAACTGCGCCACCACGGGGCCCAAAGCGTCGCTATTGAGACACTCTAAATGCTCACGAGACATCCAGGCACGAATACACGTTTGGAGGCACCGTCCCCAATAGCGACGCCTTTCCGGGCCTAAGCCAGATAGCGACAAGACAAGGCTACATAAAAAAATACCAAACTTATATGGGCCCCACATAAAATTCGAAACTTATATGCGCGCTACATAAAAATGTTTCGTATTTGTCGCAATAGCTACGTTTGATATCACGCGCGCATTCGCCCTCTCGCTCTTAACAAAGATTTGCCCCCGCATTCGCGCTCACTTCCAACATTTTCCTCTCGAAAGATTCGCCCCCCGCGCCCGCCCCCCCCGCCCTGCACGAAAGATTCGCCCCCGCCCTTGCAAAATGGTGCCTCCTACCACAGTCTCTTCCTCCCATAGTAGGGTTGACTTATTTGGGTTTTTGGTCAATTCCATTGATCGTGTTATCGTAGGGTTCTTTGTAGATGTCAAGAGTCAAGATTCAACACCTTCATTATCTTCATCACCCAATACAAGATTTAAATTTTTCCCAAAGAAACGCTTATTAATTTGGTAGCTATTATTTCTCCTCGCTTTAAAATCCCTACATTTAAATGAAAACAAGCATTGCATTTCAACTACAAAATATATTAGTGTCTAAATGTACATGTGTGCTACATTAATCGTCCGATATCACGCGCATTCGCCCCCCCCCCCTCTCGCCTGCGTAACACCATTCGCCCCCGCCCCCGCAGAATAACATTCGCCGCATTCGCCCGAGCTCTCGGGCATCGTACCGCCCTCGAAAGATTCGGCCTCCCTCCCCCGCCCCGCAACAAAGATTCGCCCGGATTCGCCCCTCACTCTTTCTTGCACGCATTCGCCCGCATTCGCCCCCGCCTCTTGCAGCCTTTGCCCTCGCATTCGCCCCCGCCGTTCGCCCCCGCCCCGTGCAACACCGCCCCCGCCGTTCACCCCCGCCCCCGTAACAACATTCGCCCTCGGCCTCTCGTAAAATGGTAAGTTCTTACCGCAGTCTCTTCCTCCTATAGTAGGGTTGACCTATTTGGGTTTTTTGGTCAATTTTATTGGATTGTGTTAGGTCGTATGGTTCTCTCTAGAGGTCAAGAATCAAGATTCAATACCCTCTATTATCTTCATCACCCAATACAAGATTTAAATTTTTCTCCCAATGAAACGCTTATTACACGAAGTGTACCATTATTTCTCCCTCGCTTAAAAACCCTACATTTAAATGAAAAGCATTGCATTTCAACTACAAAAATCTATTAGTGTTCAAATGTACATGTGTGTGCATCACTTCTGTGTAGGGTATTCCTTTTCCACTTTCACATTATCCAAGAATGTGTGCGTATAGTTCATATTTTTTGTGATTTAGATTGCTCATGGAAAAGGAAAGGTAAATTATTTCCCATGGAAAAAGAAGGTTTTCCATTTTTATAGTTAGCGGACTTACGTGAAAAAATTTATGGTATGCCTTTCATATTATGTAGTTTAAATTTGAATTAACGATTATTCTACATGAAAATATAATTACCTATGTGATGTCCTTCATCACTAATTAAAATTATAGGGTTTCAATTTCCTAGACTCTAACTCATCTCGATGCTAAATTCTAGGTTCTCATTGGTGGATCACTCTTCCATTGATTTCCTTTCCTCTGGGATCTTATCATACTTTTAAAAGTCATCAATGATACATATATTATTTCGTATCCCAAAAGGCTTTATAGTAGAACATATTGTGAAGTTTTTTTGACACTTGGTGATTCTTTTAGAACTCGCAACGCGGTCTATGCTATTGAGTTATATACTACAACTTGTCCTTAATAACCACACTATGAGAGGTAGGTTCAACCAGCTTGAACTTCGTTGGGACATAAGATATGAAGTTGTGTGATGAGTCCATATCACAAGTCTATTATGGTGAAAAAAAGTGAAGACACGTAATGATAGTTATTAGTGTTAACATTACTAGAAACATTTTCAAATTATCCATGCTATCAAGATGTCAAAATTCCAGGCATTAGGTGTCAATACTCGTAGCTAATAGATAATAATAATAATATAAAAAAATCACAACTTTATATTCTTGAAATATGTATCATGATGATGCACGGGTAACCTAGTTAATGAGTTACTATCACCCAAAGATTGCAAAACAAACTTAAAATATAAATTAAACCAACATGAGAATCCAACTAAGGGTTTCTCGACAAAATCATGCCATAAACTCGGCATTTTGAAACCCAAATTTGAATCCATCATAAGTAATACAATGCAAACTCGATGGATACTAATGCATGTTCGTACGCGCACTTATTCTCCGTCTCCAGATATCATTTTTTAAATGGAACCATTAGTCAAGCCCATGCTCCTTTTATGAAAAATTTCAAATTTCATTTGAGCTCTTTTTTGCTCCAACACCACCTCCATAAACCAGCTGTTACACGGTCTCGCCCACCTGGGGGTCTAGATTCCTCGCCCTCGCGCTCCGGGTCTTGGGGACTTCTAGGGATGTTTCCTCACGCCCCTCACGTCCCCTCACCGCCCTTTTAGTTTATGGTTTCGTGTTAAAAGTTGATGTGCCACTTAGCATATTTGAGAATCCAAGTGATTCGATTCGTATGGTGACATGGTTGATCTTGATATATTCGTGCGTGTTGGATGCAGAGACTAGTGGGGCATTAACTTGAGCATTTATGTCTATTTATCGCATGATGATATCATTTGATATTCATATGTTATGTTTTATGTTTTATGTTTCGTACATAACTTATTTGCGTTTAAGTTTTATGTTTTGTGACTTGAGTTGTAAACTTCGCTTAAACTCTATTTTGAATCTTGATATAATATGTCATATGATATCTTAAACTTTATTTTCATTGTACATTGTTAGTAGTTACATTAATGATTATATGTTACAACCCGGCAAACTTACATGCATGATTGTATGATGTATGTTTTAACTTTTAACTTTTAAATTTGTTTCAATTATATGATTCATCATTCATTCATTTGTAATTTTATCATTTATGATTTATCTTTCATGATGCAAGTGTATGATGATTGTATATACATTCCTCGTTAAAATATAGTTACATTTTAAGACAATTTTATAATTTTGATGACCCCGACGTCCCCCCACGTTTCCTAAAAATTGGTAGGAGCTTTTGCATAGGCCGCTCCCTCGCGCTCCCTCGTCCCCTCACTCCCACCTCCGTGGGACTCGTGGAACATTGCCATAAACATATGCAAACATATATCATGATCTTGGAATTCCATTACATATGTATGTGCCAATGTTCCATAATCTTGCCCCATCATCAATTTAGGAAATTTCCATTGAATATCAAATTATGGAGGGGGAACTTTTTACCGCAACATTTGGCTCCAAAATCGTGGACCATCTTTCGTATGAGGTGAATGAGAACTATAGATATTTGAAGAAGTAGATTAGTGCCTTTTCCTTCCGGCCATGGAGTCATATACAAGCCATCCATCACAAAAATTTGTCTTTGTTCATTCTCACCTTGAAAGTTGCAAAAAATCATGCCCTAATTGAAACGACACTAAATTTGAAAGATATAATAAAAATGCAAGCTAGAAGTGCCCTATTAATACAAAAGGGAAAACCTTCCTACCTACCCTAACCGAGATAAATTTTGATTGAATAGGAAACATATTTCCTATGGAGTTGATCCAACAACTTGTTAAATGTGTATGGGACTAAATCATGCATTTGATTTCCGTGGAAACATGCGCATGAAGAGAAAAAGTGCAAGAATTAATGGAAAATCCATACATGCCACTTATAAACAACTAAAGGTAAAAAATACTTAAGGCCTTAACTTAATTTGAATCCAAAATGGACAAAATGATTAGTGAAACACGAGAGTGGTGTGGGTGAACAACATAAATAAAAAGTGAAGATACTCTCTCCCCAAGATGCTTTATTTATCAGTTTTTGTATGAAAACATGTTTTCCTTTCCTTTATACATGCAAGTGAATGCATTATAGGTATGGTGTTTTCCTGCATTAGGAGAAGCCTACTAACAAATATATCATTTGTGGATTGTCGTTTGGGTGCTTCTTAGCCTGCAATGACATGTTTCTGTGGATCGAATTCAATGCAAGGCATATTTGAAACTCTAACTCTGTCATGTCTTATTAGAAATTATTTCGCTTTTCATTTTGTGTTTTTAAGTTAGATATTACCAAGTTCTTACATTTATAATTTGTTCATAATGGTATAAGAATTCATCGCAGAAGGCAGGAACAACCCCGAGACAGATGATCGCGGAAAGAGGCCAAATAAGAACATGTAAAGTGCCGCATTGCTCTATCTTAGGTATTTTAGTTATTTACATAATTGAAATAATATTAATTTTGTTCAAATATGCGTACACCTAGCCATGGTACGCCCGATGATTCCCTCTTGAGGAAGAGCTTTCTTCATCCCTATCTCCAAGGTTGTTGTTGCAAAAAGGCATGAGATGCAAGGTCGGAATTAATGCTTGATAGGCGCCTGCACACCGAAATAAGAGAGGATACAACATCTTATGAGGCAAGTAATGATGATTTGTGTAATAATAAAAAGTCAAAAGGATATTTTTTGTTCCATGAGATGAATTGTGATAGTTTGATTTTTAATTTTTACATCGACTAAACTAACAAAAGTTATTTTGTATGTAGCATTTTTCTGCATTTACGAACCCGTTGTTGGTGGTGACAAGGGCAAGAGATTGCCCAACAACCTCTCATACACCTTTCGTTCCTTTAGGTGCTAGCCAAGAAACACACCCCAGCCAGACACCCACCAACTCCGTCAACGTGTTGGCAAATGACATGAGAATACGATATGGCCAAAATGCGCATTATTTATTTCTGAGTCACACGTGTCAGCTCCACAGGGACCATTAATGGCACGTTGTTGGTGGAACGATGAGGGTGTCCTATAAAGCATGTACAACTCCAAAATTTTAATATTTAACTATTTCATGTACTTTATCTAAAACATATTTATCATGATTTTTATTTTTAAATTAATGATAATATCTTCTTTTTCTTTGGTTTTATTCGTGTAGGAAACAATGAGTTCTATGTGATTATGGAGAGCCATGCGTTGGTAATTTTTGTCTAACCATACGTACAGGTGGAATTTACTCCAACTCGAAAAAAGAACTTGTGATTATTCAGAAGCCCTTTTCGGGCTCAAGACATTCGGGATTTAAAAGCGTGGCTCGGTAGCCGGCAAATATTTGAAACATGTCGCACACCGAGACGAATGCAATTTAACCCTAGATATGAGCGTCCTCTCGCAGTTTTTGGCAGAGCGAGGGAGAGCACTCATCCATGACGGAAAGAGAAAGGGCAAAGAAAGAAGGAAAAATGCCAACCGGACCCGCAAGGTAAATTACAACTTTAATTCAATAGCTTTAATTTTCTTTATGTCTGGGTACAAAGCATTACATCCACACTTCAATCTTTGATAGGGTTGCCCGACACCTCAAAGGCAACCAAAGCTAGGATTGAGAAAAAAAGGGCCACTGCTCGGCCATGGTGGCTACTTGAAATTAGCCGCAAGAATCAACTATGGTATCTAAACATCTTATAATTAACACCGGTATCAAGCCCAACGCTTTTAATCCTATCGTAGCATGATTAAAATACACAATCATATATAATGAAAGTATGACTTTGGAAATAATCTCACAGAGGAAGATAAAAATATTGCTTTCCGTTTTGGCTATCAAGCCGGAAGGAACGTCGTTAAGATTGGGGCAAAATGTCCGGTATCTACAATGCCCGATAAGGTAAAACATTAACCTTTCAATATTTTTGTTTTCGTCCATAAATTTAATGTCTAACAACTTTGTTTAAATCGTGTGAGCAACACTTACCACGAGGTAAATAACTCAGCTTTTGGAGCCATATGCAGATGATCCTCTCGTACAACCCGATCATCAGAAAGTGTGGAACGCCAAAATGCCGCTATCAAGAGGGCCGTGACGGTAATTAATTTCCACTTATAATTTTTTCTAATTATACCTTGATGGTTGTCCTTATAACGTTTTTTGTTTAAAATGACAGAGAATGTTTCCTTGGAGGATCTTACCAATTTCGCAGGGGAAGATTGTGGCAACAGGGGCCCCAATCTGGCGAATAACCGGCACCTGTAACAATCTCATTAAATTTTTTATTAATATTGTCGAACTAGTTCAATGATATTTAAAATCCGATAATTAAAATTTAATATTATCTCGTTTGAGGCTACAAGCCTCACACCGGATGAGACCGTACATCGTGGACAATGCAACTAGGTCGAACAAGTTGTGAATCGGTGCAACTGTAAATAATCTCATTGCAATTTTTTTTTATTAATATTACCGAACTAGTTCAATGATATTTAAAACCGACAATTAAAATTTAATATTATTATCTCGTTTTTGTAGGCGATGCCCCGTCGACCGGATGAGCCCGTACATCGTGAATACGCAACTAGGCCGCGTGCGGTTGAGCAGCATCAAACTGTGAGAGCAGTAGGCACGATGATATTGATGATGTAATTAGGAGCTTTAAAAAATAGAAGAAGAAAGAAAATTTGACAATGTAAAATATTGTAATATTGATAAAGACAAACGTTACCATACTTAAACGTTTTTTATGTTATATTAAACCATTTATCATACTATTTTTATGTCAAGTATTAATTGCAATGTTTCCTCACAGACTTTTGTTGAATTGTTTTTTTATTAGTTATTGAATATTTTTTTTATGCTCATGAAAGTAAAAAAAAATGAAATATAGATTGGGTATTGGGGAATTGAGAGTGATGTGAGGGGGGGAGGGGCCATAAGAGCTTCCACCTCACGTGGTTGGCCCCGTTTAGTAGAGAATAATTTATTGAGCGTATTTAATCTGGAGCAAATCCCTGATCTCAAATAGCAACAAAAAAAGTCACCGTTGACTTAGTTGCTACTCTTTCGTATCGTGAGGCTTGTTCCAAGTTCATGCGACTCCAATAAATTGTTCTTGAAACGAAGAGGAGCTTATTCAGCATGTTTTGACATTTTCAACATATGTTCTAACATTATCATAAGAATGCATCTTAGAGTAAAAATACTACATCAATTACTTCGTATTTATTGTATAGATAATGATGGATTTTGACGATTTTACAAGCAGTACAAATCCTCTCGCATCATGAGCAATACAACTTGTCAACCAGGTCATGTCCAGATATTTTTGCTTGTGCGCTTGACCAGGTTCGTAATATCACATTTTGTGTTCCTTTACGCTCATATAGTAATTCAATATTAAGCTTGTTCACGATTATTATCTAGGTTTTTTGTATGTGTTTTTTCATCTATTTGATTGGGCAACTATGCATGTTTCCCGTTGTTCACTATGATTTCTCCCATTACCACTCCAAGGATGAATCTCGACTTATTGTTACATAGGTTACTTTATTGTTAGCCATGATTTCTCCATTTACGATTTCGACAGTTACATCATGTAAAGTTGTCAATCTCGTTGGTGATGAGCTTTAGTTCTCCCGTATTTGGGGCTTTTCTCGATATTTTCTCCTGCGTCATTCCGCATCACCTCGTTGTTTGAGTGACAATTGTTCAACACGAAAATGCACCGAGGCCAGTCAATCTCTAGTGGTGCCACATTTCACCTATTTTCGTTGAGAGTTTAGGGTTTCTCTAACATATTTCTAATCCGATCTGTTGCCTCGCTTGAATATTGTCACATACTTATGGTTTGGATTGATGAGCATGTTCTCGAACGGTTGGTTGATTCATAAGAACCACCCTATAACCTCCCTTCCTCTAACACAATACGAAAATAAAAATTTCTTTGACAAGATATTTTCGCAGTTTCAATACTTTGAAAACAAACTTCTATTCCCTTCAATAACTCAAAAAAACTATTACACTACTTCTCACCGAGGGGATTACAAAATTATGACCGCGTTGGAAAACGCAAGGCATAAAACCAACTCACTCACCGTTCAAAACAAACATACTGTCTCTAAGATAACCGTTACCAAGTTTTCTTTCGCACTCGTGCATATGACACTTAAAAAGTTACACCCGCTTTTCACTTATTAATAATCGCTATGTAATAAAAATTTACGACCGTCTATAAAAAAAAAAAAACTACCAAGATTTTTTGACTTTTTTATTTTTATATGCCGGAACATATAAAACATATTATCAAACCCTCTTTTTAAAAAAATAAACTAAAACTAAATTCTATGCCCACCTTTCATCTCGCATATGATATATATATATAACATATGTATATATTAAACTATCAAAACATTAAAGAACCCTTTCCGCTTCTGACTTCAAAAGTCTAAATAGCAGATTGAATTTCAAACCAAATTGCCGTTCCAAAATGGGATGCCGTACGTCCGCCTAATTTTAACTCGAATTCTCAATCCAATGTGCCCTATAAAAATTCGGTCCGGCTTTTCTGTGTTTTCGTATCTTCTGACCATATGTGATCCAGTCATTAATGCTCCACGTGTCCTCTTGAATTTTCACAAAACCTGCAATTAGTTTGTTTAATTTCTCGGTTGGTGAATTGCGTTAATGTCATTAAGAGCGTAAGTCATAATCCCGTACGTAAATATGGCTTCGGTCAGTTTGCCAAAAACTTGTGACCAGTCGTCGAATTAAATTTTCGGATGGCATGCTAAACTTCAAAAAAAATGTTGTCGTCGCATCCGTCTTCGCTTTTGCCAAATAGCCTGAAGCACCAACAGACAAAGAAGTTCAGGACAGCAGGTAAAGGTAACTTTTTGTCGATGGTACCGGATTAAGATCATCTATTCATTTTTGTAGGGTCTGCATGGTGTTTGGTTTTAGTTTTGGTTAACATTTAGGTGTCCAAGATAGTTTTTTGAGTGAAAAAAATTGCTATCGTATTGCAATTTGTTCTTTGTCAAAATCATGAGCTTGTTAGAAATACAAACCGACAATATTATCTTAACTTCAGGAAAATAATTTGAAATGGAAACCTTTTGTTTTAGGTTGTTACAGTGCAAACCCCATTCAAATTACCAGGGGCATTGACAAGACAATAAAGGCCTTTGTTTCGGAACTCAAAATTTTGTCAGTTGAGCAACGCTTGCCTTTTGATAGGTCGGTTTTCTTTTTTGCCTGATGGTTTGGTGTATCTAATTGAATTAGTTGCTCAAGGCATTTTTGGTTGCAAACCTTTTCATTTTTCATACGTACGTCTTGTGGAATACATTTGATTGTGTGGTCTTCATAGATCTACAACATTTGTAGTTGTTTAGTCTTATGGCCGAGGTGCAGTCTTTATTATGGAAATAGTTGATGTAATATTGTCATTTAATCTCATCGTTGTGGTAGCATGTTGAGAAGTTTTTTGTGAAACATTTGGTATTCAAAATGACACTTGATCCTATACAACATCATGCACTTGACTTCAAAATTTATATTCAAAGTGTGCCGTACACCCGTAAAATTCTAAATATTTAGGTTGTTTTGTGTTCATTATCTTTTCATGTATTGGATGCCGAAAATGTGAAAAATACTCTTTGTATGAAACCAACTGTGAATAATTTTACCCTCAACAACCACTTCCAAGACATGATTTAAGTAGAACAAATGTGCTTATGAAGCACAGAAAGGATATCCTTGATGCATTGTCAATGTTTGGCTAGGGGTTATTTTTGGAGAAAATAACCTCTATTCCTAGAATAGTGATCTTCAACATGCAACGCGCAGAAGAGAGATCATCGTGACGCAACAAATTGAAATTGACCCCGGCAGAGACTGTGTCTACAATCGCTCTCGTCGCATTTTCCCTTGGTGTACCCCGTTCTTTTCCTCCAATTTCCAGTCTTAATTGATTCTTCTTTTTCTTCGATTTATCTATCAAATTCCGTAGAATTTGATAAATAAATACTATCCACAATGGCTGGACTTAATTTATATTCCCGACTTTATTATCTCCAATCCTTATAACCAATGTTTAACTTTCAACACTTTGTATTTATACTCCACGTTTTTAGTAAATAATTCTTAATGAATCCTTTCGGCTCTAAAATATCACCCACCTGTACCTTTATACAACAATCACGCTCCGTACTTATGCTAATTATCCGCCAATCGTTTAATTAAACAATTTCATTATACTCCGGCCCCACCTATATATATCAATAACCAATCAGCACTTGCACTGCCATCCTCCGCACACCTTAGTTAACCTTCGGGCAAGTTCAACGTGCGACCACCATCCGATGGCCCTTCTCCAAATCAACGACTCTGGCAACTCTCGCCTTGCCCAAACGTCGGGGCTTTAATGTGCGATGGCGTGGGTTAAACGCGTTGTTTCTCCGGGTCACTTCGCCACGTGTCGCATTCCCTATGGAATCGCTCGCGAATAGGAAATACCGCCTACTTCCGCAAAAGCGGTGCGATATGGGCAACCCGCTTTGTGATTCCGCCTCTCGGGTTTTGCAGAGGGCTTGACCACGGTGCATGTCCGGTTCCGCTATCCTTTTGTTTGTTAATCCCATGTCCAATCCCTGCCGGTGTTCCGAAAGCACAACAATTTTTTTCTCTTTATTAAGCGGGATTTTAATATTTGTATTATCAAAAGAAAACCAACACAAATTTTATAAGAAAATTGTTCAAAAAGTCGAGCCCGCCGGACTTCAAACGGCGATAAACCATACCCCAAACCAAATTGCCCAAAATAGCCCGCCGACGTCGTCAATTTTGTGACGCGAATTTCTTATCAAATTCGCCCTAATATTTTACGGGTCCGGATTTCCAATCGCGCAAGCGCCAAACAAAGATCCGCTCCAATCAATTTCCTCCGCTCATTGTCCCCGTCAAAACTTGCCCTCGTCTCGCCGCGGGTGCATTCGATGGAGTTTAAGGTGATGGGACATGGATATGGCGATTTCATATCATTCGCATTAACATTTAACACCGTTCAATTAAGTTTTCACATCAACCCATATTCAATTAATTTTTAACACTGCTCAAGATCGGACCTCCACTCTCTCGAGCGATTCCGCACGCTCCAATTTGATCCACGCCTTCTGCTCTCATTATTAATGACTGTGAGATTCATTGGCGGACGGCGTCCTTGATTGCACAGAAGGGTCGACATACAAAATGGCATTTAGCCATGGTTTTTCGTACAAGCCGGTTGTCGGATTACAATCGGCCGGTAACTTCCGTGACGATAAGGACAGCGTGCCGCCCAACTTCAGACTTTGTCGCATACTTCATTTCTCTCGTTCTCGTCTATGTCCGTCTTCCCTCTCGTTAATTGAATTCGTCTTCGTCTCTCGTGCCCACCGCGCTTCTACGAGACCGCACCCCATGCTCGCGTGCGCGCAGGATGCATTGCCGCAGGGGGCACTAGAGGTCAATCCCGCGCGCTCCCTCCAAAGACTCTCACCGCAGATGACTTCCGGCCACCAAAGGATTATTACTTAGGTCGATATCCAAATACTAGAGTGGGCGGGGCCCGTTTGTAGCATCTCGGCCACCGTATGGATTCCCCTCGCTCCTCGCTCTCCCACCGCTAGTTCACCTTCTCCCACGACGCACACCGCGCAACCTCTCTTGATTGCACCCTCAACCGCCCGCGAACTTCACCGTAGCTCACCGTGGTCTTCCGCGAGGAGGCCCAAATGGAGGAAGAATGCACCCGCACTACGGTCCGAGCCCGGAAAGCCGGCCAGCGCATCTTCGGACTTCGAGGAGGGGAGCCGTGTACGCATGTGGAGGTAGCACCCCACCGATCCTCGGACCTTCCGAAGGATGGTGCCGAATCGTGAGGAACCAATGAGGATTAGTTTGGTTAATTTGTTTTTTCGTTTAGCAGCCCGCTTAATTGGGCTGCTTTTAGTTTATTTTACCGTCGGGACCTTTAAGTAATATTTTGGAATTCCGTAATTTAAACGTTCAAGACCGGTTTCCCCGCATGAGGGCGCCCTTCTTAATTTTTTGATTTTTTGATGACAAATTTGCCATGAGTATGGCCAGCAATGTTTTTGACTTCTTGCAGTAATTTTATTCGCAATGTTAATAAACATTAACTTTACTTCTTTGAATTCTCACATGATTAGCGTTTCTCGATCCGTTCAAGGATTTTGGGCACTTTAATTTGTATTTGGAACAATGGACGTCGTACTCTATCCGTTGCTTTACTATTCTACATACTACTATTTCACTTTCTTATAGATGCCTCGGTATATTTGAATGCTTTCGCATTTTCGATAACTTCCATGTGGACCGTTAATGATTTTATATCATGTCCCCCGTATGTGACATGGGGTATTTTTCTATCATTGTCCGTGGACTTCAATTCTTCGGGATGGATATTTGGGTTCCAATCTTCGAGATGTGAAAAATGTAATGACTTCATGGACTCGTTTTACTTCATATAATATATTCAAAATAGCATTTTTTTCTCTCCTAAAAAAAAATGATTAATGTTTAATATCATTCGCCTTCAAAACTAGCGTATGTCGTCTATGTTGCCGGTTTATTGATATGGTCCGATGGTCTTTTTATATTTTGGACATATCATACCCTCACATGATTAGCGTTTTTCTCCGTTCAAGGATTTTGGGTACTTTAATTTGTATTTGGAACAATGGACGTCTTCAAAGACGTACTCTATCTCGTTGCTTTACTATTCTACATACCGGCTATTTCACTTTCTTATAGATGCCTTGGGCATATTTGGATGCTTTCGCATTGTCGATAATTCCATGTAGATTCACACGGGTTTTATATCAAGTCGCCGTATGTGACATGTGTATTTTTCTATCATTGTCCGTGGGACTTCCACTTTTCTCGGATGGATATTTGGGTTCCAATCTTTAAGATGTGAAACAAATGACTTCATGGATCGTTTTACTTCATACAATATATTGAAAACATCGTTTTTTTCTCTTTGTGAAAAAAAAATGATTAATAAGCGTATCACTCGCCTTCAAAACTAGCGATGTTGGTCTATGTTGCTGGTTTATTGATATGGTCCGATGGTCTTTTTATATTTTGGGACATATAAATATTCCTCACATGATTAGCGTTTTTCTCACAGGTGGATTTTAGGTACTTTAATTTGTATTTGGAACAATGGACGTCGGTACTCTATCCGTTGCTTTACTTATTCTACATACTCGCTATTTCACTTTTCTTATAGATGCCTCTTGCATATTTGGATGCTTTCTCGCATTGTCACACCTATGGACCTGCGCACTTAGTTTTATATCAAGTCCCCGTATGTGACATGGGGTATTTTTCTATCAACGTCCGGTGGGACTTCCACTTTTCCTCGGATGTATATTTGGGTTCCAATCTTCGCATGTGAAAATGTAATGATTTCATGGACTCACTATATAATATATTAAAATGCCTTTTTTTCGTGAAAAAAAAAAAAAAATGATTAATGTTTATCACTCGCCTTCAAAACTAGCGATGTCGGTCTATGTTGCCGGTTTATTGATATGGTCTCGATGGTATTTTATATTTTTGACATATCACACTCCTCACATGATTATGATTAGTGCGTTTTTCTCTGGCAGGTTTTGGGTACTTTAATTTGTATTTCTGGAACAATGGACGCTGTGACTTATCCGTTGTTTTACTATTCTAAGCATAATCGCTGCTTTCACTTTCATGGACCGTTTTCACTTCATATAATACCTTCACTTTCATGGACTCGTTTTACTTCTTACCGTTGTAGGGTTTTGGTACTTTAATTTGTATTTGGAACAATGGACGCTTGGGTACTCTATCTCATATTTTACTATTCTACATCGCTATTTCACTTTCATGGACCTGCTTTACTTCATATAATATCTTCACTTTCATGGACTCGTTTTACTTCACCGTTGTAGGGTTTTGGGTACTTTAATATGTATTTGGAACAATGGATGTCGGCATCATCTGCTTTACTATTCTACATACCTATTATTTCACTTTCATGACCTGCTTTACTTCATATAATATCTTCACTTTCTATGGACTCGTTTTACTTCACCGTTGTAGGGTTTTGGGTACTTTAATTTGTATTTGGAACAATGGACGTCGGTATCGTTTGTCCGTTGCTTTACTATTCTACATACTCGCTATTTCACTTTCATGATCCGTTTTACTTACCGTTGTAGGGTTTGGGTACTTTAATTTGTATTTGGAACAATGGACGCTTCTGTGACTTCATCTCGTTGCTTTACTATTCTACACGCCTATTTCACTTTCATGGACTCGTTTACCTATATAATATCTTTCAAAACAACGTCAGTTTTTAAATTTTTAATTTTTTTTTTTTTAAATTGAACCCTCCGTCGGTCTACCGACGCCTTGTAGACGCCGAATCGGCGACAACTCCGTAAACGTTTTAAGAGAGACAAAGAGGAAGCCGGAAGAGCGACGTTCCAAACGTCGGAAGAGTGACGTCAAAAACGTCGATTGTTAAGCTTAGCCGGAATTGCGACAGCTTTACAAGCATTGGAAGAGCGACGCCAAAACGTCGGACCATGTTTAGCCTGAATCGCGACGGTTTATAAGCGTCGAAGAGCGACGTCCAAAACGTCGACCACGCTACGTTGGAATTACGACGGCTTATATGTGTCAAGAGCGACGTTCCAAACGTCAACCACATTTCAACGGCGCTGGCGCCTTACAAAACGTCGCAGGCGCGACGGCCAGGAGATCGCTTCGAAGAGTGACGCTTGTTCAACGACGAAGAAGTGTCGATAGTGCGACACTTTTTACTTGCATCTAATCTGCGTGACCGCATGACAAACCACGGTTTGTCCGCTCTCGAATCGTCGCTCTTGCGACGACTATGTGTTTCCGAATAGCGACGAATTGGCCGTGGGAATTTCCGCCAAATTCTCTAGTGGATTAATCCCGTGTTTCATGATAGATCTAAACATATTGATATCCGATATCTTCATATCGTATATTTTGCAAATGTATCATGTTGCTTCAAGACATTCCTATGACATCGTGATGCAGATATTCCTTTCGACGAAGGCCCTCGCGTGAGAGAAAACGGAATACCGATAGAGGAAGGATCGGGGTGAAGGATAATCCCGATCTATTTGAGAGGGAGTGTTGACATTCAACAAGATGATGAAGTTTAGTGAAAATAGCCGCTCTACCAAGTGGGCTTCGTAGGCTATTTTTAGGTGAAAGTCTATTTTTAGACATATGAATTCATATTTCTTGCTGCAGATGCGTCTTGTGGATGGTTGGTTAAGTTGGAAAAATAGATGAAATTCTATTTTAGAATATTGGGAAAAGTCTATTTATAGATCTTCAATCTAAAAATAGATGCATGTCGATTATTATTAGCTCTTAATAATAATATGACAATAAACATCAACTTATTCTCTTGAGCACTTATTTCATGAATGTAGATTTGGAAAATTCATGGGTTGAAGGAATTACGCAATTCCTAGGGTTTATTGGTGGCTCATGCATGAGGACCTTAGAACTGGCGGGAAAAAGTTACGACAGAGTTGGAAATATAGTTACAGGAGTTGTTACTTAGTTTAACTCGCTTAATGGAGTTAAACTCAAATAGAGCTAGTTTGATTTAGTCTAACCGAAAGATACACTAGTGAGATTTAAGTGAATTAATTAGTTAAATTAATTCAAAACTAATAACTCTGTACTAACAACCGAATGCAGCCATCACGCTAACTACAAGGCATGACAGGGCCCAAGTGAGACCCGTATGGAGAGATAACAAAGGGAAAGATGGACTATCTCGTTATGACTATAGTGTGATGCATTGATTGTATCACACACACATTGAGTTGCTGAGGATCAGGTCATTAAGGAAAGGTATATATTCGAATTCATTCGTGGTTCTTCTTCAAATATAGGATTGCTAAAGGAGGCAAAGCACAGGGTAAAAAAAATCGCTGCATGGATTTGCAAATTTTCTCGATTAGTGTGTGGCGATTGTATTGTATTGAGAGCTTGATGTACTAAGCTTTGTATGAGATTGTTAAGAAGCGATCTCCATGATATACATAATATGATAGTTCGGGTTTTTAGCTTCAAGCTTTCTCGTTAAAAATTGTGTTATGTGCGATTATTTTTATTGCTTCATGTGTTTGCAATTGAGTTTTAAATTTCTACAAAGTATTAATTAATGGAAGGATTCTCAGACTAGCAAGAAGATAAATATTATTAGATCGGGGAGAATTTGGATATATACATGCATCTTGTATATAATTACATCAAGCCTTATATGATCGAGCCTTACCGCACCTCACTATACCAACCCAAAAAAGTAGTACAATATCAATATGCTTGATCGTATCGTGGAACACAGATTCTCTAAAAAACGAATCCCACTGGCCATCACAAAGGATAATGGTGGTACCCAATACATGTTCGAACAACTCAATGAAGAAATTTCACAACCAAATAGCTTCATAACAAAAGCTGCTACCCCGCCGCACGGCCTAAGTGGTGCTCAAAGCCACTAATCATCGTCTACTCATCCAAGAAATCGAAGGCACCTATGTGAAGTAGCATCCATATGTTCTCTTGCGATCCACTCACATGCCACCAATCAGACCGCATATCCATGGAGTCTCAAAATCCCCATGGTGTATCTCTACCATGGTTTATCACAACTTCAAGATGTCTCAACAAATTCTTGGCACCAACCTAGTGAATATGATGAGGATCAACCATGTGTTGACTCAAAGTGTTCACTAATAAAATACGTCTTAGTGGGTGTTCACTTAAGAACAACATGCCTCCTATGAGTTGACGATACTCGGTAGGATTTTATAGCATGGCCCAACAATGCCCACCTAAATTTTTAAAGCTGAGCTCCATCGGTGTCGACATGGACTTACAAACACCATTCCAAATATTTCCAAGAGTTTGCCAATTTATTTTCTTCGAGAGAGGAAAATCTCGCCAAAAGTCTTTGTGGTACCTCCGTGCCTAGGAAGTAATGTATTAGTCCTAGGTCATCTTGAAATCGTAAGCAAGCTCCTCTTACACTAATGAATGAGAGGGTCAACACCTCGTCAGAAGAGATCGTCCACTTAGAGAACCATAATGAGAGGCTTTTCATCAACCTTGAATTAAAGGTTTGGATCAACATTACTTCGAGAAGTCTAAAATTCATCAAGTAATTATCTATCCTCTCATACCAACCCTTGGAGGCTTGCTTCAACCCATAGAGGGCTTTCTTCAAACCCGCATACATGAGAGTCTCTATCCCGGGACTTCAACCCTAGGAGGTTTCTCCACATACACCTCTTCCTTTATCAAACCACAATTTAAAATTGGTTCTTCACATCCATTCCATTAGTCTATTCCATCCCTACAGAAACAAGGAAATAATAGACCGATGGTGTACGGGACTACGGTGTGCAAATATCACTTCCATATTCTATGCCTTCATTTTGAGAGAAGCCCTCAGTAAAAAATCTTGCCTCCTCAATTTTCCATCACTACCATCGCATCCATGCTTGATCTTATAGAACTATTTCGAGGGACAACAGTTTTTTCCCTTCCGTCCTAATCCACATCCCAAACATCATTATTCATAATGGACCCTTAATCTTCGGTGGCATATCATCCTTCCATTTTATGCTTTACGACTTCTTCAAAAGATCTAGGTTCCGTATCAAAGGATTGTACTCATGGTCGCTAGACACCCTTGCATCATTCGGGCCTGGTTACCGAAATGTCCCCATTAGGGCCATATGTCTCTTCGCATCCTTGAGAGTATATCTTCGAAGCCATGAGGGTCTTCTCTTCATTGAAGGAGGTGGATCAATGGGGTCCATCGGGTCCTTCAACATCTAAGGCATCATCTCATCATTCGATCTTCCCGATTCTGTTTACACTCGTTTATCTTCCTCGCAGCTCCTGAAGATTTATCACTTTCCCCGAGGGAAGCATCTTCAAGGAAAGGTAACATTGTGGCAAATATCCACTTCCTCTTTGACCAGGAAAATAGACTCTATAAGCCTGGTGAAGTGTCACCGTAACCCTAAACACATTCCCTTCTTCCCGTGGCATCCAGTTTTGCTTTCTTTCTCTTTCTTTTCTCACAATGAAAATAAATGGGACAAACTAAAATTTAAATGAGAACATTAAGTTTCTTACTAAAGAAAAAACCTCTTCAGGAGTTTTGGAGTCCGTATTAACACAGGAATTGATTTTCTATGTACACAACAAGGTTCGGCAGCTTCTCCCATAGAAAAATTTAAGACCTTGGTCACATAGCATGGCACATGCAGTTTCCACAATGTCCTATTCATTCTTTTAGCAACATCATTTTTCTCGGAGTATACATGGTCATGGTCTCCCTCTTTAATGAATTTTTTTTTTTGCAAAAGTTATTGAACTCATTCGTCTCATATCTTGCCATTATCAAATTCTCAAAATCTTGATCTTCTTCCTGCTTGGTTTTACACCAAGGATTTGAAAGTACGAAACAACATGAATGCTTCATCCTTCTTCTTCAAGAAGCATATCCAAGTCTTGGCGTAGAGAAGTCATCTATAAACATAATGTAAATAATAAAATCCTCCCAAACATGTCACGGCGCATACCGTATGTATCACAATGTATCAATTTCAAGACATCGGATGTCTTTGTGACACTCTGAGGGGAAAAGGCCCCTTTGTATGCTTCTTTCCTTTGACACAACCCCGACATACACCTTCATGATCATTTTTTGAATTCAAGCATCCTTTTTCACCACCTTCCTTAATTTGGGAAGGGCTTTGTAATGAAGGTTTCCAAACCTCTGCACATAATTCGGTTTGATGAATTATATCACATGTCATAGCTCCTGCTGGACTTCCTCCAACCTAGTAGAGTGTATCAACTCTAAACCCAATCGTAAGAGCTTCCTCGAGGCTATTATTCCGTATGCGTACCTTTCCATCGATGAATTCCACCTTGAAACCTTTGTCTTCCATGACAGAATAGACACAAGGTTCTTCTTCAAATCATGTACATATAATACATCTTGAAACGCAGGACTTGACCTTGAGATAAATGGAGGGTCACGGCCCCGTTCCTTTCACGAGATAAAATGGTATTATCCCCAAGGATAATTTTCATATTATTATCCTTCTCAATGAAATCGTAGAGCACTTCTTTAAACCCGGTGGAGGTGCCTGAAAGAACCATTATCAATCAAACAAACATCCAAGGTGTTAAGTGGAGATGCAACAAAGAGGGGAAGATACAAGAATTGATTCATTTCATTTATCATCAACAACATTATATTCCTCATACCTGGAGTTTCTTGACATTTTTAAAGGTTACCCATTTCCATTATGACCAGAGGGAGCCTTCGTCTTTCCTTTGAACTTGTTGTTCCTTTGAATTCCATTCCTCTTGTTGTTGTTGTCATCATCCCCGCGAGAATCCCTTCTATTAGGGAATTTTCTAGCATAGTGGCCAAAATTGTTACATGTGTAACATCTTCCTTTCTTTCCTTGGGCCCCTACTCTTCCATGGTTTCTGGGACCACCATTTTTCTTCTTCTTAGCATGAGTACTAAAGGAAAAATTCTCTTCATTTTCATATTCCATCGTTCTTGTTTCCTCTTGAGTGCATCTTGACAATACTTCGTCAAAATTAGGAATCACATTATTATTGAGAATGGTAGTAATGAATACATGCCATTCAGATGGGAGACCTTCAAGTGCGATGAGAACCATTTATCAATCAACTATTATTTCCCCAATGGCAAGAAGGTTATTCCTAATTTCAGTCAACTTTAGAAAATAAGATTGAAAAGAATCATCCCTTCCCTTCTTGAGATTCTTCAATTGGTTCTTAAAGAAAAGAACTTGATTTGCATTGTTGGCCCTGAACATATTGACCAACTTATCATACATCTCCTTAGATGTGCCTAGCTCAGAGATGTAGGCAACCAGACTTTTATGGATGGAATCTCAGATGATTAGCTTAGCTTTAATTTCTCCTTTCTTATACTTCGTTTTGGTGGCAGTAGGTGCAGATGATGGAGGCTCTTGGATTTTACCCTGCACATAGTCCATGACCTCTTGATATTCCAAGACCAATTCCAAATACATCTTCCAAGCATGATAGTCAAACTTTCCAGTCAACTTATCATCAACTTTGAATCCATTATAATTTGAGGTACCCATGGGTCCTTGACAAATTCTACTTCTTCGATGAATGCTCTTAACACAAACTTGGGATTTGCCTTCACCTTAGCTCTGAACCATGTAAATTTTCGTAGATGTTATATGCTTGATGCAAATTTACTTTAAACCCGATACCAAATATCAATCACATAAATATGAAATTAAAATGCTGATATATCATACCAATAGATTGACGAAAGACAAGCAAAAAATACATTTAACTTGATCAAAAAAAATATATGTGTTGTGGTGCGTTACGGCTATCAACAAGATGCTTCAACCAACAAAGTCTCCTCACAGTCATCCAACCAGAAGTGTCACACAACCCTTAAGACAACTCTACAAAATTCAACCCAAAGTCAACGAAAGTCAGCACTGTCCAGTCAATGGTTAACGTACACAATAGTAACAAAAATTCAGCACAGCAAGGTCAACAGTCAACGCCCAACCTCGATTTTTGTGCCAAAAAATGAGGACTACAGAGATCGAAACTTTGGGAGATTTTGAGGTCAATTTGACCAAGCGTTGACCAAAGTCAATGCTAGTAAAAGCCATGCTGAAATACCCTAGAACAAATCTGTGTTGGAAATGTTGTCATTGATGGCAAAGGAGCACAAAGGAGTAGCACCTGAACCAGTAATAAGGAAAAGTAGAAGACAAGGAACAGAGGCAACAAAGATGTAGCAGAGGCAGCAAAAAGAGAAGTAAGGAGCAGCATCAGTCAAGGAGCAGATGAAACAAAGGAATTGAAGCATAAAGTAGCAGAACTGGAGAGCTGCAAAGTGTGTGAGTGATTCAGTCTGGAAAAGCAGGGTTTGTTCCTGTAAACCAATTGAAGCGAGAACCTGCATATGATTGAAATGTCGATGTTAATTACAGTTTAGAGATGATTCGATTCTTCTTATTCCCTGAGTTATTATGTTACACAGGGATTGGAATTGTTAATCGCTGTGTGAGGAACCAATCCATTCCTTGAGGCTGTGATTGCCTTACACGTTCCATAAAACCCTGTATGTTGAGGATTCTGGTCCTTTTGGGAATTCATTTGTTGTTGAAGAAATCTGTGTTTGAATATCTCTGAGTAGAAATAGAGGAAGGGTCGATTGGTATAATCGATATCGACATTATATTAAGGCCACAATACTAAATCAAGAATGCATTTAGTGAACTTGCCAGCAAATTAGTCCCATTTGATATCCAATTCCAGGAGCGAATCAGGAATGGATTTAGTGAATTTACCAGCAAATTGCTATCAAAGGATATCGAAGAGACACAACAAAGTGAAGAGAAACAACATGGAGCATCCAATGGAGACACTGATAATGAGATTCCATCTAATGCTGTTTACCTCAAGGATCTTCTAAGACAATACAAAGGTGAACTGTATGTTCCGGAAGAGGCATTCAAGTTCCATACATCAGAGATGGGTGAGTTCAACAGTAGATTGGAGACATTGCCAAAAATGCACTTGGAGGACTTCCTTAAGGTGATGCGGGCAAATCAGATTGAAATGCTGACATCAAGGGCTGTCCAAAATCTAGAGGGCGATTGCGCATGAAGGTTGTGGATGAATGGCAAAGGAATAGCGCAGGAGAATGGATGTGGAACTGTGAACATCTGATCAGAGCTTGAATGCATAGTGTGAATCTGATAGAGCTCTGTGTTTTAACATGTGGAAGCACAATGTTGAATTGTTGATGAAACGAAGTTATAACGCAAAGAATTGAATTGTTGATAGCACGCAGATGGAACCTTGAGTTAATAAGTGGAACCCTGATTAATGAACAGTGAAAGTGGTTTCAGGATCAAACCAAGCAGTATTGCATAAATTTGAAGGCGGTAAGTGGATTTCACTTTTTGAACGCGATATATGTCGCTAGCTGACACGTGGAGAAGGCTGGTATTGGAAAACTGCTTACTTCGCGTTATTTTGGAGCATTAAAGCTCGGAATGGAAAAAAACGCGATATTCATCATATGCCATTAGATTATTGATTTGAGTGTGACAACCCTGGAGCCGTTGGATGCGAGGGGTGAATTAACCATTGGGACCCACTTCATCGCATAAGTTCTGCGGGTTAACCCTCGTGTAACTTAATCGCGCGATTGCCGTCAGATTTTTGGGTTGGAGCGCGACGAGTCATTCGCCGTCGGATGGAAAAGTAAGTTAACTGCTGAGCCCCAATTGTTATTTTGTTCGTTGCGAAGGTTCAATTATATAGTGAGAAATGGTGGGGGCCCGAAGGAATTAACCACTGATGCAATTTCGTCTATATGTCTATTATTACCATTGATATTAGCCAACATTTGGGTTTTAATACAAAGGTGGGGGCTTTACTATAATGTTCCTAATATGTGAACGAAGGCGGCCATATATGTTAACATATAAATATTGATATACGCCGTGGACAATAGTTTCGGCTTTGGAGGTTAAGTCAAAATATTATTGAGTGTTAATACATGTCTTTGATGGATAATGTTATGTACAAACATAAGTGTAAGTATTGGCTGAAACCTTGATACAATTCAAATGGTGCTTCGTATAAGGGGGTTCCTACAATACGGTTGTAGTCGAAAAATGAGAGTATGTTGACCATTATAATTGAGTGTATAATGCATGGATTGAAATGTTGGCTTCGTGAGGAGGGTTTATTATAAGGTTTAACACCCAAGTGTTGAAAAGAGTATGATCGTCATACTTGGACTATAATGCAAAGTCAAGTATTGATCGGGTATAATTCCTAAAGTAGGTTTAGCCCATAATCGTAATCGTATAGTCTAAAGAGAATAACAGTTCCACATATGCAAAGTTTGGTATTGTATGGAGCCTTAATTAAAAGCCGTGGGGATGAAGTTTGTTAATTGAATTAATATATGTTGCGGAACCATATTACAATTTGGGTTTTAATAAAAAATCCAAATACATTAAGAGCTCTATAGAGTGAAAGCCTTCGCAAATGAAATCTGGGGTTTGTATAGTTTTCATAAACCATAAGAGAAATAGTATATAGAGGAAACGCCGCATATGAAGATTGAGAGTTTGAGAGTTATTGGGGAGCTAAACTTGCACAACAGTTATATATATACAATAGATACACAATTGCAATGAACAGGTGAATATGCATAGGAATGAAAATGTGGGTTTGATAGGTGTACATACGCAGGTGCAAAAAGTTGGAGTAAACAGAGGTATGTAGGACAGTTACATGATAGCAGCAGAAAAGACAAAAGCACAGCAAGCCAAGGGCCGGAAAAAGGGCTGAGTGAAATTGTTTTATGTAACTAAATTGTGAATGTAAATGATTTAAAATTATTTTTATTGTTTGTGATGCATTGGAAAGTCTCCGGTAGGAAAACAAAACTCCACTGTAAAATTGAAATGTATACATATTGTTATATTCCTTTGAATGAGCTGGATAAAGAAATGAGAAGGTAGAAGTCAAAGAGTCATGGCTGTTCACTTTAAATTCCCTGTGGGATACAAACAGTCATATGATAAACTCTATAAATAATATCACATTGATATGCATAGGGAGGTTAGAGAATGCAGAAATGAAGCAGTGAGGTAGAGAAGAAGGAGGATCTGATAGAGAATCTGAGAAGATGTAGAGATGATACAGGGTAGATATGAGGACTGATGGACAACAGAAAAGAAGGAACAGAACAGAGCTGATATCCAAGGTAAATCAACAAGTGTTTTTTCAGCAGTGAGTGGGGGTTGAGCTTTGTCAGTTAGAAGAAGTTATAGATGTCACCGTAGCCGTATGAGGTGGTGTTTCCTAGGTTGCAGTCGCTATAGTGTCAGAGGAAGTTGATGCCCACACGGTTGCAGCTTGACAGCCGCCAGATGATTGAGGTTGAGCCCCCCCGTAGGCTGGGTGCCTGCGTAAAACTGATGGGGAGTTGAGCTTCCTGGTGTTGTAGCTGCACTGAGGCTGAGCCTCCTGTAGGTTGGTGCCTGCAGAAAATTGATGGGATTTGGAGCTTCCTTGCAAGTTGTAGCTTTTAGAATTGAGGTAGGAGCTTCCCGTGGGTTGGATCCTATAGAAAATTAGTGGTGAGAGGGTGCTGGAGCTTGCCTTTGCATCACAACAATAATAAGATGTGGTTTTCTCCCTTTATGGGTTTCCACTTATATCTGGTGTCTTTGTGCATGATGTTTATGTGTTGATATGGTTTATCTCATCTACTTAATACTTTCTGCTCTCATATTAAGTATGCTGTTACATTATATTAATACTTGCTGCTCACATTCTAAGATTACTCACATACTAAGTTGAACATGAAATGAAGGTGTAAATAAGTTTTAATGAAAAAGTTTTAAAATTCCATGAAGGTGTTAAACTGATTCACCCCCCATCTCAGTTTAACTAAGGGTTCAACAATATGAAAACCTAGTTGTTTTTTTCCCATGTGTGAGAGAAGAAAAGCCTCCAAATGATGATTGAACCAATCAGACACAAGAGAGAAATGTGTGGTGAGTGATGGTGAAAATGACCTCCAAATTTGACCAATATATATCCATCTGTGAGGGTGTGTGACACATCTGTTGGGGCTCCAAGCATACATTACAATTCTGGTCGGCCTTGCACATAAGTTGAATTAATTCAAAATAAATGTTCTTCTCATACGATCAAGATGATATTTAGATCAATATTGCACCTCTCCGAAAGAGGAATCCAATCAAAATATTGGCATCATCATCTAAGAAGTAAAACATGGAGTTTGGACCTAGTTGCCCAAAATTAACACTTGTTGAGCCAAAGAAGAATTTGTGTCATGTAATATAGTCCCATTTTGACTTATTGTAACAAAAAAAAAAATATTGTTTTTGAGTATAGTAATTCAATTTTTCCTCCAAGACCAAGTCGAGCCTACCAAGGGGAATTTGTCCCAAAGGAATCCTATTCGGCCCATCAAGAAGACTATAAATAGAAGGGAATTTGACTCATTTGGAAAATTGACTCAACAAGTTTGACCTACAATAAGAAACGAAGGAAAAAACAAGAGTGAAGGACAAGAAGGAATGGAGAAAGATCAAGCAAAGGAAAGGAGACCGAAATCTAACCTAATTATCTTCACACATACGAAAGTCTATGGTTTCTCGGCTAATTGGAGGGCCAAGAATTGCAAGCCGAAGGTGTAGACCTAAAGTGAAGGTTGAAAATCAATTGGAGCATATTTTGAAGAGGTTCTATCTTCATTGACCTTGGTAGTATTCATCTTGTTTGAAGGAGATATTATTGAAGGGATGACTTGGTGCTTGGGAGGAATATTGGATTTGGTATTTGGGTCTTGGAAGTCTTGTTTTGATTTGATTCTATAAGAAGATAAGTATTCATTCTGGGTTTTCCCCTTTGGAGGGGTTTTTCCCTATCATGGAGCCTATATCTTGTGTACTTTGTCTCTTTTTTATCTTCATTGTTTTGGTAATTCTTGATGAAGAATAAAATTTTTTTAATAAAAGACCAACTAATATCACAAGTAATTATCAAGTAAGGAAAGTATACAAATTATTTGATTTTCCAACACATACAAATCATATAAGAAACCTAATAAAATAGAGCATTTAGGCCTAGTGTTTCCATGGCTTTCTAAATTCATAAACCAAAACATAATCCGCCAATACTCTAGAAAATCCATGCCTAAAACCTATCCATAGTGAAAATATAGCAAATTTGGGTATTAGTAGCAAAGTGGCTAGGGGAATGCACAAACCATGGTCATTAGTATTCCAAACATAACAAAAACCATGTTGCAAATAAACTTAAAAACACCATGTAATACCATCTATGCAACTAACATAAAGGCTAGGTGAAGGTTATATGAACATTTTAACATAGGATGGTGACTTCTTGAAAGATTAACTAATATGTCAATGAAGTAGACTATGTATACAAATTTAAGTATGAAGTAATGACATGTATAAAAGAGAGAAGGATGCAAATCAATGGAGATATTCATAGAGATATTATAGAACATAATTATGCATATGTTTGGATTGAATATCTTATTATGACATATTTTTTATGGTCATTAAAACTATATAAAGGGGTCTATTTTACAATGTAAACATACATGGAAACAAATTTATGAATAGAAAATTTCCTTGAGGAGTTATTTTATTGTAAACTTTCAATGTCCCTTATTTAATATATATTTGACTATATTCACACAATGTCTTGAAATATAACCCTTTTTATCACAACCATGGTATAAAAGGTGTTTTAAAATTGTTTACTTAAATTATTGGAGAAGCTCATTGAAGATCATATCCCGTGAGAGCATAAAATTTGTTATCACAACCATAGTATCAAAGGTGTTTTCAAACTATTAGTTGAAATTATAGGAGGAACTCAATGAAGATAATATGCTATGAGATTGTAATATATACATAGTTAATTTTATAGCATTTATAATGCGCTAACATAACGTGAATTATGGCCCTAAAATGAGAATTTTAGCCCAAGAAACCCACAATTTTGCGTAAAAAACATGGAAAAACACCTCCAAACTTAAAAGTAGTGATGTTACATCACCATTGTTTTTCAAAGAGTTAAAATATGAAGGTTTCCAACTATGGAATCAAAACCAAATATCATGACTATGGATATCTCAAAATTCCAACAATTTCCAACCATGGTATTAAAGACCAAATATGATTACTAGGAAAAACCTTAAAATTTCAACATTTTTCAACCATGGCATTAGCACCAAATATCACGAGTACAAAAAACCTTAAAATTTCAATATTTTCAACCATGAAATTAAAAACTAAATATCATGAATAAACAAAACCTTAAAAATAAACAGTTAAATTAGAGAGTCATTCTACCAAGAATTTTTTTTAAGGGATAAAAGTATACCTCATATGAAATCTTAGCCTATGAAAACTTGACTCATTGCAACTAAAACTTAAAATTAACCATCACACTGAAGCACAAGGGGCTTTATAATTGCAAAAAATTTTAAACTATGGTCTAGAAAATCAAATAATATAGAATCATCATGACAATTTCAAAATATAGTTTAAACATTCAATATTAATTCCATTTTTTTTTTTTTTATAATTTTAATCGAAATATCAATATTAATTACATTGAATAAAACATAAATTATTTCTCAAAGTTTTTGATGCATTGTGGATATTAAAAAAAAAACATTTTTCTTAATTAAAACATATAATCCAACAAAAATAGAAATGATTCATAACTTCATGTAAGATCATATGAAAGTTAAAACATTTTTTCCAAGTTACCATGCAAACATCATATTGATCAAACTTACATAAAATGTTTTATACAATTATTCATATTCATTCATAGGTTCTGACACACCATCAAAGTATACATCATATTTAGATGAATGATTAGATGAATATGTAGAACACCCATATTCTTCTCTATTATCAACCAATGCCCCATATAAGTCTACATGCATTCCTAACCTTTCAAATGTCAAAGTCCTCTATATGTACGTTTGGGTTCAATAGACTCCCATCTTGACACTATTTCTTGTGGTTGAAACCTATTGATAATATTTGTGAAATTGGAGCAAAGAGTTCCTTTCATGGTCATATTGAAGTGATGAAAAATTATTTCAAAATCCTCTAGTCTTAAGAGGTCTATGTGACAATGATTTGTATTTGGACCCTTGCTTTTTATATTTTTTCTAATCTGTTTATCAACTATCATCTCTTTCTTGTACACACTTTGAATGGGTGTGTATCTTTTGCATGCCAATGTGCTTAAGTTTTTGTAACATATTCATTTTCTTTAATTGATACTTAAACTTCTATGGATATTACACTGGAAAATTTTTCACAATAGATTTGATAAAATTATACTTAAAAATATGAAATCTACACTATGATGGTTTATTTATCTTTATATTCTGGATTTGTAAATTATTGATTATTGCATACACATGAAAATTATAATTATGTATAAAATAGAGAAAAGTGAAATAAAAACTCACAAACCTCAATGGACACAAGATATAACTTGGGAAACCCTTTTGGGATAAAAAAGAACTGGAAGTATAGGCTGCTCTACTCTCCTGTGAATAAAAATGGTTGTAAGTACAAAGAAGTAAGGCTTGTGGTCCATGGGCTATTACAATGACACAATCCTCTATGTGATCTCTCTCTATCCCACTTGACTACTCTATTCATTTATTGAAAAAATGCATAAAAAACGAATGGTGCCCCTTTTCCTCCTAGTTGTAACCACCTCCTCCCACATTTACCCAATTTCACCGCCCTGCCAAGGTGAAAATGAGATGAAGTGTTACTATGACATGAACCAAACTCCAAACTCCATTTAAGGAAGTGGGGCCTACAAAATGACCACAAACTAACAAATTAAAATATCCCCTAGGGCTACAAGACACTCAGAGTCCAAAGAACCACCCCAGGTGACGAAACCATCAGCTGGGGCTCTTTTCACTGATCTAGACTCAAAACTGTATGCGTGACAAAGCCTGGGTGCGGTTATAGGTCTCCAACCACATGCACAATACTAACTCCATGCGGTTGTGACCCAACTTGCTCAGTTCAGAGGGTGCGGTCTTGATATCTGAGCCACAATTCCAGGCTAGCCTATAGACTATTACCCATAACTTCCTGAGATTTTCAAAAATTATTATTCACATGAGTAAAAAGCTAAGAATTCAAACTTGAGTCAGAAACTTGGCATATACTGCCTAGAACACACTACAAAGTTCATAATACACATCGTAGGCATATAAGCTATAGGTCATGAATGCATATATGATCATATTAGTTTGAGATTCATCTGAGAACCACCAACAAGGCTATATTACCTCTGCACATAACTTTGACAACACTTATTACTCCATACATTCATAAAAAATCAATAACTAAACAATTCATGATAAGATCCATAGATAATACACATCATACAACCAACATATAAAAAAAAACCAACATAGAAACCATGGAAACTCAACCATAATATCGCCAACATAATCACTAAAATTTCTCATAGATCGCAATAAGGAAATGTCTCATATTAACATATGAAATATATCATCCAAGTTAGGGAATTTCACATACCACCCGACCATAGATTGGGTTGATCCAAATCTCTCTTTCAACTAATCACCCATGCGCCATATTCCAAGCATGATTGTGGGATATCATGGATTAAAACAAAATAAAACCACACTATGGCTTCGAGAGGCCAACCACTTCAACCCTCAACGACAATGATTCCACCTCCACGATCGAACATCACTAAGACCAACCAAATCAATCTCTACACAATTATTCCTAGGTTCCAGGACCTAGTAACTCAATCGAAAACCTTCCAGGGCTCCAGGAACTAGTAACTCAACCCACAACCTTCCAGGGCTCCAAAACGTTTGTCCAACCCAACCCTAAGGACTAGTAACTTAAACCACCAAGGGCTCCAGAGATTTTGTCCCAACCTAGGATCCAATAATAGTAACTCAACCCAAGTTGTTCCAGGGCTTCCATGGTGTTTGCTCCAACCCACACCCATAAGGAATTATGAGCACTAATAAGAAAAAAAATCAAGTGGAAAAACCCACAACACCATGACTATTCAGGAAATGGCAAGGAAAGGCTAAAGCCACTGCGAATCTAGGAAAATTTCCATGCCAATGACAATACATAACCATAAAATCACATGCATATACCATGCATCTAGAAATCAAAAAGGAATTCACACATGCAACCTATTACTTGCAAAGAAATCCAACTATAGTTGTTGATACAACTATTCCCTTGCACTTTCCTGTTTTCCTTTGCCTTATTTCTTCAAATCCAATTTGTGCTAAAGTACTCCAAGAATGCTCCAAGAATACTCTAAGTGTGCAAGAGTATGAGAAAATGAGAGAATAAAAGAGAGCTCCACCCCAAAACTATCAAAAGGCTAGCAACTGATCCTCAGAAGCCTTTTTATCATTAAGGTCTCTATTTTCTTCATTTTCCTTCATTTTTCCTTCAATTTCCCTCTTGTGCAAATATGTGTCTCTTCACCTTCATTTTCTCTTATTTTCCTTTATTTCATAAATAAAATGCCAATTATTGCCACTTTTCCTTTTGCAAATTTCCATAGCCATTAATTAATCACCAATGATACCATCACTATGTTTTTCCCAAAATTCAACTTGGAATACGTGTCCCATAACCTTGGAATTATTTTATTTACATGGAAAAATCAACCAGGGGCTATTACTAACCCCTCCCCCTTGGGGGAACATCGTCCTCACTGTTCAGTGACATCGATGACGAAAAAACCATTGAAAAAAAAACATACTACCAATGGAGCTTTATAACATAGCTCGGTGCAGTATTTGCAATGAAAAACCACTGAAAACCATGACAAAAAAAAAACAAAAAATGACAATAATAATGCTTATTGGAGCTTTATAACACAACTCATTGCGGTATCTACAAAAACATCCATGTACACGTACATATACATATACCAAAAAATCGTTTGCTTGAACCAAAAAATAATGAAGGAAACATAGCTCGTATCTGATCAACCATCTCCCATGTAGCTTCATCAGGCCCAAAGTACTTCCATTGTGATTTAAACTACTCAATTTCTTAGTTCTGGAGCATGAGCTAATTCCCCTGCAATATGAATTGTGGTTATGGATGGAATTATCCCTCTGGTTCCACATGCAATACAAACCATTCAATTACATGATCAACATCTTAAAAATACTTCTTAAGCAATGAAAAATGGAAAAAAAATGTTGAATTTAACTTTCAAAGGCAATGCAAGACGTCTCTAGGCTAGTGGTCCTATCCTATCAAGGGTCTCAAAAGGATCACAATATCGAGGTGCCATCTTGGCACATGATCCAATCCTCAAGGAAATCTTCTTGGGATGGATGCGCAAGTACACATGCTCCCTAACCTGAAACACCTTAAATACCCTTTGCTGATCTGCATAACTCTTCTTCCTCTCCTGTGATGCCTTTAGATTCCTCTTAATAATCTACATTTCCTATTCCATCTTTGCCAAAATATCGAGTCCAATCAATACTTTGTTCACTGGATCACTTTAACTGATAGGAGTATTACAACTACACCCATAAAGTGCCTCAAATAGACTCATCTTCAATGATTCATGATACCCGTTAGTATATGAAAACTCTACCAGTGGAAGGTATTCTTCTCACTTCCTCTGCTGATGCATGACATACATCCTCAACATGTCCTCAAGAATCTTGTTGACCATCTCTATCTGTCCATCTGTTTGCAGATGATAAGCTATGATGAAAGCCAATTCTATCCCCAAACCTTCCAACAACTCTTTCAAAAACATAGAAGTTAAATTGGCATATCTATTAGATATAATATTCTTAGGAACACCATGCAATATCACTATCTCCCTAATGAAAATATGAGCTACCTCACTAGCTGAATTCATAGAATTAACTGCAATGAAGTGAGATTCCTTAATTCACATGACAACCTCAACCATGATAAAATCATGTTTCTTCGATGTCCTCAAAAAACTTGTAATGAAGTCCATCGAAACGACCTCCCATTTTCACTTTGGAATTAGAATCGACTATAATAAACCACCTGGATGCTTACACTCTAATTTTACTTGATAGTAGTCCAAATATATCGCAACAAACTCAACCACCTCTTTCTTCAAGTTTTGCCAATGATAGAATTTATTAACTACTACCAATGTCTTCTGATATCCTAGGTGAACTAAATACGACTTAACATGAAACTCCCTTAAGATAAGCTTCTTTAGATAAATTTTGTCCAACACATAAATCGTGTTCCTGAGTCTGACCAAGTTATCTGCCATGAGATGATAATCGACATCCTAATCACCTCTACCTTATTGTTGTAACCTATGCTTAAGCTGCTGGTACCTGTCATCTTACTACCCTGCATGCAAGATACTCTCTTATAAGTTTTTCCCATAATAACTGACCGTTGCAATGTAATTCACCTAAAGTATTCTACTAAGAGCATCTGCAACCCTATTCTCCTTTCCCTGAATGTATCTGATCTAGAATTCAAACTCACTAAGAGTATCCAACCATCTAGCTTGTTTAGTAGTAAGATTAGGTTGATCAAATAAGTACCTCAACCCACTGTGATCGCTCATTAAGATGAACATCCTGCCAAGAAGATAATGTCTCCACACCTTCAATGCATGAATGGTAGCTTCCAACTCAATAATGTGAGTCTTATAGTTTTTCTCATGCTCATTCAACTTCCTTGAATCATAACATACCACCTGCCATTCTTGCATCAGGACACCACCATGTCCTCTCTTACAAGCATCTGTACATAACACAAACTCTTTTTCAGGATCTACAATATTTAAAACCAGAGCATTTGTAAGCAACTGATTCAAATTCTCAAAACTAGATGCACACTCCTCAATGCAGTCAAAATTCTTCCGTTTTCACTACAAAGATGTAATAGGATAGGAAATCCGTAAGAATTTATTAATGAATCGCATGTAGTAATTGGTTCCACTAGTATACCTTCCTTGGAAACAATATGTCCCATGTAATGAACTCATGTCTTAAATAAACTACATTTAATAAGCTTGGAATACTATTGATGCTCTCCCAAAAATCTTAACATTGCTGCTAGTTATTCTACATGCTCTTGCTCATTCTTAGAATATATCAATATGTTATCGATGAATACTACCATAAACTTGTCTAGATAAGGATGAAACACACTATTCATCAAACACATGAAAGTATCTAGAGAATTATTAAGACCAAAGGGAACTATTAGAAAATCATGATTCCCATACTTGGTACGAAATGTGGTTTTTTAGATGTCCTATTCTTTGATGCATACCCGATGATATCCTGATCTCAAGTCAATCTTTGAGAAAACTGTGGCTCCCTTCAACTAGTGAAACAACTCTTCAATTCATGACAAAGGATACCTATCCTTGATAGTCACTTTTTTCAACTGCTTGTAATTAATACATAACCTGAGAGTACCATCCTTCTTCTTCACAAACAACATTGGTGCACCTCAAGGGGACACACTTGGCCTAATGTATCCATTATCAAGCATTTCCTTAAGTTTCAACTTAAATTCCACCAACTCTGGAGTGCTCATCCTATACAGGGCCTTTGACGTTGGTGCTACTCTTGACATCAAATCAATAGAAAAGTACACTTCCATATGAGGCGGTAACTCTGAAATATTTGTTGGAAATATATCCTCAAACTGCTTCAAAACTAGATACCTCTTCAAGACTTCAGCATCCTCAACCTCCTTCCCTTTTTCATTGGAAATATGAATTGCAAACAAGACACAACCTTTCCTACTACTGCGATTTTCCTGCATAGTTGTAACCATTCTCATTGATGTAAGTTTCTTCTTACCTTGCAAGATTATTCTCTCTCCATCATCATCCAAGCACTCAATAGCCTTCGCGTAACAATCTACCTTAGTCATGTGAATGTACAACCAATCCATACCCAAAATAATATTGTATGATACTAATGGAAGAAAATTTAGATGCACTGATGTAGACATACCATTCAACTCAAATGCACAAAATATTATCCAATTATGAACTCTTTTCTTAGCACCTGTAGCCAACTTCACCAACCAAGAATATGCATGCACTTATTTATTCGAGAAACACTTATCCACCAAGTTAAGATTGGTATAACTATAGTTAGATCGAGTGTAAATCAAAATAGAAACAAATTAATGAAAAAAAAAACCTTCCATCTTGATAATAGATGCCTAATGATCAACCTGCCTATCATCCAATGTTGCGTAAATCTGAGGAATACTCTATCCAACATACCCAATTGTCTGCGCCTCCTGAGTACTATAAATATGAGGTCTTCCACCTTGATGCTGTGGAAAATCTCTCCTGCGATGATCCTTGCCATGATTCCAACACTACAAAGGCTTGCTGCCATCACCCTTGTTCTGCTCCTCAGACTAAAATCCTTAGTCTTTGTTAACTTCATTGAACTTCTTGTACATTGTTGCATTCTCTTTATTACTGTCATCCTGAGGTCTTCCTCACTTCTTACCCCATTTTCCCTTAGTCTTGTCATTACCTTTCCAATCCTACTTAGAATTCGACTTACCCTTAGACTACTCATAAAAATGTTCAAGTTTCCTAATTACTTCCTCCAATTTTTGAGGCTCATCATACTCAATTCAATCTTTAAATGCTAAAATAAATCCGCTAACGAATCTTTGAACCTTCATTTTATCATCCTTAAGATATGGTACGTATGTCAATAGCTCCAAAAAATTTTTCGTGTACTCTTCGTCTATCATAGATCCCATCTTCAATTCATAGAACTACTTATCCTTACCATCATAGTATCTCTCTGAAAAATAATTCTTTCTAAAGAGTCCCTTGAATTCATGTGAACTCAACTTCTCTGTCTTCATGCCTCTGACACACTTCATATCTTCACACCAAATTTTTGGTTTTCCTTATAGATTGAAAATAACTATCCTGGATTTCATATTCTATGTATAATCATGCAACTCAAATAACTTCTTCATCCCAAGCAACCATTCTTCTGCATCTTCCAGTTTCTTCAACTCTCCATCAAAGGGAGGAGGTTTGGCTTTCTTGAACTCATTCAAAAAGTACTGCTTCTAACTCTTCCTGCAAGGATGATAATGATTATGAACATGCTATCTCTTAGATGCATAACAAGAATATAACCTATAAATACTACCTCTCATTTTAGGTATATCCATCCATCTACCACCTCTGATTGTGTCATCTGTTTCGTCCCTATGTCCTCCATGAGACCTACTACCACATGCCCCATTAGTTCTTTCCTCATGCCCATAATTGATCTGTGGCTATCCATGTCGTTGCAAATATGATAAAATATGAAGAATCAATGCATTGAGCTCTGATTTATTTTCCTATGCTTTGGTAATTCTTTCCTGTGACTGAATGATCCTATCATTATCTACCTTACAACTTTTGATCTCTTCCTTTATAATTCTCAAGGTATCTGCTATTTTAGCAGAGTACTCATCTCTATGTTTCTCATTTGATATATAAGGAGAGTCACGTGAACTGCAATCCACCATTCTCCTTGTCATCTTTGATCTTCTACTTCCTGTAAACATATCATGTTAGATAAATCAAATATAAATAGAATCCAACATACCTAATTGAAGTTCAGGGGAGGCTATCTCGTTTGCATAATAAATTTGTATTAGCACAACATATGTATATATATAATGAAAACAACATAACAATCATCTCAACATCAACATTATGACGACAAAATTTCAAAAATGACCATCACAAGAAACAACCAATCATGCATGCATGACAAACGCATTGAAAACTAACATGCTCATAACAATCACATCTCGACCATCCAATCCAAGTGTTTGAAATAGTAAGCTATGATACCACCTAGTGGTATCAGATATCACCCAAAGAGAATGGAACCCACTATTATCACTAGAAAATCAGACAAGCAAAGGTGACATTATTTAATGTCAGGTAGAAGGGTTTATAGGGCTGAAAGACATTAGAGAATCTGAAGTATTTAAAAATATCTAAGGTATAAAAGGAAAAATTAACTTGTGCACTGAAAGAACTAATGAAATGCGCCTTTGCGCACATAATTCTTCGATAAGAGCGCGTTTTGCGGCTTTTTCTCAAAAAGTCGCGCGTCCCTAAAAGTGGCGGAAGTCACTTTCCGGGACCACAAGGCACACTCTAGGACATTGATCCCACACTTGAGGCTGCCTAAGGACAACCGCCCAAGCCTCCTTAGGACCTCAAGGGAGCACACAATGGAATAAATGTGGCACATAATGGAATCACCCTCCACTCTTGGGTCACCATCCACAATGTACCAAGAGAGGGAAGGAGGATTTGAATTCTCTTATAAAAGGCCACCAAGAGATGAAAAATATGAGAACACATTGTTATGCTGGCCAGAATTGCCCCAATAAATACCATCATTGTGTGATCCGAAGCAGAGATAGAGGAGACTTAGTTGTTGGCCATCCAACAACTCCAGTCCACCATAGTAGAGAGAGGGAGAATTTGCACCAAGGCAGCTCGAAAGTAAAGACATCCTTGCATTGAGACTTGGATCTCCATAATTCCAACCTTGGTAAGTGGGTTAAAGTTTCATCCTCATTTCCTACCATCACTCAATAAGAGGGGACGTAAGCGCCGCCGTTTAGATTATTGAAGTAGTTTGACTCTATTTAGAGCTTTTGTTTTAGTTTTAGTTTATTTTAATGTTTGAATATGCATGTTATTTCTCTATCTAGTATGTTTATGTTTTAGCATGTTCCACTAACTTGCTTGACTCCATCTATTTTCTTCCTGTGACCAATAATTTAAGAGGGAAAAACCACCCCTCTTAGGCAAGTGTGATTTGGTACATCCGTGCACCAAACACACTAACACAGGATTGGCAACTCCATTAACTTTTATTTCCAAGTTTATGTGGTTGTGCCTTTTTGCAGAGACCTCCATATTTGTTGTGGTGTTGGGCTGGAACTGCCCCCTTTCTCTCCTTCACTGCCTAGTTCATCCCTAGTGATAGGATGAGGATGAAGATGAAGAGCTCTGAAAAATTACTTTGCAGGAAAATTGCATGAATTTCTTACAGACAACATTCCCCAGTGCGCGCGTTCAGAGGTGACCTGCGCGTGGCCTTTGCGCTTGTTTCAGCCTTTTCTGCGTGGAAAATAGAATTATGATTTTTTCCACTATTGTCATATTTTCTTGCTTGTAAAAGTGACTGGAAGCCCATAATACATCTGCTAGCACTGGTTGAGGTGCCCCACAACTTGTTAAAGCTCACTTTTAGCTGCTTCTAGTAGTTTTAGGTGTTAGTTTTATTTCAAGTTGATTTTTCGCAAAGTTAACACATAGTTTAAGTAGGAAGCAAATTAACTTGCATTCCGAAATAATTTATGTTTTGCGAATTTTGGTACCAAAACACCTAGTTAATTAGCCAAAGTAAGTGGCCCAATTCCACGCATGCTTAGCTAGTTCTCTTTCATTTTTCTAGTGTAAAAGTCATTAGTTTAGTTCAATTTTTGCACTAGGATTTTGGGACTAGGATCGAATTTTCTGTAGAAGATGTAGGTTTTAACCCTGTACAGAAATTAAACAATAGCGAGAGCATAAAACATAAAATAGATATACACATAAAATTTCCCCTGGATCCCAAATCAAGACGACCATCTTGATTTTTCATTATATTCCTTTTAGTGTTACAACAAATATATATACATGCCAAAGCATACATAAACTACAATCCATTAATCTTGGATTAGAACATAACCGTAGTTCCCTTGACTGGATCTACAAAATAACAGGGGCCGAAAACCATCATGCCCCAAAACCATGTGCAAACCCATGCACAAAACCATGGGCGGGTCCACCCACCGAAAAATAAGGACCAATTTTTTTTTCCTGGGCACTGCCCCAGACCCTGAACAGGGGGGGCTGCCGCCCCCCCTGTGACCCCCCTATTGTGCCCAACACAATGTACAAGTTGTACTTTCGCCCCTCCTGTGACCCCCCCATGCATGAATATTCGTGAAAATAATATAACATATACCCAACAGAAGAGCAAGTAATCTATGCTACCTTTGCACCCTCAGGTGATCCTAGGCAAGCATATGAACACTTTCTATTGAAAACTCACCATATCCCTATAGTTGATCATATAGATTATATAGGAAAAATAGAAAGCAACCCATATCCGCGCATATTTTTCTTTTGAGCAAGGAAAAATGAAACATAGTTTAAATAGGGGATTTTGAAAAGGATCATTGCATATCCACATGTTCAAACTATGTGCTTGTTCACCTTTTGTTCACACACATCCACACCCAAGTAAAGTAAAGACACCTAAAACTAACTTAACAAAACACACTAAATTCTCCCCATAGGGGCCATAAAGGAATTTATAGTATAAGTTAGGACCAAGGGAGTAGGCATCCAATAAGCCGCCTTGGTTAGTATTCATCTTGAAACATAGAAATTGACTGTTTAGGGAACTTTCAAATCTGCCTATCAGCCCACAGAAAAGAAAATGCGAGCGCGACAGAGACTCGATTCAGAGGGGGTTAGGCTTAGGCCCAGTGCATGTAGTATCAACTGGGCTTACCTGACTCGACTGATACTCGGTACTGGTAGTTGAAATACCAAGAAGCCCAAGACTCGAATTCTCACGTGGGATTGCGGTGCTCAGTGGCCAAAATTAGGGCACCCTTTCCCTATAGGTGACGGTGTAGGCAAGCACTATATCCTCTACCCTTACCTTGGTGGATCTTCTTCAGTTGATTGGGGGCGTCACCAGCTCTTTTGGGATGTTGTGCCAACATTCAAAATATATCTTCTCAAGGCCTAGTTACATTTGAGCATGTGAGGATGATTAGGTCTTCTAGGATTTGAGTATCGTACACAAACAACAAAAAACCATATTTTTTTATTGACTGATCACATAGGATTAATCTAAAGGGAAAATTTATTTTATTTTCGCTTTGTTTTATGCATGTGATCAAATTCTTGCTTTGATTATAGTCTCTATCCTCTCAAATATTTCCAAAACCATACCTAGTCGACACCAGAACAGACCCAATGGGACCTTGTTGATCTCGACATATTTTGGACCTCCTCCCATTACTGGGAGGGGTTCCATGTATTTTTCCATTTAGGAGTCAACGATGGAACATGACCACAATTATTGGTTCATCCTTTATAGGGAAATATTTATTTGGGAACCTTAGTCCGTCTCCCAACGCCACACCAGTGAACACCCCCACAAGGTCACCACACACTACTTCCACAACTCCTAGCGGGTAGAGGAGTGCTACCCATTCAGGAAACCAGGTGAATGCATAGCAGGGTACGTCACAAACAAACCCTATTCCTAACCAGAACATTGTGTTTTCACAAATCACAATGATTACAAAATCACAGTCACCTTTTCTAGCTTCGCTAAATATCCCAGATTTAACCAAGTTGACAAACGAACCCATTGCACACAAGCCCATATGGCCTCCCATTCCCACGAATCTCCCTTCGAACATTCCAAATTTCTAAGGAAAGCAAGCAAAATACCCAGGAAATCATGTTATGAATTTCCACCTGTGGTGTTCATCGAATAGTATCGTTGACGATACTATTCGACTAAGACTGTTTCAATGCACTCTAACTGGAGTAGCAGCGAAATGGTATGTGCAGAAACCCTATGCTACACATGGAACCTTTAGCGCTCTTGCTACTATGTTCCTGACCTATTTTTAGTTACCCATCCACCACCATTCTGGAATGGAGTTACTAACCCACTTTAGGCAAACCCCTGCTATCCATATCTCAGACCATCTCGACGAATGGCGGCGACGTCATAGTTTGTGAAAATCAAAACTTGACGATCAAGTTTTGTTAGAACTGTTCCTGAAAACTCTCACCGCAGAGATTTCAAAGCATGTGGCGCAACAAAAGCCCATATCATAAGAGGACGCCATCGGTAAGGCCCAACAACTCGAGCTGATCTATACGCAGTCAGGGTATATTTACAATAACCTGTTGAACGCCCCACACTTGCAAACTTACAAAGAATTTCTAGGTGCGTCTAACTCTACAGATATTTTAATCAGTTCATTGACCCAAAATCACCTAAGCAGCAGTGTTCAATACCCTGGTTACACGTATACCAAAGTCATCACATGCCTCGTAAAATTTGACCAGTAGGGCATCATCATACCACCATCAGCATGGAGGACCCTATCCTCCAGCATAGGGGACCTAGTATGCAGATAAACATGTTGATGGAAGATCTCCCCCCAATATCCATTTATAAACCTGGTACCGTAATACGCCAAATCTTCATCACAAGACCCGCCCATGCAGAATAATGCACATGTGAACTTTGTGCAACCATCCCAAAACCAACCGCGCCAACCATATAACCAAGAGAATCCAAATTATCCTCCTAATGCAGTTACGATAAAAGGAAAAAACAAGCCTAAAGGAAATCCTGGATAAGGGGGAAATAATCAACAATGCCCTCCATGATCTCAGAGTAGAGGCAACTCCAACCAAAATCAAAACCAGGAAACAAGAAACCCCCAAAGGCAAAAAAAGAGGGCAATTCTTCGGACAAACCACTCTTGTTCGATTTGTGGTGAGTACAAACATTAAACTCACCACTGTCTCGACCTCCTTGAGCTGAAGAAGCTACAGAGTAATCGTGGATAGGAGAGATAATCCCAACAAACAACAGTCATACAAGAGCCTTTCCCCCATTAAGGGAAAGTTAGCACACAGCAACAAAATCCCTACAACTCCAGAAAAAATAGCCATGAAATCTACATGACTGGCGAAGAAATGTTTTTCTAGACACGTAATCTAAATTACGACACCCCACCGGACACGAATGCATCAGGGGCTAGTACCAGTGCACCAACAACACCTTTGACCATATCAAAGATGCCTATTGAACCTTTTCCAAAAATGGCTAAGGGACCAACTAGGCAGGCAGGAAACTATTCCAAAGCGGCCCATAACTATGAAATTGTGGATGATATAGCTCAATATCCCACTACTATGTCAGCTTTAGAGGTGTTACAATCATGCCCAAAGCAGCGGAAAGCCTTACTTTCCGCATTAGGCGCCATTGACCCTGCCGATTTGCGCCTAATGTCTTTTGATTTAGATAAATCCACCCCTAGGAGTCCTTCAATGGTTTCCTTTCAGATACCGGTGTTAGTCCAAAACATTACCATTCATCGATGTATCATTGACGAAGGTGTATCCACATGCATCATGTCAAAGAATGTTTGGAAAAATTTAGGGTCTCCCGAACAAAAGCCATTAGACATCACACTTAGAGCATATGATGGTTTCCCTTCAGCCCCCATCGGTATCTACCAAAACGTCCCAGTCTGCTTAGCCGAAAAGACTGTCCTTATATAAATTGAAGTCTTGGACACGCCAGAGTTATATGTATGCCATGTCAGCCATTGCCTCCTTTGTCTTTTGAACTATGATGTTCCCACATGAGGACCGCATCATTACTGTCGACAAATTGACACATAGCGAAAAGAGGCCCGTAACAAATACCGATGTCATTCTACCCTATGTAGACACATCTGCTGACACGCTTACATGGTACCAATAATATGGCCTTAGCTAGTTCAAACTATCATCCATCCTAGGGTCATTCTTAGGTGACCCCCCTGTTATCCTAGAGCCACCATCTAGCATCACAAAAGCCCTGGTGTGCATGATTTCCACATCAAGCACCGAAGCCAGTGAGGACATGGAGATAAGCAATAATGACCGCGATTCCTTGGCCACGACAGCCTCTCTAACCTATGCCACATCCCAAACCCCTTTCCTCTCCCCCTCAACTGGTTTTGTGTCACAACAGGCCATGCCCACTGTGGTCCTACAAAAATTATCATTTGCAATACCATTTTGGTACGTAGTCCCACCCACTGCAATGGGATTCACGCACATCACCTCTACTAGGTTAATCCATATCAATCTTGAACTAGCCCCAGCCATTCAGGAGACTGTCACAAAATTCCCTGCAAAGGAAATTCCCATTGCAAAACTGATGATTATGGCTAAGAAAACCGAGAGAAGAGGAAAGAATGTGGAGAGTCCCACCACGCAACGAAAATCACCACATTGCACCATATGTGATATAGTAGGATACCCTACCCACATCTACCCAAATCTGGATGAATTAAAACCACTTCTTAGCTCTACGGTAGGCATCACAGCTCCAAGTTCCTGTAAAAAGGAACCTGCCACCAAAAGCCAAGGAAAAGCATTGCATACCAATCATGCATGCACTATCTGTAGCAATTATGGACACTATACCCATCATTACTCAATATCCCATGATATAGGGATGCGTTACACGCAATCGAGTGATCCTATCAAGAGGATCCCCCCACCCCGATGCCTGGAGATGAACCTCGCACTATTCTATACCCGCAGGAGGAGCGACAATCGCCAAAAAGACTCCCAACCATCCCCCCTCCTCCCATTGAGAATTGTGTACTCTGTGATGAGCGCGATCATTTCATCATCGATTTCCCAGCTCTGGAAATGCTCCAACGATGGTATCCATTTCATGTAGTATATCGCACTGACCCTGACACCTAGTATTCATGTCAGATATGCGGTGGTAATCACCCAGTGCGCCATTGTCACTATATACCTAGATTCCGTGCAACACTAGCTTGTATGAGATCAACCATAGTCCACCTCTCTTGAGAAGATGGCTCCGATTCAGAATCTATGAACAACTCAACAACACAAGAAGATGTGATGAGTAGATCCATCCTCTCTCTATCAGTTGAAAAGAAACCAATCAGGGAACCCTTAATTACCCCCAATCGCCCTCTGTAGAGAAGACCAACATGGGTGTTATGTAAAAATCCCAATCATGTGGTCGCCACTTGCCCTGACTTAGAAGCGCTATGTTGCTGGTACCCAGTCACGCGATCTAATGAGAATTACAGGAACCCCATATCTAGGATGTTTTTCAAAGTATGTCAAGGCAATCACCATGGACATCGTTGTACTTATATTTCGCAAGTTAGTCCTCTAATTCATATGATACATACATTATAAAAGAAATGCGACGATCTCCTGAACTGGTATAGAAAGTATATCACTCCTAGGCCACCAACCCCACACCGACATCAGCGTGATGGGAAAACTAGAATGACGCACCAACCAGGCATGACCCAGGTCCAACCTAGGATAACATGCAGACTATGCAACCTGGTTGGCCACTGGGTCAATCAGTGAAAATAACTGAAGCACCTGGCAAAACATTTTCGCATAGTCTCTTCTCTCCCATAGAGACTTCTTAACCAAGATAAAATCAAGCAGACTTATTGCCAGATTTGTTCACACTTTCATCATACAATTAAATTGGAACATCTCCCAAAGCTTAGAGTGGCAAGAGCAGTGTTGAGTCTACACTCCCCAAAATAGCTAGACACACCCACGCTAAAAAATCGGAAATGGAAGCAGAAGCTCTCGTCTTCTACCACAAATCCTTTCCAAGCGTCCACATCTGGGATGAAGAGTAGTGTTGATTCCCACACAATCTACTCAGTTAACACAGTGGTACCATGCACCATTGTCACTAGCCATAACCACAAACTAGAGGCATGCTCACTAATGGAAACATTCAGGCACCTCTGCACCAGGCACAATATCCACCGACAGGAAATTGACCATCCTAATAGGGGACCCAACCTTGTGCTTATGCAAACTCCCATCACGAAGATTCTTCCCCCACCAAACCCCGACGACATGATACACCATATATGATTCATATCATCATGTATCAGGACTATGACTCGAGCTGTCTACTCATCTGCCATAGGTGCTGAGTAAGCTACAACTACAAGAGTAGCTGTACCTACGACAGTGCAAACCCAATTTTTCTACACTGTGTCTACCACGTCTGGTTCCACCACGTTGACGATGGAATCCTTCTCATGTCTATCAAATAGCTCCGTTCGGACTGAACCTCTTGAGCACAACTTTGCACAAGATCAATCCCCCTTAGGATCCCTATTTCATTCAGATGAAGACATCCTAGAAGCCATGATGGAGCCAAATTATCCATGGGATGCGATGCATTAGTCCTGACAAGACAAAAGAATAATATATATGTGCGATTGAATCAAAATATTTCCTCCCATCAGGAAAATTTGATTGTTTCAAGAATCCTATACTAGTTCCTGATGCGTTCGAGGAAGGAAACATGTCGAACATCTCACCTACCGTCAAGGTGAACATATCCTAGAATCCTAAAATGGTTGAAGAAATCTCACTGGGGGCATCATGCTCTCTAGAAGAAATAAAATCTTATACCCAATTGCTACAAGAGTATAGATAGATATATCTTCGCATGGGACTACTCAGAAATGCATGGGCTTAGTCCCACCATCGTAGAGCACCATATTGACAACTGGCCTGATGTACCCCCAGTACGCCAGAAACAACGTCAAATGCACCCATCAAAGGCAGAAGAAATAAAAAGGGAAATCGATAAGCTTCACAAAGTCAGGTTTATCTACCCTATTGCTTACACATCTCAGGTTTCCAACCCTGTTCTTGTCATGAAAAAACAGTGCACTATACGTGTTTGCACCGGTTTTCGAGATTTGAAAAAAGCATGCCCCAAAGGACAATTACCCGACCCCATTCAACGACCAAGTCATCGATGCTTGTGCGGGTCATGAGTCCCTCTCCTTTATGGACTGATTCTCTGGATACAATCAAATTAAAATCCGCCACACAGACCGGTACAAAACTGTGTTTAACACCCCTTGGGGCACATTCACATACAAGGTGTTAGGGTTCTATAAATATAGGATTCATAATTTTTGAATTGACTTTGATAGTCTTGTAAATATGTACATACCTTGCTTTCTGCAAGTTGTTTTCCCATATTTAGAAAAAATAAAAAATAAAAAATCAAAAAGAGGGTAAAAGTCCTAACAGAAAGATCAAAGGACTTAAAAAATATAGACCCCAAAATAAAAAGATGAAAATAAAACATGAAAGTGTGCAAGTCCAAATGCCACTACTTTTTATTTTTTGCAAATGATTATGGCAGAATGTCAATAAATGCCATAATCCATGATGAGTTAAATTGTTTAAACTTGACTTGTCATGTTTTCAATTTCCATGTTTTAGATAGTGAATAAAGATTTGTCAAACAATTTAATCCTGACAAATTAGTAGATAGGTAGAGAATAAAGAGGAGCTCATTAGTTTAATCTGAGCCTTCAAATGATATAAGATAGATTTAGATAGTTTTTATGCTTTTCAAAAGAATAAAATGTTTCAAGGTAGAAAGCTCAAATGCACCTGCAAAATGGAAGATTAAAGTTGGGTAGATAGAAAGAAGTGGGAAGAAACTTGTAAATATTCATCACCGGGTAAAAATTACTAATTTCCCATCCCCCGTAGCACTCTCGCATTCTAGACTCTCACCAAAGAGGCCTGTAGGTTTTAACCCTCAACAGAAATTATCTACACACGAATCTTATAACAGAAAATAAACAATAGCGAGAGCATAAAACATAAAACAGATAAACACAGAGATTTTCCCCTGGATCCCAAATCGGGACAACTAGCTTGATTTTTCATTATATATATCTTTTAGTGTTACAACACACATATATATACATGCCGAAGCATACATAAACCCCAATCCATAAACCCTGGATTAGAACATAACCATAGTTCCCTTGACCGGATCTACAAAAATACCAGGGGCCGAAAACCATCGTACCCCAAAACCATGTGCAAAACCATGCACAAAACCATGGACGCGGACTACCCACTGGAAATTAAGGACCAAAAAAATTTCGCCGAGGCCCTGCCCCGGACCCCGACCGAGGGGGACTACTGCCCCCCCTGTGACCCCCCCGTTGCACCCAGCGCAAAGGGGGGGCTATCGCCCCCCCGCGTGTGCTTAGTCGTGGAAAGAATATAACACATACCCAAGACTCGTAGCATTTCTCTGACTTCTGTTGGGACCGGACCCAAGGCTCAATGATTATTAGATAAAAGTGTTGAATTCCTATATTAATCCCCAATTATCATTATTTACCCTTCATTCACCCATCACAACTCAAAAATACATAATATCCATTTTGATTAACTTTCTCCGTTTCATAAACCATACAAACCCTAAAAAAAACATCTTATTCTAAGTAAAAGTGGTGAAATCATCAAATGATAAACTTTTCTTTAATGTTTTCACTTTACTTAGTCATATAAGTGTATTTCTTGAGCATTTCATTTTCCTTTTCATATTGATTTCTAACTTATTTTTATTAACTCCATAAAAAGAGACATTATCCTATTAATATAACTCATTTTATTTTTATATCCCCTAAAACCCACTATTATAAGATTTTATGCCAAAGTTAATTATCCACATGTCGAAATAAAATCCAAAATATACCCCCTTTGGCATAAAACTAACAATATGTAAATATCCCAACCCCTATGGTTTTAAGCCTTTAATAGACTAAAACTATATAATAAAACTAAAAATATAAATAAGATTTCGGAAGAATGACATGTATTTGAAAAATAAAACTACTGCCGAGCTTATCATAAAGTTTAATTTAAACTAAACTTTATTACCCCAAAACCTTTGTAAATACATTGTTTCTATCCCCGCATTAACCCAAGGTTTATTGCAAATGAACTAAAGGTTTATATCGTAATTCACATTGATTATTTCCAACTATGTATAGCCTCACGCTACACATAGCCTAACCCATGGTTAAATCTTCATATTCCGCCTCACGCACCCATATCCTACATCTAAACCTTTGTTATAACTATATAACATTCCATAACTTGCATTACCCTTTTGTAATAAAAATTTGGTTATAAATCATACTATATAAAGTTTTATTACATTATTAATCCATTCCAACACTTATTATTTAAGTTTCCCTAGTCCGACTCAACAGTTCTTTAAGTCGCACCTTTTAAATCAATCTCAACCCTTCGCTCTTTTTCCGATGATCCAATGGTTCTAGACTTTTTTCGTGCTCACAAATCAATCGACCTCCCGCCGCCCAAATGGACGCGAAATGGGTGGTTTTCTCATTTCCTCCCTCGGCAATGTGGCGAAATCTGATTGCATCGCGTTCGTTTTTTTCAATACAACTTACAACCCAAATACAATGCGAAATCCACCAATGGTTTTCGCATTCGAAAACAAAACCATTCCCGCCTGTTTGATATGACCTGCATTTATTATGAGTAATGAAGGTTTATATCCAAAGTTTACACCTTTTTTACATTATTTCTCACTACTATTCTCGCACCCAAATGTTAAAAGAGCTCCACCTAGCCCTTTTAAGCTTCCTAAGCCTTGTTTTAAACCGTTGTTAGACAATTTCGTGCCTTAAACTCATATTTCACTCCAAATTCCTTATTTGAAGAGCCATTCTCTACTCCAACAAGCCGGACCAGACCTTCTCGGCTCCAACAAGTTGAAAAAAGTTCAAATTCAACCACAGAAGATCCTAGAAACCCCTTCGATAGTTGAAATGCCTACCATTTGAGGTATTTTTCGACATTTAGGCTTGCAGTTTCTAAATTAAAACCATTTATAACCAAAGAAAAGCCCAAATCAAGATAAATTGTCAATATAATTGCTCGAAAAACACATAGAAACAGGCCAAACCCTGGCCATTTTTCCCCAAAAAGGAATGTGTTTATAAAAACCCTTTCTGGAGCCAATTTCCTCAATTTATCCACTTAAAATCCTTGAATATCAATTGCAGAAGCCAGAAAAGGTTTGCAAACCTACAGATCTCCACAAATTTCATTTTTACAGTCCAAATTATTCAGAAAATCCTTGTTTTCTGTCTTAGCCTAGTTTTCATCTCTCAGAAGCCTAAATTGAGCAAAGATATCACTTGAAATTATCCTTAGCCTACATTTCTTAGTTACCCCTCTGTTTAAAGTAAATTACTTCTGTAAACCATTTAATCGTACAGAAGAAGCCATAATGCATAAAAAACAGAGTTAAACCTCCACAGAAAGATCTCATTCCACAGGTCTTTCAAAAGCCTTCAATCACCTCCTTGCAGACCTCGATTTCATTAACAAATTGTTTTATTTTTGCAGGTTATCATCAGAATATGGATTTGAACCAACAGTTTCAATACTAGTTGACAAAATTGTTTACTCCAAATTCTCATATTTTAATTCAAAAGCTTCATTCAACAAACAATTTGTATACAAAGAAAGAATAAAAACAAGTCAGAGAGAGATCAGAATGATGAAATGTGCACAGTGAATGGTAAAGGTGAAATCAGAATTCACAATGACAGTGAAATAGAATAGTCAAAGAGCATCAGAGTTAAAGTGTATCAGGTAAAAGTCAGAGTGAAAGTTAAAACAAAGTTACAGAACTGTCAAGTTGAAACAATAAAAGTAAAAACAGAGTCAGTAATGGTTAACAGAGATGAAAATAATTTCACCAAAAAAAATGAAGTTTATCCAAAGTGAAAGTAAAATAGTTAAAATAACAAAAAGGTGAAAAGATGAAAACATAACAAGAAGGAACATTTTTGCAGAAATTTCATGTTTAAGTCGTTGTTTTGAAGAAACTATTGTGACCAATCCAAGATGAATTTTGAAAAATCGAAGGAGGTTTATGTTCTTAAGGTGTCTAACTACAAAAACCTATCTCACCTTTCTAACAACCATTATGGGTTGGGAAATATTAAACAATATTGGAAAGATTTTTTTGCAGAAAATTCCCGTTAAGTCATCATTTTTCAGAGAGTATTGTGGCCAATACGAAATACATATTACAAAAATGAAGGAGGTTTTTGTTCCTAAGAGTCTCATCTAGAAATAACTATCTCACTTTTTTCACAGGTATTACAGAGTGAAAGATACATGCGCATATTTACAGCCTATTTTTCAGACTCTGTAAAACGTTGTTTTACACATCATTTTGAAGAGCCTATTGTGAACACATGGAGCGGAATTTTAGGAAACTGAGAGTGGTTTATCTCAAAAACATATTTATCTACAATAATGTATTTCAATTTTTACATACTATTTCGGATTGAGAAATAAAAAGGTATCATTGGACCCCAAGTTTGCAGAATTGCTGGAGCAGAATGCACAAAGAAAGGAATGAGTTAGTGACTTGGATGCCTCATCATCATAAGAGTTGAGATAAAATTCGAATTCTTCTCTTTTTCATCACCTATACATAAAAAATAGTGCCAAATAGATGCACTAGTTTTGAGTGTCCTTTACTTAAGTTCTATTTATGTAAAACAGTTGGAGATATTTGTAAAACAATCTTGATATTTTTTTCAAGATATTCTAATTTAGAATTTGTATAAATACTTCACTCTTTGAAGCATTTTGTGTGAAATAAAATTTCTAAGATTACTATAGAATTTTTGCTGATACATTGGAGGCTTACATGTGTTGATTTCGAAGTAGTAGACTGGAAAAAGCTAATTGGGCATCATAATTCAGGATTCTTGCGATAAGTTAAAGAGTAAAGTGCATCTTTTCTTGTCATTGTTTCATTTCTGAGTTCCATGCAATTTCATTATGTGTTTGATCTGTCTTAATGAGTAACTAGGAATATTACTTCAGGATTAGCTTATTGCTCTCTGTTTTAACTAAGTTACCATTTAAATGTTTTCTGCTGATTTCTGGGATTTCCGGTGTTAGGAATCCTTCATTGCTCCTACTCCCATTTGACCCCTGCCTCCTTCCTCCATTGTCCGGATCAAAGGATTCTTCATTTCCCTTTATCCCGACTATACCATTTCATCAAAAAACCTTTTACCCAAAACTGTGAGGGTTATCTAACTTTTCCTGAATACATTTTCACCCTTTTGGCCTTGCCTTCTAGTACTGCTATCTAGACTTAGACTCCATAGCCCAATAGACTAGTAGATCTCTCTCTAGTTTAATCCAAAGTGATTTTTACCCACCAAACATCTTAAAAAAAAACCAAATTGTTCTATCATAACTAGCCTAAAACATAAATAAAAAAACAAAGATAAATCTTAAAGAGAGAGCCCTCTCTGAATTCTAGGAAGGCTAGATCCCAGAATTCGAAGTAGGTTTGTGGTTACCTCAGACTATTTCTCTTGAACCTGGAGAAATTACTGAGTGATAACATAATGGCGACCACACTGGGGAAGACTAACATTTTCTTCAGAAATATTTTACAGGTTCAGATCTGATCTATGATGGTGGATAGTGATCAGACACACAAAGGTTAAAATCATCCACCTGGCGACTCCAAATCAATTTCACAATCAAGACTCCACTGGAGGAATGAACCTCAAAGAACAATATGGAAAGATCAGGCTTTCAACTTGGATCTTAATCCAAGACATCATGTTATTTCTCATTAAGAAAATTTTTCAATGTATATTGTATTTTATAGAAGATCTTAGATTAGTTTTAATTATTTTCCTTTGAAGATTGTAAGTAATAATTCTCTAATCTCTTTGAGCGACTTTCTTATTTTCTTACGAATCTAATGATGATCATTTTCTAATTAAGAAGCCTCAAATAATCAAGGTAAGTCTTACAATACACAATACCATATTCACCATGCCATATAAGGATTTGAGATCGATACAAGCCCTTATGCCACCTCCTATACTCATGATTTTCTAAAAACTACTACGGTGCGTAGGGCTAGTCGTGGAAAGAATATATACATGCAACCACGGAAACATCTTCCCATGTTTGATGGAGAGAATGGTATCACTGCCCAAAAAAATATTCAAGGTTTTGGAAATTATTTGGATTTATTTGAGATTGATGAAGATGATGTTAAAATCAGAATTTTTGCTCTTTCTTTGTAAAATAGAATAAAGAGTTAGTTCAAAAATCTGCCAAATGCTAGCATCTCAAATTTCCAACAGTTTATCAAACTTTTCCTTGATATATGGTGTTAGGGATCTGTAATTTTTGGTAGATTGGTGAGACTAAAGCGCATAAACAACATTGTTTCAACCAACTTTGGGATTCTAGGATCTAGCCCTCCTGAATCCGGAGAAGGATTTCTCCAATAAGTGCAAAGATGGATTTGTCTTTGAAGTTTGTGGTAATGATATTAGGCTAGTTATGAAAGCCAAGGGTTTTGTTTGTTTTTGGATGGTTGAGCATGAATACTGTTTGAGGGGAAAGTTCTAAGTGCAAAGAGTTTCAAAGGTGAGAAGTTTCAAGTGGATAGAATAGCTAGGTTAAAAGATAGGTATAACGATGGTTTTTAGTCCATTGGGCTATGGAGTCATAACAAGGATTTAATTGAACAACAACATCAAGAGTGATCCAAGGGGCATGTCATCTATGTCACAAGATCATTGAGATTAAAATGATGGAATGGAAACAACAAAGTGTTGGAGGGGTGGAAACTGATAATAATTTCACAAGGGATTTATAGTCAGTCCAAACAAGAAAAAGCCTCTTAAGTAACTGTTTAAAACCAACCAAGTGCAGGGCCAACCATTGAATTCTTGGGCAAGTTTGTATTAAAGCAGCTTAATTGACAAACAATCCAGTAATCCACATAATTACCTTCAGAAACTATGAAAACACATAAGAGAAAACAAAGTGCAACTTAAGATCAGATAAAGTACTTTTAAACCTAGTCTGCTTTCAGCCAACACTAAGGGAAACTTTCAGAATCTGCCTTTGGAGAATAGAAGCTAGAAACAGGGCAAACCATCACTTTCTAGTCTAACTTTAATAAGCAAATAAGGAAAATAACTTTCAAGAACAATGTTTAAAGCAAACAGTAGCATGAGGGAAATCCGACATTCCTAACTGCTTGAACTGTACTAAATCATTCTTGAATAAACAAATAAGAGGAAAACATTAAGATAAAGATTTTCAGTTAGAGAAGGGAACTGATAAACGGTAAATCCTAACTCTGTGAATGTTGTTCTTTATCAGAGAATAGTGAAAAATATGGCATACTTACAAGGGAGGGTTCAGCAATCATCTTCACTATTCAGCCTAACTTATCTATTACAAATAGAGCTTCAAGGGCCAGTGAATAATATTTACAATCAGAATTTTCAAGCTCAATTACATAACAATGCTCAGCAACGTAGTTAACCAACAGTTTCTCATCTTCTACTGAGGTATTTATAGAAGAATGAGGAGGTGAGAACTAACAAAAGATCTCAAAGATCATTAATACAAATTAAATGACTTCTCGGCCCTTTGAGGGGCTCGATGGAGAAGTGTACAGGTGGACTACTGTATTAATGTTTACAATTATGAATTTAAACTCGGTGGGAGCCTTATTTGACTTTGAGGCTCTGCGTGCTATGTGGAGTAACTCTGCAGATATTTTTGCATTTATTCCCTTGCAGAAGTAACTCCCTGGCTGCGCTGGAGGTGAATATCTTCATCTGATCAATAACTTCAGCCTCTGTGTTGAAAGCTTTGAGGCACAGGTGGCGTTTAGGGTAGCTAAGGAATCAATTTTCCTCAAATACATCGGTGGAGGTATTTTCTGCCTTTTAAACACTTATAATTCTCTTTAATGGTGTTTTAATCCAGGGAATTAGGCTTTTGATAATCATCCTTAGCCATAATTCCCCAGAGTTGTCTTTAATCTCCTTCTCTGCTGCGCTCTGTTCTTCAATACTTATACTCTTTAATCTATGTTTTTAATATAGTGTCTTGTCGATGTGCAGGGCCTCGCAGGGCCTTTATAGTATCGGCACCCATAGAACGCTTGATAAAACATTGAACCCAACCCTGTAAATGGTTCTCTTTTAAGAACTAAAAGGCACGAGAATCATCATTCCCGGCCCTTGGCCTTTCTTCAATATAACAACGGAAACCATTTAGAACCTGCATACAACATAAAACAAATTAAGAAATCCTTCGTTTTTGGGTTAAACTGCTTTAGGAGGCGAGAGAGGAGCGTAGCCATTGGATCTGGACACGTGGACGATCCTGATCTAATTGGGAGATCACAATCGGCGGGAGGAGAAAAAGGGGTGCGATGAAAATCCCTGATGCGATTGCGTGATCGGGAGGGCGGAAGCGATTAAGCAATGGTCGTTGGATCTGAGGATCAGATCAATGGCGGGGAGCGAATCGGAGGAACAACGGTCGGGGGAAGAAACAAATGCATGCAATTAAACATCACGATGCGACGAAGCGCAAACTGTCGATCTAAAGGTTAGATCAATGGTTGAGAATGAATCGGGGGAAACACAATCGGAGGTCGGGAATGAGGCGATGCGTTTCAACGCTTGGGACTTTGACACTCAGTCCTAGGCATAAGTCATATGAAACGGAGGTGGGGGGAAGTTTTAACACACAAGACCCAATCGCATTGAAACTTTGATGCGGTTCTTTCAATCTAACCATTGTGAAAACTCCGATTGCGATTGCGTGATCAATATTTTTAATCTACCCATTTTTTATATTAAAACACGTGCTTTTCACCTTTTAGACCAAACTTTGGGAAAGTGGATTTTTGGTTTTTTACAAAGGAAAAAATAGGTCGGGCATGTTTTATTCAATGGCTTTAAGCGCGGAAGGCGGGCCTGTGGGTTTATATATATACAAATGATGCGATCAGGGATTTTTACAATATAAAGACTTAATCGCATCAGAGGTATTTCCATACAAAACTAATCGCAATCAGAACTTTTGAGCATGGCGCAAGACTTGCGCATTTGGATATTTCCGATGCGATAAGCGCCGAGAGGGTTAGCACTTGGTTTTTATGACAAGGGAACGTGTGGGGAAGTGGTTTAGGGGGCTTGGCCTAAGGGGCTTAAGTCTATATGAAAGACTTGCATTTTTTTATGAAATTTTCATGGTTTTCAAAGGAATCGAGGGTTTCGAAATAGTTAAAAAATGAGTTTTTAACTATGGAAGGGTGATTTTTATGAAGGGAAGAAAGGAAAACATGGAAAAATAGAGGAAATTCATGGGAAAAAGGGAGCAAATGAAGGTTAATTTTGAAAGAAGGGAAAGGGAAAAAATGATGATTTTGCAGCAGTTTCTTCTCATGATTTCAGCAGAATTTCTGAGTATGAAAATGGGAATAGCAAATGAAGAGTTGGGATAGAGGCATGAGGCCTAGAAAATTCTTCAAGAGCCAACAATTTTTAGTTATAAAATTTGTTCCTTGGAGGCTCAAAAATTCTTAGCCACCTTTTGCTATAAAAAATATTATAGGTGGCTAACAGATGGATAATCAAAGTTAATCCTTTTGTGATCATGGAATAATATAATCAGTTAAAAATACATCCAAATGAAACAATACAACAATTTTCTGACAGATTTAATCAAGTTTATTGTTCAATGCCAAAAAACATTAGACCTCCTCATGATTCAGCTCTCTTGCATTATCCAAGTGCCTTTGATCCAAAAATAGAATTTCGGTTAAGAGAAAGAGATCCATAAACACTTGTACAGATGCAGAACATGGAAGTTGATGTAGAAGTTAATCTGCAAACCAGACAGGAAAAGTTGAAAGCAGAAGAAGAGGAAAAGAAAAACATTGCAGAGGTAAAGCTCAACCTTTTGGTAAGAAAACTAGATGAAAGAATACATAAAATCACTATGAAAGATGAATTTTTTGTTCAAAATCACCTTGATACATTTAGCGAAGAAATAAAAGAGGTTGATAGCCATGAACAAATTCCTGCTAATTCCAATTATCATAGATCAGAAAATGGACTTACAAATCAATATGTGGAAGAGGAATCTACTGATTTAATATGTATGTTTGATGACATTCCTTCTTTTGATGATTTTCCTAAGTATGATCATTATGATGATAGTTATGTTCTCCAAACTCAAACTAACTTTACAGAGCAATGAGAAGCTAGTTTCTGGGATGAAGAAACTCAGTTTCAGCAGATTGAAGACAATGATCAGCCAATATAGATCAACCATGAGAGTGAGGAAGAAAAAGCAGAAAATGTGGAAATAAGTAAAGATTCTTTACCTCTTTGTTTTGCTTCATTTCAGTTCATTAGAGACAACTTTCATGCTATCAATAATCATCAGTATTTAGATATTGTTATGGACAACAAAGAAGATAATCAAACTCTTGATCAGGATATTTCATTTTCACAATTGTAGTCATCAAATTCCATTGAAACATCTGATCAAATAACACAAGAAAGTTCCATACCACTATGTTTTGAATCATTTCAAATTTTAAAGGAAATGTGGTATAACATCATTAAAGAAAAGGATGAGAAACTTATTGAAGTTTATGAAGTCCCAGGGATTTTCATATCCAATAGATTGCAATCATCCTCACAAGTTTTTCATGATCCAATATCAGATATGTTGGATAATGAATGCATTCAAAGAATTTCTCCATTAAATAACTATGAGTTTCAGAATCAAGATGATAAAGGTTTCAGCAATCAAACATTACAATTAGTAGGAATATCATCACAAAGTTTGGAGGGAGATAAAGATGAAAATAACATTTTAGATTCATGACATGGAGGCCATCTAGAATAGATGTACAGTTTTTTAGATCAGTTAAACATCAGTGTATATATTTTGGAAGATCCTTTTGTACAGTTTCTAGAGTCAACAAAGGAAATCAAGTATTTCCTTATCCTCTCATTTGTTGGCAAGTTTCTAATAGGTTGCAGAAGTACAATTTTGATAATCAACAAGAAAATGCAACAAAATATATAAAGGTACATAATGCATGAATGGTTGCATTGGCTATTTCATTTTACCTAACCAGTAGTTGGATAGCTGATTAGAGTAAGTAGTAGGATTTCAACTTATTTCAGTTTTCAGTTTTCAGCTAGTTTGAAATAATTCATTAAGGTTTGAAGCCAAGGAAAAGGCCCTAAAACATTAATGATTTAGTAGTGTGGTTTGAAGGTTGTAGCTTCTTTTAGTCTTAGATTAGATTTCAGTTTGTAGAAAAAGGTGTAAATTCAGTTCAAGAGTTTTCAGTCACAGCATATGCAAGTTTGGGATTGGCCCAATGGATCAGGCTACTAGTCGACGATGTTCTTGACATCTCACAAGGATATGCCATCCCCATGTGAAACCGTTGTTAGGGTCCTATAAATATAGGATTCATAATTTTTTAATTGACTTTGATAGTCTTGTAAATATATACATACCTTGCTTTCTGCAAGTTGTTTTCCCATATTTAGAAAAAATAAAAAAATCAAAAATCAAAAAGAGGGTAAAATTCCTAAAAGAAAGATCAAAGGACTTAAAAAATATATACCCCAAAAGAAAAATATGAAAATTAAACATGAAAGTGTGCAAGTCCAAATGCCACTACTTTTTATTTTTTGCAAATGATTATGGCAGTGTCAATAAATGCCATAATCCATGATGAGTTAAACTATTTAAACTTGACTTGTCATGTTTTCAATTTCCATGTTTTAGATAGTGAATAAAGATTTGTTAGACAGTTTAATCCTGACAAATTAGTAGATAAGTAGAGAATAAAGAGGAGCTCATCAGTTTAATCTAAGCCTCCCATCAGGAAAATTCGATTGGTTCAAGAATCCTATACTAGTTCCTGATGCGTTCGAGGAAGGAAACATGTCGAACATCTCACCTACCGTCAAGGTGAAAATATCCCAGAATCCTAAAATGGTTGAAGAAATCTCACTGGGGGCATCATGCTCTCTAGAAGAAATAAAATCTTATACCCAATTTCTACAAGAGTATATATAGATATATCTTCGCATGGGACTACTCAGAAATGCCTGGGCTTAGTCCCACCATTGTAGAGCACCATATTGACACCTGGCCTGATGTACCCCCAGTACGCCAGAAACAACGTCAAATGCACCCATCAAAGGCAGAAGAAATAAAAAGAGAAATCGATAAGCTTCACAAAGTCAGGTTTATCTACCCTATTGCTTACACATCTCAGGTTTCCAACCCTGTTCGTGTCATGAAAAAACAGTGCACTATACGTGTTTGCACTGGTTTTCTAGATTTGAACAAAGCATGCCCCAAGGAAAATTACTTGACCCCATTCAATGACCAAGTCATCGATGCTTGTGTGGGTCATGAGTCCCTCTCCTTTATGGACTGATTCTCTGGATAAAATCAAATTAAAATCTGCCACACAGACCGGTACAAAACTGTGTTTAACACCCCTTGGGGCACATTCACATACAAGGTGTTAGGGTTCTATAAATATAGGATTCATAATTTTTGAATTGACTTTTATAGTCTTGTAAATATGTACATACCTTGCTTTCTGCAATTTGTTTTCCCATATTTAGAAAAAATAAAAAATAAAAAATAAAAAAGAGGGTAAAAGTCCTAAAATAAAGATCAAAGGACTTAAAAAATATAGACCCCAA